>CM076614.1:562283-691335 GCA_038502775.1 Hippodamia convergens
GTTCCATCCAGAGAAATATAAACCGAATTGTGGAAGAGAGATCTCCTCGTAAATGATGAAAAATCGGCTCGGTCCGTGATGTTGCGGGCTAATTAGATGACGACGCAACTCTTAATGTTTCAGAACTATAGTGCGGACAATGTTTCATCCAAATCTGACCATAATTGAAAGCAGCAGTTGATTAAGGTTGAATAAAGTTTAAAATAACAGCAAACGATGAGAACAATCCTGAAATTGGGACAAAAGATTAATTCAACCTGCTATAATCATCGCTTTCGTTAAGGAAATTCTCAGAAATTAGTTATAAATGTGATATCGGTGTAGAGAAAAAACACCTACCTTTTTCATCTGTCGACTTTGGCCCTCTTCTAACAAGTGCCAGCTTCTCTTGACTTTAATTACTGAATTGTGTCTGAGTGTATCAATAAACACTATCTCTGAAGCTTATAGCCTTCCTCCGGAAGAAAAACATTTTTTGTTCTTAAAATACCACGATCTGCCATAAAATTCATTTCCCGTCGCCTTCATAATAAATATTCAGTTTAACGTTCACGAAATTGTTCAATAATGACCCATTTTAATGTATGATATCCCCAATTTTTAAGGTATGATTGTTGTCTAGGGCAACCAAACATAAAATTTTAAGAATCAATTGAGTGGTTTCAGGCTTTCACGAACGGATATACTGACAGCTGTCGACGCAAGAGAAATCCGCACTATCGGAACATGCTCTAACAGATGGACAGAATATTGTTTTCTCGAAGGCAGAGGCTATTTTGAACATCAAAAGTTTCTATCCCAGGATGAACATGGAAGCCATTGAGATATCGTCGGTCGAATGCCAAAGTCACCATTGTGCTTTTTTGATGTTCCGAGAAAATGAACAGAAGGGAAGAAACTCCTTTGGTTTAACAGTGCATGGTTGCCGGTATTGGAAAAGACCAAAATCAAACCAATACGAAGTGGGATCGATAGACTAATCAACATCGCGCACTTAAACCCACTACTTTCTGCCAACATTAATCAGGGTATAAGTTGGGCCAACAGGTCGAATCTAACATTACTTTCGGAAACTCAGCGTCGAGTTACAACCTCAGACCAAGATGACTCAGCCTGGATGACTCTCTTAATGTCAATCAATACAGTCATATTACAACTCTACTGAAACATCATTTTCTATTAATATAAAAATAATAGTATATTCTAAAACCAGTTGCAGAATAAGCCCCTATTCCAACACAAATGCGAAGCAAGAGTGTTGAAATTGCCTTTTGCAACGAGTATTAGACGATATTTTCTCTATTTCAGTAAAGTTTTGTGGAAAACTCTCAAAATTCAAATAAAAATTCAGATTACTGACTTTTGTATTGTATCTTGGCAGTTGGTGTCACTAACGAAATTTTACAGATTGCGGATTTTGAATGGATTTGATTCGAAAATTGAGTGGATCGGAGGTCAGTACTGGCAACCACAAAACGAAAAATATAACTGAAAACAATGCTGTAATGAGTTTCATTACAGCACTACTTTTAGTAATGTACGATACTGAAATAGAGAATAGTATATTCTAAAACAAGTTGCAGAATGAGCTCGTATTCCAACACGAATGCGAAGTTCGAAAACGAGCGACGAAGGAGCGAGTTTTCGATAGCATGAGTGTTGGAATTGCCTTCTGCAACGAGTATTAGACGGTATTTTCTCTATTCCAGTCAATTTTGTGAAATACTCTCGAAATTCAAATGAAAATTCAGATTAGTGACTTTTGTTTTGTATCTTGGCAGTTGGTGTGACATATGAAATTTGACAGATCACGGAATTTGAATTGATTTGATTCGAAACTTGATTCGATCGGAGGTCAGTACTGACAACCATAAAAGGAAAAATATAACTGAAAACAATGCTGTAATGAGTTTCATTACAGCACTACTTTTAGTACTGTAATGAACTCATTACGATACTGAAATAGAGAAATATAATTATATGTCAAATGTAATGTTATGCAAAAAAAAATTATTTCAGTCAAGAATTTATACTCGTTTATTAATCTAGCCATTAATAAACTAGTTGATTAAATGAATTCACAAACCGTTTAAGCAAATGAGAAAACTATATCAAAACAGGTCTATTTCAGAAAAATTTTACAGATGATGATTCTGAAAATTTTTAAGATTTGGCCGGATGAAGTGTGCTGCTTTAATTGTTTTCTTGTATATTCAAGTTTTCTTATTCGTTTATCGTTGGCAACAATTTTCTCGAACTGAGATGCTCCAACTCCTAACAAAGAAGTGCAAGAATAGCATAGGAGCATTTTAATTATTGAGTTTGTTTCAGAGACTGGGAGCGAATACCTAAGAAAGTTTCAGAGAATGCTATTGGATTGGATACAATTTTGTAACAGTGGTGAAATTTCAATATCCGAAATACTACTGATTGTAATTCGAAATTCATAGAATTTTGATCGAAATATCAACGGGAAATTGTCATACTTTCACAAACAAATTGAGTTTGAACCTCTGTCGCACACTGAGGATTATGACATCGGGGTAGGGGAGACCAGGTATGAAAGTAACACGGGATGAACGTAACAAATGAGTTTTCCAACAAATTATGTCGCCAAATGGTCGATTAATTGGGCTTAAGATAATCAAGAATTATCTTAGGAATTCAATGGCGCAAACACGTCTATCAGAGTTTTGAGCCAACTCCAGCTTTGGACAAGAAGTAGCCTGAAATTGATAGAGATGTTTGAACAAAAAATTAGAAAAGATTAATGCATTTTGTTAAATAATTTTTCACGTTTTTAATCAGATTGATTTTTTTTTTTAGTTATTTTATATACAGGATCTACATTATTTTTATCACATTTTCATTGATATTTTTCTTTGAAAAACGTTAGGGGAAACTTATCAAAAATGACATAGATCTAATAAGGGGGCCCCCTGACTAAAATCTTGCGGGGGTGCCTGCGAATTTTGCGCTACGCCACTGAAGACTACAAATTTGTGAAACAACAAACCAATCACATCAGATGGAACAGGATCTCGATTACTTCAGCAGAATTTTTTTCAATGACAAAAGTATTTTTTCGGTGAAATGAACAATCAAATACATAGTTAAATATTGGTCTGCTCTTGATCCGAATGTTTTACGGGAAGGTCATATACTCCATTTAAAATAACAAAAATTGCCAGGGAGCTAATTTGGCGGAGAGCTAGGGTTTAACATTGAAAATAAAGTATTTAAAATTTTGTGTGCGACAAAAGTTATTCGGGGTCAAAGGTCAAAATTTTAGGTTTTTGGATTTCCTTGAAAACGGTAAGTTTTATCAAAAAAAAACCTCAAACAAAAGTTGTGAATCTCGAAATTCAATACAATAATAGTCGTCATGACTATCGTTTTGATTAATTCAGATACATATTTTAGTCATCAGAGACCATAAAGAATAATACTCCACGCATTACTAGACATCCATTCTTACACGAGCTTTCTCCATATACATAGTAAAATTAATAAAAAATAAAAGGAACCGCTACACTGCAAACGTGAAATTAATAGATATAACAAAAACATATACCGAATGATACAACAATTTTGAGAGAAGAGTTGGAGTTGGATTGAAGCTTGCAAAATATTCTACCAAGAAGTTGATAACCATCACCATCCCAATCCCCATGCAAAACAATGGCGTGTTGTGTGTTGCCTAAGATTAGTAGGTACGTTTCATTTCTTATATCTCCCGCTAAACTTTCAGAATGGAGGTAATCGAATCAGACAACCAACCTATCATTATTCAATTTTAATGTAATAATTTTCAAAATGATCTAATTCAAATACATTTTTCGACTAAATATATCACATTCACTACTCAGGGATTCGATTTTTAAAATTACTGTTCGAATTTCCCGCCTCAATGAACTAAGTAGTAAGAAGAATATCCGGTCGATTTGACAAATGACATTTCATTTGTTTAATTCTTTTCGTTCAAAGACCTGGAAGTTGTGCATTGTGACGATCGCATTTTGAGTAAAAGTCTGAAAGTAAGTATTTCTGGAAAAAGTCTTTTATTAAGTGTTATTGTGTCTTTTAATTTCCTTGAAAAATTCAATACCCTCTTGTTTTGGCACGTGGATTACAAATCCGAAGTCCAAATCCACTCCAAATGCCCTGTTTTTGAAAGATACATCGAAAAGATCACTTCATTCACGTTCCACATTTTTTTCAGCATTGAATATCCATCATACCTGCCTATATTTATTACACAGGAACCGAATAACCATACTCACCTATGAATGATGTGATATTCTCAACTAAACATTGAGTTTCTAAAATTAATTTCTTGTTTTAGGACTCGTCACAATGCAAATTTTCGTGAAAACCCTCACTGGTAAGACCATTACCCTAGAGGTTGAAACCATCAGATACCATAGAAAATGTAAAAGCTAAAATTCAAGATAAGGAGGAATTCCTCCAGATCAGCAACGTTTAATTTTCGCTGGAAAGCAACTTGAAGATGGACGTACACTGTCCGATTATAACATCCAGAAAGAATCTACCCTTCATTTGGTACTCCGTCTCCGTGGTGGTATCATTGAGCTTCCCTACGTCTTTTGGCTCAAAAATATAACTGCGACAAGATGATTTGCCGAAAATGCTATGCTAGGCTACATCCTCGTGCAACAAACTGCAGGAAAACAAAATGTGGACACACAAACAATCTCCGACCAAAGAAGAAACTAAAGTAGACACTGAACTTATCAAACTTTCTTGGAGACTACATTGAAATTAAAATAACTATTTTGGCAGTGTTTCAATGTAGCCAATTGATGTAATTCTGATTTCAATTTTAGAATAAATATTCAACTTTTCACCTAAGTCACCTCATTAATCTAACCTAGACACCTCGGTCACAGTTTAGAAATATAACAGTTGTATCACTCCTGCAATTATCTGAAGCAACCTTGTTCGACCAATAGGAGCTTGGTAACCCAGTGCGCGCAAGCGCATCGATCGTTTCTGTACAGAGCGGTATTGAAATTTATTCCTCAGCCATTGTGTTCATATTGTTTACCAAGTGAACACGATTGATGAGCAAAGATAACGAATAAGTTCCTTATCGTATTATCAACAAGCAAGCGAATAATTATTTCAAAGGATTGCAATTCAGTATATCCTTGTAATCAATAGTATTTGTTACAGGAAAAATTAAAATTATAAGAAACATGGGGATAAAATGGTTTTTGTGTAAGAGAGGACATTCTTTGAATCGGAATCTCAGCTTCTTCAGATTTCCTAACGATGATTTGTTGTGTGAAAGGTGGTTTGAAGTCATAAACAAAAGTCGTGATGTAATTCATACAACGGAATATTGCCATAAAAACTTAAGGTTATGTTCATTGCATTTTAATTCTGATAATATTAAGGTGTTCCGATCAAAGAAAACTCTGAAATTGAAACACAGTGCCATTATCATCAACCGATAGACCAGTGGAATTTTCAGAAGAGTCAACCATACTTCCAAATGAGGATTACTCAAGTTCGACTCATTTATCAGGAACAGATCCAGTTCCTTCGACATCCAGACAGGAGTCTTCAACCGTACTTCTAAATGAGGATTACTCAAGTTTGACTCAAACATCAGCAGCAGATCCAGTTTCTTCGACATTCAGACAGGAGTCTTCAACCGTATTTCTAAATGAGGATTACTCAAGTTTGACTCAATCATCAGCAGCAGATCCAGTTTCTTCGACATTCAGGCAGGAGTCTTCAACCGTACTTCTAAATGAGGATTACTCAAGTTCAACACAATCATCAGCAGCAGATCCAGTTCCTTCAATGTCCAGGCAGGAGTCTTCCACCATACTTCTGAATGAGGAATATTCAAGTTCGATTCAATCATCAGCAGCAGATCTAGTTGCTTCAACGTCCAGACAGGAGTCTTCACACAGAACAGTAAGTACTCAAACTAATCATTTGTTTCAGGTGAGTAGTCCCACTACAGTTTCATTGAGAAATAAAGTGAAAGTTTTGAAGCAACAAGTACGTAGGATGTCTCAGAGACCATTATCAGTTGATTTCAGTGGTGTTGAGCAATTTCTTGATCAGAATTTTTCACCTGAAGCAGCAAATTTACTTAAAATTCAAATGGCTTTGATGAAAAGTAAGCCAAAGGGAACTCGATACTCTGATAATTATAAGCAATTTGCTCTAAATCTTTATTTTCTGGGACCTAAATCGTATGAGTACCTTTCTCAATTTTTAAGACTACCAGCAAAATCGACATTATGCAAAATGACTTCGAAATTGCCAATAACGTCTGGTTTAAATGATTTTGTGTTCAGTGTAATCGGTAAGTTTTCGAGTATGATAGCTGATAGGGAAAGAGACTGCGTTTTATGCATTGATGAAATGTCATTGTGCACCCATTTTTATTATGATATTGGACTGGACGAGGTAGTAGGTTTCCACGAAACTATAAATTCAAAATCTTTTCATTCTGGGAATAATGCTCTAGTGTTGATGTTGAGGGGAATAATATCAAATTGGAAGCAACCTTTAGCATATTTTTTTGTTCGTCATGCCCAACGAAGATTTAAAATGTATTTTATTAGAAACAATAGAGAGGCTTTTCTCAATTAATATTAGAGTAAGGGTGGTAATCTCTGATCAGGGATCAAATTTTATTTCCTTGAAGGATAAATTAGGCGTAAGTGTAGAAAAACCTTTTTTCTTTGTTAATGATTGTAAAATTTTTTATATGTTTGATGTACCTCATTTATTGAAATCGACAAGAATAATTTTTTCAAGTATAAATTAAAAATCGAAAACAATTTCACGTCTAAGGAATATCTAGACTTATTTTATGCCAGAGACCAAACTCAAGCCTATCGATTGGCACGAAACTTAACAGATGCCCATTTAAATCCTTCAAATTTTCAGAAAATGAAAGTCAAGTATGCTGCCCAAATATTCAGTTTTACTGTTGCAGCGGGGATGAATTCTCACATATCTTCAGGACATTTAAATCAAGAGGCTATTCACACAGTCCAATTCATCGAAAAGATGAATAATCTTTTCGACATTTTCAATTCATCGACAAGTGCGGAATTAAATTCATACGGGACATCATTTTCGGGCAATGACAGTCAGATTCGTCATTTAAAAGAAATGTCATCATTGTTTTCCAAATTAGAAGTCATTAGTCCACAGGGTAATAAAATTAAAGTAAAATTCACTGGGGGTTGGATGCTATCTATAGCTAGTTTGCTGGGTTTGTGGGAAGATTTAAAAGGGCCTGGAACAACTTTTATTTTAACAAGACGTCTAAATCAAGACAGTCTTGAGAATTTTTCGGGAGAATTCGGCAACAGAATGGTAATTGTCATAATCCAACACCGATTCAATTCAAGAGGTCCTTCAAAAAAATGTTTGTATTAGGTTATTTTAAACAATCTGAAGGAGCAAATTGTATTGAAGATTTTGGTTACATATTGAGCCAAATTGATGTGAATGTTATTAAATCCTTAAGTATTGTCGTAGACTTGAATATTTAGTTTGTTTTCCTGGCAGTATTATTTTAACGATTTCTTTACGTATTAAGTAAATTTATACAAATATTGCATTCTGGTTCAGGTGTAGGGGTGTTGGGAGCCTGATATTTATAATCAATTAAAAAATCTATTCATGTACATGATATGTTTTGAAAATTCGCACCTTGTGAAGCATGTGCTCTATATAATAATTTGAAAATGCTGTGTTTTCTCATTATTCTCTATTGAATTAAACCTCATATCTTCTAATTTCTCTGTATTTTATTTGATTGAACTTTCTCATTAAAGAATTCAGAAATATTATTGTGTTTGACTTTCCTACTGACATTCCTACAGCTTCTAAATAAACATAACAAGAACAATCATCCTCTTCCATGAAATATACATAATTATGAGGTATTATTCTTGACAAGTCATACTTTCATGACTATTTTAAATTATTAGTTATTTGAAATCTACTGGAGATGATCAAATGATACATAATAAAAAAGTATAACCCATGATTGCCCTATTAAATCCATTTAATAAATCAGTGGATACTTCAGGGTGAAATTTTTCATCAGAATTCAAAACCAAGCGCTTTTGGTTTAATTGAAGACCATCATAAATATCAATATATATTATATTGCTTGATCTGTTGCACCTTCATAAAACTCTTTCTCTTGATATTGAAGCAAACAAAAAACTGAATATGCACTGATGCTTTAAGATAAGATAAAAAAATTTAATTGATAACAATTCCATTGAATATTAATTACTTTTATTTTGTCCAGTATATTAGATGTTCTAATTTAATATTCATATTTACATACATTACTTGCCCAAACTACAAAAATTAATGTTACACGAATCATTTCGCAAATGCAGCAAATCAGAAAATTATTTAGAGTTGAATATAATTCAGTCCGTTCCTGTTCAAAAACTGTCACTCTGTAAAATAATGGTCGAATTGCGCATGATTGTTCAAGGTTATGCGATCGATATGCTTCAAAATTTAGTGAGGAGTCGGACAACTGTTATATTACTAAACTGTGCCTCGGTATATTTTGATTTTACAAAATAGAGCTTTCTGATAAAATAACATATAGCATATGGTAGACACAACATGTTTTTTGCTCACACTGTGCTTGAGCTTTTTTAAGTTGAGTTCTTTTTCCTCTTGGGAAAAAGTAGTACGCTAGTGGATTGCCATGAAAAAAGAATCTGTATAATGTTTTCATTTCAAGATTGTTAATAGAATGACCAAAGTTACAACCATACAAGGCCCATTCATGGAGCTTGCGAAAGCTCAATGTTTACAGAGGGCGCAACCTACCCTTGAATGCAGACACAGATAGCAGCTCGTTCCTAACCTCTAACGGGAGTGGAATGTTTTCTATGATGAAATTTATATAATATTCGAATTTACGAAATGCAATGTATGTATCAGCAAAGATTATAGAGTATACTTTATAATCTTTTGTGTATCAGTAACAAAAGATGGAAAAAAAAATTCAAGGAAGGCGAAAGAATTTTGATTGTCTTGAACAACGGAGAAAACTATGAAGGTGACTATGTTCGTGGATCTGAATCTCGTATAGAAATTGAAAATTTTTTACATTATGAAAGTGGAAATAAATTCGATACCAAATGGACTTTTTACAAAGGAGAAATAAGCTCGGTGTTGCGGATTACTGGTAAACATAAAACTGATACAGGCGAAGTGTCTGTAACAAATACTGATAATAAGATTTTAATACCACGAGAAGAGTATGAGAGACTACAACAAATGAGTGATGATTATATTATTATTAGAACTGATGATAAAACATATTACGATAGTATAGAAAAATTATCAAATTTTGAATCTCTTGGACTTGTTGCTAGTAATTGTGAACAAGGGCGTAATGGAAGGATAAAAGTATTAGCCTTAAGTACATGGCAGCAGGTTTTCATTTTTGATTTCCATCAATTCCGCACAAAACATTTTCCTTCTGAACTAGCAGAAATATTGCGATCTCATTATATTAAAAAAGTTGTTTCAATGGTGGACTTCTTGTAGATTGTTTACAACATGCCTATAAGATATATATGAACAACATCTATGACATTCAGGTAAGCCCATATCGTCTGTATGCCATGAAACAACTAGTGTTGAATTTGTGGTGCTTTCACTACTTCGATTTTTCTGATTATTATATTCAGTTTTAATTTTTTTCTTACAGGTTTCTCATCTTCTACTCATAAAAAATTCAACAGGAAAATGCAAAGAGAAACTGCCAGATATTGGAGAATGTCTCACAGAATATTTCAATTTTTCCCAACATTCCTTGAATCTTCTTTATTAATTTTGAAAGATACATGGGAAATTAGGCCATTGGATGTGGATAAGCTTAAAAAATTGTCCAGGCTTGCAACATATTTAATTTTCCTGAAGGATCATCAAATGGCTTTGATGTTAAAAAACTACAATAAAGCGGTTCAATCATATCATGAACTGTTTACAAAGGCCAATACTTATCATTGCTTGGAGATGGCTGCCAACAAAAAATGTACAGATGAAATAGATAAGTTAATTCCTAGTTCATTATTGGAACCAAATTCTGTTAAAACCATCAAATATGAATAACACTTGAATATATTATGAATAGTTATTTTGATCTTTTTTTATTGAGTAAGAGTATTCTCATATTCAGCTACTTAAATTTATGTTGACACGAATCCATGAAAATCAGTACCTGATGCAAATTTTTTTTTTATTTATTAAAACATAAAGGAGGAAATGCAGGAGATTTTATAGCCTTGGTTTGTGTCTTTCCTCACAGATAAAAATTTTAATTAGCAATGAAGTCCCTCAAGAATTTATATTTATGATTTCTATACATTAACCCCTTTTAGAAACTACTTATTTTTATTAGTCCGGACATTGAGAGAGTCTTTCAGGCTCATTGGCTCAGGTATTTGGGAATTATTTCGCCTACATCTGTGGTAGGTATCTTCAGAGGATTCTTGGTCTGAGATTACAACTCCACCGCTGAACTTCCGAGAGTGATGTTACAAACGCAAAAAAAGAATCCTTAGAAGATGTCTACCGCAGATGTGAGCGAAACGTTAGGTGGAATAATTCCTAATAGACCACGGCCAATAAGTACGGAATGTCAGTATATCCGATCGTTAGAGCCTTGAACTATTTATTTTCTTAGTTCTTTTGATTTTTTCTAGGAAGAATTTATTATCGTTTTTTCATTTTTGGTTTTTAGTTGTCATTTTATTTGAAAAATCCGAATATCACCAAAGCCTAAAGTAAAACCAATAATGTTCTATGATGAATAATGTTCTGTGATAAAGTCAAAATAAACAAACAGCTTTCAATATTCAATAACACCCCTTCCATCATAGAACCTAATTTAAACATTAAACTTGTAATTTGTTGAATTATCTCAAAGTAAATGAAAGGATCTAATTCTGGTTTCATTTTATCTGAACAAGTCAAAAGTGAAAGTGTGCTTGTACTATTGGCCTAATATATTACAAATTCACATTGTTGTGTTGGAATGGAGTTGCTAAAAGAACCCAAATAAGATCAATATTCGAATTAAACGGCAAAATGTTGTTCCTTTTAAATTTCTTAGATACGGGTTAATTTTATCATTAGTGGCTGCTATTTTAATTCTTATATTGAATTTCTACAGACAATTACCAGGCAAGTTTGAATTAATTTTATTGATTGGTTTGTGTAAAGTTCTATTTTTAGGATACCATAACTTCAGTATGAGAAGTTCCAACAGATATTTTAAAAACGAGATGATAAAACATTTTAATAGTGATAACTTCGGGGAAGATTATGCTGATGAAAATATGTGGAACGAAAAATGTGAAATAATTCACATAGGCATTGTATGTGCCGGTCACAAGTCTAATCAGCAGCTTCATACCATGTTGAAATCTATTTATTTTCACAGTGATAATGCCTTTCACTTCCATATTATAGCAAGTTGGATGTCACAGCGAGTATTGAATACCTTATTCCAAAGTTGGAATGTGGATCGAGGTACTTTACTGAATTATATTGGGAGGACAACATAAAAGTCTGTTTTTTTCAGTGAACGTATCTTTTATGACATTAATGACTACATTTCTGATGTGAGGTGGGTGCCAAACACTCACTACTCTGGAGTTTTTGGATTAACGAAACTCCTCTTCCCCAAAATAGTTCCAGTATCAGTCACCAATAAAATAATTATTTTAGATACTGATCTTATATTTTTGAGTGATATATATGAATTATGGCGAATGTTTGATAAGTTAAATATAAACAGGTAACTTAATCGCTTCTTAAAGTTGATCATGTTGAAATGTGTGTTTTTCAGGCTATAGGAATTGTTGAGAATGAAAGTAATTATTATTTGGAAAAACTTCTTGGCCAGCTGTTGGAAGAGGGTATACCATATTTTGTTATTTGATGAGTTACTAGCTGAATTTCTGTTGTTCTAGTTTTAATTCAGGTTTGGTTCTATATTACATAGATAAGTTGAAGGATTTGAACTGGCCAAATTTGTGTACAGTGTAACAAAAAAAATTGCAAATGAAATTGGATCCACTCTATTAGTGACCAAGACATTATAAATGCAGTGATAAAAGAAAATTTCAATATACTTTATGAAGTGCCTTGTTATTGGAACACACAGTTGAGTGATCATACAGACAGCTATTTATGTTACAACAAACATCGAGCAAAAGTGAGTTTTGTATTCTCATGAGAATGAAAATTTATTATCCTAATGAAAGCTGAAAAAACTATTCATTAAATTTTGCATTGGTTTGGTCTATATTTTTAATACAGCTGGATCTAATAGTTTGTTTTTGTTTAAATTTGGCTGAAAAATTAATATTTGTTTCATGATAACCATGTTATGTTCAAGGTGTTTTCTAATCTTTTTACAACTTGAATCTCTGAGTCAGACAATGATCTCTAGTCAATATTTACAGTGTACTCCTTCATAAAAATAGTTTAAAATCTGTTTAATTAACGATTTCAATAATGAGAAAATGTTGTAGGTAATACACTGGAACTCTCCAAAAAAATTTAATGTCCTCAACAAAGATGGTGATTATTTCAGGGGGTTATACACAATTTTCGCAGAACTGAATGGAAACTTACTAAGGAAACATTTAAAATATGTTCTTCCAAATCAAAATCTTCAGTGGTAAGATTCAAATAGTAGAACTCACAACCAAGTTTCTGTTGGTTTGACCAATATAAATTTACTGAAAGTGGCACTTTTTACTATTTACGTTGTTTATGTTCGTAAAATCATTTTGAATGTCCTTTTTCATAGAGCGTAGGGGCAGATTTTGTTCAGGCTTCAATAAGATGAAGCATACAAAGTGGAGGACTCTCTTATTTTTTCGAGAGTTCAAAGCCATCTCTATGGATAATGATGTCACTTTTGCAGCCCAGCTTTCATTTGATAGATTACAAATGATAGAGGAATTAGCAAAATATTGGGAAGGTGGAATTATCAAATGACCAATTTTCCCCTTCTCCTTTTATATGTCTTATTTTCAGGACCAATCAGTCTTACTTTATACATCACAGATCCTGAATTGGATCAAGTAAATGATTATATCGATAATTCTGATCTACTTCAAGAAAGGACGAATATTGCTTATCATGCTGTTTTTAAAGATGGCGTAAGTTGAAGAAAATTTGCAAATGTAAAATATTGTTATGGTAAAAAAATATGTCGACACTTTGTTCAAGTTTGCTACAAATTTTCGATTATTGGTAGGGTAACTCAGTAATTAGGAAAGGTACAATTCAATTGTGCCTTTTGAAAATTTCAAAAATTGATATTATTCAAAGGTTTGGGATGGCTTGCTCAATTTTGATGAAATTTTCAGTGTAGAAGAAAATGTGTTACTTCAAAACTTTTTCAAGAATATAGGGTAGAAATATTGATAATTTTAGGTTAAATTTGCGGGTAAAAACAATACCCTTCACATTCCGTTTTGAAAAATTTTATACCAGCTTCACATTCTCGCATTATGTGAAATTACTGAGGCGTTTTTATTTTTTGGCACACTCCCAGAACTATATCGCAATTTCGAGTGAGAATAATCTCAACTAGATAGTAAAGCTGCATCTTTCAAAGCTCTTCTTGAGTTCTAAAATATTTTTTTCAAATTCATATGGTCAATAACAAACTGGTTTCATTCAGAAAGTATATTCATACTCTGATAAACCAAAAAAATCTACATAAATGAAAACAAATACTGAATCAACATAAAAAATATGGAAGGCAAAAATAAGGATTAACATAAAATTTACATAGAATGTTCAAAACGGTTTCCTCTGGGCGTTTGATTCTGCTTCAAGATTTAAAATTCTTTCAATTCAATGTTGTCTACTTCTAATTTCAATTTTATAAACTTTTGTTTTTAGAAATCCACACACAAAATAATCTAGATTGTTCAAATCAGGCGATCTTTGTGGCCTCTACGACCAATACATCTGTTTGGATGATTTATATTCGGGTGATTCCTCACATTCAATGTGAGGTGGCTTGGTGCTCTGTCACGCTGTAAGTACATAGAGCAGACATGTACATTTTCGAATAGATTTGGTAAAAATTTTTCCTAAAAATATATTTCACCATATGATCTTTCCACAAAAACCGGAGATCAAAATATTGACAGAAATTCTATGTTGTGTGTTATATCAGAAGGTTGATTTTAAATTTAATAAAAATATCGCAAATATGTATTTGAAAAAAGAAAACAATTTGGAAAATTCTATGTAAATTTTAAGTTGATCCTTAGGTTTTCCCCTCATTTGAATGTTTATTCTGTTATAGCCCTCATTTAAGTAAAGGAAAAGTGCAGATGTGCCAAAAAGAATAAAAACTGACCTCAGTAATAATTATAATAAACGTATTTATTTCTCTTTTCAATATGACACAGGCGAAGTTTAGCCTCAAGCTATTCCTATACTTAACCTGTGTCACATTCTGGTAGAATCTGAAACAGGAACCTGCAAAATTAATTTGAAATTAACTAAATTCCCACCCTGTATTTTGAAAAAGTGTTGGAATTATTGAAAGTACAAAATCATATTGTTATATAGTGAAAATTTCATCAAAATTGATCAAGCCATGAAGCCATACCAAAGTTATGAATAAAAGAAAAATCGGTTGAATCAGACAAATCATCCTGTAGATTCTCGATTGAGGCACCCAAACATTGTTTCGAAACTGTCTCGACTAGTGTAAACTTCACGTAACAGTCTCCTCCAGAATCACCCTAAACATATTTTGATTTTACATCGCTTTATCCGCATTTTCTCAAGATTACTCCATTAGATTATTGATTTATTTATACATATCACATCCAACAGGCACATGCCCAATTACACATAAATGATGTAAGAATCTAATCTAATTAAATCGCTGTCGGCAGAAAAAATTAACATCAATTCTTGATCAGGCAATACAATTGCTTTCTGAAAAAATGTGCTCAAGGGGCAGTGTTTCATTATTTTACTCATCATCTTGGAAAAAGATGTGAAAGAATCACATCCATTTCATTTTTGCATCCTCTATAGTTACCCTGTTACCCTACGAAAACATCTCAAGGTGCACCCCGTTCATGCAATATTCAACAATAATTCCAAACATTTCAGGAATATTATCCTATCAATTTACTGAGAAATATTGGCCTCCGGAACATAGGGACGCCATATGTTTTTCTGGCTGACATTGACTTCTTTCCAATGAAAGATCTGTATGAAACTCTTAAGAAGTATATCAAGTCCATGAACTCAATGGAGAAAAAGGTATGTTTCTATACAGCCGTCTATAGAGATAGCCTGGAACTAAATCTGGCAACGCCGTATGCGAACGCGAAGCGTAGGTATACTCGTCCGATGCGTTAACGCGGGATATCATGTTATTTCGAACTCAAATCATTTGCAAATTCATCAAATGAATTTTTTGCTTTAAGAAATAAGAATATAAGACCCTACTTAGTCAAAAAATTGAATATCTTAATTACTCCTTGGCAAAAATCTCACGATTGTGTTTCAATCTTGGTTGGAATTGAAAGGTAATTATCTGAATTATAAGTTAGGAAAAGAATTAGATATTCAATTCATTGTTCAGCAAGAACCACAGGAAGGTGTGGGGCCAACTCTTGCCAAAAAAATTAAATGAAATTCTCTACGTGAACAAAACAAGTATCCTCAACATAATTATAAACTCAATATATGTAGAAATCGAAGTGAATGTGGAAATGAATAGATATAAGATGTTAACACAACAAATATTGAAATTTTCAACAAAAAATTGATATGCAATCTCAACGGAAATGCATATTTTCATGAAAAGTTGGACGATTTCATTCTAAGGAAGGTGAGTTTCTATCTTTGGTAATGCAAACTTTTTCCTATCTCCCAAGTGTTTTCTCCGTTTGCTCGACATTAATCATATTATTCTTATTATTTACGAGATTGTTTAGGAGTAAATTTGCAAAAAACCGAACAAAGTGAATTTAAAATTGATTTCTCATTCGCACCTCAACTGAAAGTCTCAGCTGCTGCTCAAAGGAGCAGCATATTCTGAAACTTAAATTTTGGCGGAGTTATCCATGTCGCTATTTTGCAAATAATATAAATCTAAAATGGACAAACTTTTGAAATTAATTTCCTATGATTATCGGAACTATTTTCATCGCAATTGAAATTCTAACCTAACCTCCAACCTATCCAGTACATGATCTCAAGTTAGTAAAGAAAATCAGACGAAACGTTCATTGCACTTTACTAAAAACAGTTTTTCAGTTCCCTTGAAGTTCACTTATTTCCAGCCATTTATTCACTGAAATACTACGATTTATCAACAAAATTCAAATACGCGTACCTACACTATCAACAAAACTTGCCTTACTAAAAATCTATTCTTCACCACGCATCACGAGTTTCGTGGGTCTCTGGTAGGCCTACGCTCGACGTTGCCGAATTTCCTTGTTCCGGGCTTGTACTTTAGGAGGCTGTGGTTTCTACATGTTGCTATTTCTTAATTAACTTATGTTCTTCCATTAGGCTCTAGTCATTCCAGCTTTTGAGACCCAGAGGTATCGAAGTAGGATTCCCAAGAATAAGAAACAGCTGTTATCGATGCTTGCCACCAAAAAGTGTAATGCCTTTCAGATACGATGTTTGGGCAGTTGGACATTCCCCGACCAATTACACTAAATGGAAAACTGCCACTTCTCCTTATAATGTAAATATTGTTGTTTTCAATTATATTGTTTCTTAGGCTTAAGAATGTGATATGGTGACAATTTCTATTCTATCTCTGTTAATATTTTCAATAGGTGGAATGGAAACCTGACTTCGAACCCTATGTGGTGGTAAAAAGCACAGTTGTAGAATATAATCCTACTTTCATGGGCTTTGGGTGGAATAAAGTCTCCCATATCATGGAATTGAACGCCCAAGGATATGAATTTATAGTATTACCAGACACGTTCATTATTCACAAAGCACACGCTCCCAGTTTTGATATAGCCAGGTTCCGCACCTCACCAATATATAGGATGTGCCTACAAAACTTAAAGGATAACTTCATCAAGGAACTTCACAAAAAGTACAGAAAAGCTTTTGACGATGGGTATGATCCCATCGTCCCAGTTACCAATTTTATTGCTAAAGGAAACTGAATAGAGGCATTTTTAGCTTACATTATTCGTTACCAATAGTCTTCTGAACACAAATAACAAAAGTCATATATTTTCATATAACATAAATTTTTACATTAGTTTTAATTGTCATTTTTACACTGATTTTAAATTTGTTAGTTAGTTCTAGAAATAATTGCAGACCTTATTTTTCCGTTAAGAAAGGTCTCCTGTATCTTTTCAATTAAAGATTATTAAATGCGTAAATAAGAAAACGGCAGTTATATCAAATCATTTTTCAGATATTAGAAGATTTGTTAAAGCAGAAGAGAAAATATTTGAGAAGAGCTCTCGGAAGAAAACTCCAGAGAGAAAAAACAATAAAGCATTTTGTAAGCAACGAAAGGATTTCTCATATTTCAATAAGAGAATTCCTGAGTCACAGTCAATTATTCCAGCAGGAATCCCTCATAGCTCTAAAATTCTTTGCAACTATTGCAGTGCTGAAAGGTCTTCTCCAAGCTTAAAATAATCACGAATTATCCTGAGAATTCAAGGTCAGCATTGAACAAGAATTTTTTGTTGAATATTTCAAGTTTACATATGTCATTGTTCTTTCTAGTTATTTTTATATCCATATTTCATATATTAGGTTTTTTTTATTTTTAACACCTTTCCTAAAACAATTTTCTTTGGGAAAAACTTATCATTAATAACTCAGACCCAAGGAATAAGGGGGCCCCCGAATTTTGCGCTACGCCACTGGACAAGTCCTAAATGTTCAGAAGAAATGTCGGATGTTAATGGAGGAAATTAATTTTTAATGAAATTCAGGCACATAGTTATAGATAATCTATATCTATGTTCAGGCACGAAGTGATTTCCCAGCAAACACGTTATAGAGTAAGATCCCAGGGCCGCCAGACCTTACTTATTTTTGAAGTAACGAATTTTATAGTATAGACAGTCTTATATGTGTTAAATAGTGTGTGCATACTCGCTAGTTTGGCTATGCGGCCCGTTCGCAGGTAGCAGGTAGAAAAAGTGGACAAAAACATACCGAACTTTTTTTAAATTCGAAGAACTGATTTTTATATATGTCACGCAGAATATTATGAAAAATAAATATTTCATATTGCCAGACAGTTTCCGTGGGCCGAAATTCCCCCCAGACGCTTCAAATTCCAATAAAAAAAAATGACAGGTTAGAAACATTGTGTCATTTTGACAACTTTCGGAATCAAACGACAAAATTTCTAGCTCCTCCAAGGATAGAGGTTTGGTCGTTGGGCCAGCAACCCAACACCAAAAAAGTTCACAATGTTGCTGAATTTCTCATTCAACAAACCTCGGAATAGGACTGGTAGTATTCAACGACGTGAGTGAATGAACTAAAAATGAGAATGATTACTTGAAATGTACAGGGACTATTGAGCACCAGGAGATCATTTTTGCTGGAGTTGTTTGTTACGTAAGAGTTGGAATGGAGATTGAAAATGAAGTAGCAGCACAGTTCGGATAAATAAAAATGATTGAAAGGCTTGATGAAGAGAACTGGGTATACGGCATCAAGCTCTTTCTTGATGATATGTATTGTAGATTGCATATTGTTAAGCCCAGAATATACATCTACATACATACATAGAAACATTGTTGCGAAACGGCCAGATTCAGCCTTTTTGTTAAATTCGAAACAATAATTTTGATAAATGTAACGCAAAATATTATAAATAAAGGAATATTTCATATTGCTAGACCGTTTCTGTGGGCCGTCATTAAAAAAATGAGCTTTTTTTACATTTAAAGTCTTCAAATTTGAATATAATCCTTAGGGAATTATTTTAATTCCTTTTGTGGAAAGCCAGACCAATCCCAAGGGCCAAATATTCTGCCAGTACACAATCAGAATTTTTATTAGTTTCTCAGAACCTATGAATTTTTTGCCAACTTGAGGAAATTCGAAGAACCCATAGTTACGAAACCTCTATCAATAAAAATATTGTAAAACGCCAGGTACGAGTTAACCATCGAGTGAAGCTGACAATGAAGATTAGGATTAGGATGAAAAAGATCATATTTTTTTATTTCTGTTATAATTATATTAATAAATTGTCATTACCATAATTTGATGTTGAAAACATACACTTTGTAGGCAAAAAAATCAATAGTTTCTAGGGACCTAACAAATTTTTTGATTGTGTCTGGCAGAATGTTTGGCCCTTGGGATTGGTCTGGCTTTCCACAAAAAGTATCAAAATGATCCCCTGAAGACTTCGACTGTAAAAAAGTTTTTCTTTTTCAATGAAATTTAGAGCGTCTGGGAGGAATTACGGCTCACGAAAACGGTCTAGCAATATGAAATATTTATTTTTATAATATTTTGCGTTACATATATAAAAATCAGTGCTGCGAATTCAACAAAAGTGCTGAATTTGGCCATTTCGCAACAATGTTTCTGTGATTTTTTTCATTGAAATTTTAAGTGTCTGGGAGGAATTACGGCCTACGGAAACGGTCTAGCAATATGAAATATTTATTTATTTATAATATTTTGCGTTACATATATCCAAATCAGTGCTTCGAATCTAACAAAAGTGCTGAATCTGGCCATTCGCAACAATGTTTCTATGTATGTATGTATATGTATATTCTGGGCTAAACAATATGCAATCTACAATACATATCATCAAGAAACAGCTTGATGCCGTACACCCAGTTCTCTTCATCAAGCTTTTCAATCCTTTTTATGTCTCCGAACTGTCCTGCTACTTCATTTTCAATCTCCAATCCAACTTTTACGTTACAAACAACTCCATCAAAAATGATCTCCTGGTGCTCAATAGTCCCTGTACATTTCAAGTAATCATTCTCATTTTTAGTTCATTCACTCACGTCGTTGAATACTACCGGTCCTATTCCGAGGCTTGTTGAATGAGAAATTCAGCAACATTGTGAACTTTTTTGGTGTTGGGTTGCTGGCCCAACGACCAAACCTCCATCCTTGGAGGAGCTAGAAATTTTGTCGTTTGATTTCGAAAGTTGTCAAAATGACACAATGTTTCTAACCTGTCATTTTTTTTATTGGAATTTGAAGCGTCTGGGAGGATTTACGGCCTACGGAAACTGTCTGGCAATATGAAATATTTATTTTTCATAATATTCTGCGTGACATATATAAAAATCAGTTCTTCGAATTTAAGAAAAGTTCGGTATGTTTTTGTCCACTTTTTCTACCTGCTACCTGCGAACGGGCCGCATAGCCAAGCTAGCGAGTATGCACACACTATTTAACACATATAAGACTGTCTATACTATAAAATTCGTTACTTCAAAAATAAGTAAGGTCTGGCGGCCCTGGGATCTCAGACTATTACATCGCCTGACACTTTTGTGGAGTTACATTTTCAACATAAAATAAAATCTTCATTGTGTTGTCGCATATGCGTCCAAAACCTATTAATTTTGTGATATCGCTTTGTTAACGAAATGTGGAAGAAAAATATTCAACATTTTGACGATGAATAAAGATATCTCAAATGTGATTCCCAAGCGATGCAAATATTCGTTCGTATTGTGACTCATAACCAGAGAGTGTTGAGTAATATAATATAAGGATTTCTTCGATCTTTAACTGTAGAGAAACTACCGCATCTGGGTTTTATTGCCCCTAATTACATTCGGCCGGGGATATTTTTCTCTCGAGAACCCGGTTTGGACTATGGAATTCGCAGTGGTGAGAAGAAAGGGGGGTGGTTTTGCGTCTGACAAATTCAACGAAAACAATTTTTACACTCGAGTTTTTTCTTTTGGATCCATGATCCATCATCATTTTGTGACTAGTGTTCGCTTCGAGAGTTCGCTGTTCGTTTGATTCGATATTTAAATTTTTTGGTTTTCTCCAATTTGAGTGTATTCATTGGTAAGTAAATTCTTTTAGTTATTGTTGTAAATCAAATATTTTAATATTTCAGTTTAGCTACATATAATGAAGTCTTAATATGTGTGTTGGCGCAGAACTATTTGATCTAAAAAAAAAGTTTTGTTCTGAGATTTGTCTTGATTTTTGCAGTTGAATATTTTTTTATTTCATTTGGTTCTAGAAATATTTCAAAAATCCGTAGAATAGGCATTCCCAGCACTTTTCAAAATATTAGGTTTTAATTAACGTGTCTGAAATAGTTTGTGCTGTACAGGGTTGGCAAAATTGGTGATGTTTTCTGCGAAATTCAAAATAACACAGTTGGAGCATTCGAATGAAATTTAAGTTTTCTTATTTAGAGACTGAGTATAATTGAAAGAAACTACTCATTCTTGTGTTTCTTTGGTCTAATTTTTGAGAAATTATAAAATATAGGAACAGATTTCTTAGTAATTCATTTCACCATATTTGGAAAGCTTATATTTGAACTAATTACATATTTCTTTAGTGAAACTGCATTCACATCCGATCTCATTCGGAATTTTCATGTCTTATAATTTCAAAAACTGAATTTCTAACCTTATACGAAATATATTTTTTCAGTAAAAACCATATGAAGCCGTTGGGGGTAACAGCAGCAAGGATTTCGTGGTGACTTGGTGAGATGTCTCAAAAAAACCCTCACCGATGAAACGGCTGAACTTTGTTCACAGACATGACAAGGGTCTAATTACAGCTGAAAGTCCCGTTATGAAGATTTCATTCAGTGAGTATTTGATTCGAGGTGTAGCCGCGATACTGTCAAACACAACCTTTGCAGTTATTCGAAAATTTCTTGTAAATTTGTTGTCCAGAAATTTTTCAATGATTTTGACACCTATAAGAACGTAGCAATCGTTCGCAGTAATCGCCGTTATATCTTTATCTTCTCATCAATTGAAATAAGTTGAACTAATAAATTGAATAGTTGAACAAAATTGATAAACTTGCTCAAGTTAAAAATTACTGTTCCTTAATCACTCATCGAAGGATGGAGGAGAGAAATGTACAATACTCCTATAATCTAATATTATTTCTCAAATAATCGAACTTATTACGATCTTGCTAATAAAAAAAAGAATCATTTTAACTTTTATTTTCATTCCTTTCAGATGTGGTGAGGAAGAACAGTGGAATTTCCGAGAAGGACTTCGAAATCTATGCGAAGGAATAGTTTCGACATGCCAGACAGAGGAAGGAAAGGTAGATTGTAAACCCAACTACATAATTAATTCTCACAATTATATTGTACATTTTTCTGTTTCGTATTTTCCTTTTTTTTGTATTCTAATGTATTCTATCTTGACTTTACTAATTATATATTATTATATTTTTTGTTTGAATAAATTTTTTTAGTATCCTCCTGCAATCATTGAATTAATTACCCATCAAAAATAGTATAATATTCATGTACGCAATGAGTATAACAAAATATGTCTCAAATGCGATGAGAAAAGACTTCCTATTTGAAGATATCTTTTAGTATCACATCAAAATTCCTATGCAACGTCGGAAGGAAATAAAGAAAAGTGGTCTCAAAATTAACTCGCATGAGCGTCACAAATGCGACAAGAAATGGAGTATCATTTGTGACCAGTTTTACGTTCGCATATTCAACTACTCATTTTTCCGAAATGCGTACTTGATGTGGCGGACATTTGGATGCAAATGCGAGCGCTTGGAGAGGTAAACAGTACATCGCATAAGAGTTACATTTGCATCGCCGTGTTTGCTGGGTTGCAGGAGCTGCTATTTGCAGGCATGTACAGGGCTATCCCAAATTGCTTGATTTTGACTGCTTCAGGTACTTGTGGAATAGATAGGTAAAAACTTCGAAGGTGTTCTGGGCTCGATTCTTGTGAAAACACCATATAAGTGAAAACCGTTTCACAATATCTTCATGTTTTTTTAATTTTGGTTTCGAAAATATGCCATTACTTTTTCATTTACGAAAATATCTGAAAACGATTAAAACTTTCTAGAAGCGCCGTTTTCCCGGAAATAAGAAACTATATTAAATTTTTTTCAGTGGGAAAAAAAACACTGTTTTATATTAAATACGAACGCATTTTTTTTCATTTTATTTAATAAAACAATATTTTCATCTTTTCCAGATATTTTCGAAAATGAAAAAGTTATAATATCGAAAAAATTTCAAAATGTTGTTTTATCTTCTAAACAAATGAAGATATCGTGAAACGGTTTTCATTATCGGAGTTTTCACTAAAATCGAGCCCAGGACTCCTTTCAACGTTTTTACCTATCTGGTCTAGAAGTACCAGAAACAGCCAAAATCAAGTAATTTGGGATACCCAGTACAAGTGCATTAACTGTTGGTAGTTTACATCCACATTGTTGCCCGAAAATTCTTTAACAACAATAACAAATTACTTCCATGCTCTGAGTTCCTGCCTAGTATTCTTCTCTGTAAAATTAATGTCTTCAAACAATTTCCTTATTTGTGGCTCCATAAAAATGCCATCCTTTAATTTGACAGCGGTTGCCATATGGTAACCCTAGGCGCTTGTGATCACTCTTCGGAAATATTTTCATTTTTAGAGGTAATACTATTTTACTGAAAATATACATGAAATTTTTTGACATTTTGATAGTTTCAAAAGATTTTATTCATTTATAAAATATTTACAATGTCATAATACAAATATCATGCTGTATGAAACGAAAAAAAAACAATCTATGCAAAGTCCAACATCGCATTTTGATCTGTTCTCATGATGGATTTACATCCACGTCCAGCGCATTTTTTTGTCTTCTGTCTATTTCACAAGATGATTGAGTTCATCGAATCTTACGGAATTGAAAATTCGACTATCTCCAGAAGAAGAACAAGTATAAGCGCCTAGGGTTGCCATATGGCAACCCAAGAAATCAACTGAAAAATTTTCCCACTAATATTTTTTTCGTGATTATTTTAACCTGTTAGGATCATGAATTGAAGTTTCAAGATTCATATAAAAAAAAATTGGACATAATCAGGGCGCAAATAGAAAATATTTCACTTACACGAACTTAGGTTCCATGTTTTCAACGATTCACGAAGAACTCAAAGTTTCACAACTTCTGGAGGCGGAACGAGTGAGTTTACAGAAAAAATTCTTGTTACTGGTGAAATAGGGTACATTTGTGTATCAAGTAAACAAACCGCCAACTTTCTAGCTAAAATCTGCGCATCTGAGAACCATTTGAAAAACACTCCGAAAGCGTTGCCATATGGCAACCTTAGGCGCTAATGGGTTAATATGATTTTTCATAACAAGATCTCATTTGAACTATATATTTTTGCAATTCAAGTCAATATCCTCAACTCTTGTGGAGTTATTTCATTAGGTTTATGGGTCACATGCAAGTAAAACTAGAAACATTAATAATATAAATTTATTTGAATCTGTAATATCTGATGAAGTGAGATCTCAACCTGATATAAAATTTTCAACAAAACAAAGATATTGGGGGCGAACAACCAAAACATGACACATTGAAATTCATTCAAATTATTTTCATTTCGTCCCAATAGAGAAGGCCAATTTGAGAATTGCTGAATTCTCAATGGAAGTCTATCTGGATTTTATTGCTCGAAGCAATATGTTTATGTCAGTTCCGACTGCTGGATCAAAGTGAGAAGAAAGATAAGAAACCTTTGAATCCTAGTCACTCCCAAGCGCTTTCATTAGAATCAGTACATTTTTCAACTATATAGTAGTCTAAAAATTTTAAAGCTTGAAATAATTAACAATAATTCTTCTAAAAAAGATAATCTTCACACTTAGCATAGTAGTTGGGTGTTTGTTGGTGATATAAAATTTCGATAAATTCAGTGCAAAGGGTTTTTTCTTTATGTTAAAATCCTTTCAACATATAACAAAGCACTGGCCATCTACCAAATGTAAGATATCGACCAATATATATATTTCAAATGCAATTTTTCATTGAATAATAAATAAAATTATAAGTTAGACTATATACAAATTACAAAAGAGAAGTGAATATTATTTATAATCGTTTTCATAAAAAAATCACAAAAACTGAATTAATGTTTTGATCATACTTTACACAAATAATAGGTTATAACAGAACTAAATCATGAAAAATACATTCCAAAAATCAATTTCTGGCTTGCTTCACAAGGAACCTATTTTTTTTTATTATTAGAGTTTTTTTGGGGAGTAGCTGGTCTTCCAGAGTTAACACCCTGATACTGATACTTTGCTTTTTTTTTCTGATGGCTTCAATATCTGTAAAAACAAAACAAAAAAAACTTTTTTTGTTGCAGAAACTTGACAATAAAATTTTTTTAAGACCTCAAACTTTGCAGGAAGTACTTTCCATAAAATGTGTGCATAATAAGTAACTAGACAAAATTTCAAGAAATTTACACTAATTGTTAGCGGTAAACACTGTGGTGAACAATATAAATATATAATATATAAACATAAACAATTTCTTTTAGAAATTGTCAAATGAGAACTCACCTGAAATGAGCACATAAGTGTCTCGTCTACACTCATCATACCTCCAGCGTTGTCAAATTCCCCACAATAATTTGGAGCCGAAAACAATGTAACCAGCTGCCTCTTGGCAAAAAACTCGTACCCATCTTCTACCACTTGATGGGCCCTACATATCAAGTCCAGATCATGTCTGTTGAGGAACTTACTGACTACATCAGCACCAAACGTAAACGAGACCCCTAATCATTCTCGCCCCATCCACTGACATCTTTATCGGGGTCTGACCACAACAGATCACACAGTAATCCTGAAGAAAATCATTTCATATGTTAAGAATTTTCATAACTCATAGGTAACTCTTTCAGCTACAAGATCAGGACACTAACTACATGACTGTTTCCACACATATTATACTTTCTATAAATGTTAACTACGAATAATGAACAGAATTTTTGTCAGGAATCAGCGGAATCTGAATAAGAGTTTACTAACCTGTATCAGGTACATCTGTGGGTCTCATTATGCGTCTTATTTGTTCCATGCCTTGAAGATCAGGACTGAGGCCCCCATGACAACAGAAAATCTTTTCATCTATGATAGCGGCAATTGGCAAACAATTGAAACAGTCTGTGAATGTCTTCCATAACTTAATGTTATACCTCCTCTTACCTATGAATACATATTATTGAAAAAAAAACTATATGAAAACCCGAAGAAACTCACATTCATCATAGAAACCATAAAATTCTATTGATGGAGGCACACTCGTGGTTTCCCCTCAGCAAAAAAAAAGTTTTCCGGATACTTGATTTTGTAAGCAAGTAGCAGGCATATGGTCTCTAAAGATTGCTTTCCACGATCCACGTAATCGCCAAGAAATAGGTAATTGGCCTCTGGCGGAAAGCCTCCATATTCGAAGAGCCTTAATAGATCAGTATATTGTCCATGGATGTCCCCTTGAAATATCCTGTTTAAAGCCTTTACTTTTCATTTACAATTTGAAAATTTACCACATATTTTGAGAGGAGCTTCTAACTCCAGGAGAATAGGTTGTTGTAGAAATATTTCTCGCGATTTGAGACATAATCCTCTCACTTCTGACTCTGTCATATGCACTGATTTTCCAGGCCTGCATCCTCTCACTATAAAATGATAAATTAATAAAGGGAATAAGACCAATTTAGTGTTAAAAATGAAAATCCTCTATCCACAGAAAAAAAGAGCAAACTTTGCCCTTCAATTCTGATCCAAGAAGAGCATCTGAATCTTGATAAGAGGTTGATATTTCACTTTCAGCCCAATTAATGTGGCAATGACCTACAAAAATCAATCACTACTAAATTATCCAATGAGTAGATCAATATAATAAACTGGTTGAAACTTATGTCGCCTAGTATAGGCCATATCTGGCAAAATATAAAAAAGTGCAAAAGCTTTTAGCTAATTTACAGAAAGCGCTATTAATCTGTGTTACTCTTACGTTCAGACGAAATAAATATTTCTTTGAATTTAGATCTCTTCTTTACGTCTCGATTCTCTTGCAAGGCACGTTGGTTGTTATACCCTTTAGTTACCACACAGGAAGTTGGTAGGCAGCACAAAAATAAACACTACTGTATGTATACATCAAAAATCAATAAATCAGAGTGGAAGCGCATCTATCAACAAAACCCATATATTTATACATGAACAAATTGAACATAAGTGGTCTCGTAAAATATACGAAAGATTGCATTTATAATTCGTTGTCCAATAAAAGAATATTTCATTAAATACTTGACAATACGTGTATGGAAAACAGTTTTATCTTCAAGTTTTGCATGCAACAAATATATAACTCAAAATCAGCTTGTCTGGACCTATTGCGAAATACAAATATTTATCGAATTTTGAGTATTTACCTTCTAAAAGTCTCTGGATTAAACTATCTACGTTTAATTCAGGCTCCGCCATTTTAACGACTGACGTTCATCAGTCGAAGAGGCGTAGAAGATGTCAACTGTCAAAGCACAGAAAGTGTCATTTTAATTTTCGATTTTGGACCTTTTTAACGGCGCATAAATTACAAAATTATTCAATAAATTAATATGAATTGCAGTGTTTGGTTTTACCAGAAAGAACTTTATAATTTCATTTTTCATTGTGTCATTCTTTGAGCAGTGAGATCATAACTAAAATTGTTCATTAGAACTACCACAAAGTATTTTTTTTCTTATTCGAGCAACTTTTGAATTTATGACCTAACAATTTTAATCCGACGAGTTAAACTGATCTTTGCAATCAAGGCATGAATAAAAACTATAGTTCATCACAAGAAGGCAAGTTTCAGCAGATAGGTGGAATATGTAATTTGAATTTTATACAATGAAAATTAAACTAAGTTTCATGTAAAAATACTATATATTTAGTCTCAATAAATGGCATTTCAATTCGACTCTTTTCACGCGAAAAAGACTTGTGTAAGTCAACAATATGCCTATAAATAAAAATATTTTTATTAAAATCAATATTTAAACAGTAAAATAGTAAAACAGGATTGTAATTTTAGACATAAATAAGCAAAAAGTAAACAAGTTTTTTCAAAAGGAAATATATGTATATATAAAGGTACAACTTTAACAATTTTTTCTTGGTGAACAATTACATTTACGAATTATCACCATAATCTCTATCACCCACGTTTATTCGGTCAGGAGCAGAAGTCACATTAAATCCTAGGATTCTACTATCCACTTTCAACATTTTATTCTTCTTGTTTTTCTTATTTTTACCCTGCAATGGAAAAGATATGATAAAATTCCAAACATCAGATGCTAGATTGAGTGTAACAACTGAAAGTTTTTTATACTAACCTTAACCTCTTGAAATTCATTACTATGAAAAGAAGAAGGGTTTATTGCAGAAGCTGGAGAACACATATCGTCCTTCGGTGCTTGATTTTTCGGCCTGAAAGATCTCCTCTTTTCCAGGAAATGTGAGGCAAACTGAAGAGCTGGGGGGTTGTCGCCTAAGTACTCTTTGCAATAATCCCTAACGTCCATAGCAGACTCGATGTCTTTCAGGAACGTTACAAATGTCGGAACTGAAGAAAGAATCAATTTCAGAATGCAGTCTTGCACAAAACAAAAACTGTTGATTTTTCATAAGCGAATCATAAACTCCATTTAAATTGACCACTTTCAATCTATCCAAACAGGTACTCGGAAAGGTGAGTCTTTGATTCAAACAGATAATAGAACGGATTGCAATATACTATTTTACTAAGAATTGCTCATTTGTGTTCTCAATGAAAGAAATTCCATCTGTGAAATGGGAAGTCTAGAAGTGGGTTTCACAGAACTTTGTGCAATTAAAAAAGCTTACGTGAATTCAAACCAATCGAATCACTTGAGGCGATTTCGATTGACGTTGGTTCTTGGTTGGTTCATAGATTGGTCCGTCAGTTTTGGACCAACCGTATTCGAATGACAAGCTGGTGACGTCTCGAATTAGCTGTTTCGCCGAAACTTGAACCGTACTCGAAAGCGCGGTTCGTTTGACGTTGTCATTTATGAACCGAGCGGTCAACCGTTAACCAACCAAAACAGCCATTCGAAATCGACTTTGATTTGAAATTTCAACGAATCTCGATGGCTCCAATCAATTTGACAGTGCTTGATAGGGCAAGTTTTGTGAAACCCACCTTTAAAATTTCGAAAATAATCGAAATTGTATAAGTGATACATACTATCAATTTCTGCATTTATATTAGAAAGAGCCTTGGTGCACCAATTTGTGAATTCATCCACTGAATTCCCGGTACCTCCATTCTTTGAATGGTTAGGTTCCTCTTTTTTGCTTTTGGGCTTAGTCTTTTGCGCCTGCTGTTGATTGGTCTGCTGTTGCTGTTGAGATTTTGTGTTGGTAGTACTACCTTTGGAGTTGGACGGTTTATTGTTAGCAGCAGGTTTCCCTGGAACGTCTTCCCATAAACCTGAAGGTGTAGCTGAAACAAAATAAACACGAAATTCATAATGAACGCGATCCAACGAAAAATTGACAGTTATTCAATCACAGAAGAATTGAAATTTGTGAATTCAGGATTGTTATCATTTTATTCTGAAGAAAGAAATTTACTGTAAATAGGGAGTTATCGAAAAGCAAATAGGGGCCTAGCTTAAATAAAAGGTTTGTTCTAGCATGAATTTTACGAAACTTCCCAAACCAATATTCAGACTCATATGTCCAGTCTGAATTATGATGATTGGTAATTTGCTTGAATGCAAAATCATTTGACAGTTGTCATAACCCTAAAACTCTAGATTCTTACCTGATCAGGTAAGGGTTTTTTTCTTTAATTTTCCTGGAAATCCCACCCTAATAGCACAAATAGACCCCTTAGGCCTGAAAAACCCCCCTTATAATTTTTTCAAAGATTTTCAATCATTTTCTATAAGATAGTGCTATATTTTGTTCAGTTGCGCATATCCCGGACTCCGACATGAAAAATCCTCGGACTGTTTTGACTGCCCACAACCGGTACCTGAACTGGCATAGCCGCTTGCTTGAACAGCGGACTACAGGTCAGAAATTTGGATTGGTTTCTGCTTGAACGTCCATATTCGACTGAGCAGGCGTCGTCAGTTTCCAAACGGTCCGGGACTTGTGCTAGAACAAACCTAGAGTTTCCCTTATTTTGACATTTATTCATGGGCAGTCACAAAAGATTTTAAGGTGGCCTGTAATAATATACAGGCCTCCTGTACTTGACTTAAATAAAGGACAGCCATATTTAAATAAAGGATACCTTTTGTCGATTCTGCTAATCTTCTGAGTTAAACAACTTCTCACAACTGTCAAAATGAAGGAAATATCATAATAAATCCGACCAAAGTTAAGGGATCTTTTGTTACAGGATCCTTTAATAAAGTTAGGCCTATATTTGAGTTTCGAAAACTCTCAATTGTTAGGAATTTTCATTTTGAGTTAACAACGTAACCTTCATCAAAAAAAAAACTTACGATTATTATTGTTGTAAGACCAAGTAGATGAAACATTGGTGGACCAAGAAAGGGGGTGGGTATGCCATATGTTTCCAGTGTTTTGAACAGGAGGTTGCTCCTTTTCTTTTTGCATAGCGATCAGTTTCGCTTCAGCTGCTTGCTAAAAGAAAATTTTTTTTTATTTACCAAGAAAAAAAGTATTTCGCTTAGGTAGAGTTCAGTTATTTGTATGTTTCTTCAAGTATACTAATCTTGGAAGCTAATGGACTGGAGTAATCTTTTCGCAGGTAGTTTCAATCTACATTCTGTTTTGAAAATTTACGTTTGCAATACCTATCCGATAAATAAACGAGTTAATTTGCTCACAATCACCTTTGCTAAACGCTCCTGCTCTTCTGCTTGAATCTCTGCTAGAGATTTGACTTGACGCTGCTCCTTGGCCTTGGCTGCCCACGTGAAACTCGTTGCCGCCTTTTCCTGCTGCTGTTGGAGTTCCTGCATCTGCTTCTGCTGCTGCAGTATCAATGCTTCCTGCCTAGCCTTCTCCTTCTCTAATTTCTGTATCTCTTGAAGACTGAGACCTTGAGACGACGAAGATTGACACCACGGTGCAATTTTAGCGTTCCGAATAGCCTGCTCTTGGGCCAGTCTTGCTGCTTCCTTCTTGGCATATTCTTCCCGCTCCCTTGCTTCTTTTCTGCAAAAAGAAATTCAAAATTTTATGCCGACCTCAACTTGTGATAACAGTATATCCACTTGAAAAATAAATCAGAACTCACTTTGCCTTCTCCTCTTCTGCTTTCTTTTGTTCCTCTGTCTTTTTCCTCGCCTCTTCCTCGGCTCTTCTTAGTTCTTTTTGCTTTCTTTTTTCTTCCAATTCCCTTAGCCTCTTCTCTTCAGCCTCTTTTTTGCCCTTTCCAATTCTTTCTTCATCTTCTCTTCTTCCTTTCTCTTTTTCTCTTCAGCCGCTCGCTTTTCCGCCTCCAACTTTCTCTGTTCGTTCTTTCTCTTTTCTTCGGCTTCTTTTTTTGCTTGCTTCTCTTCCTGTTCTTTCTTCTTTTTCAGTTCTTTTGAGGATAATTCCTCTTTTTTATCTTGAGACTTTGGTTGGGGCTTTTCTTTCTCTAAATTTTTACTGGGGGGAATTGGTTCCTGATGCTGCATAGCTGGAGATTTTTCTGGTTGAGTTGTTGGAATTTCTGGAAGTTTATTGATGTCCCACATTGATAGAGCAGAATCTTGCTGCCACTGGGTTGTTGTAAAGGTTGAGGTACAGGATATTGGCTACTTTGCCATAGAGTATCGAGCTATAGATGTATATTTTCAATGAACTTTTTCGAAATGACAAGGAGAAATAAGTTCAAGAATAGAAATAGAGAAGTAATCAGAAACTAATTCCAACTTACAGAAACACTAGCAGCTTGTTGTTGTTGTTGCTTTTGTTGATGTAACTGTTTGAGAAGGCTACTGATGGGATCTTCTGCAGGTTTCGGTACAAGATTTTCTACGACGCTGTTATGTGACATTGGTCTCTGCAAATTCAGAGTATTGCCGAGATTTGGTCCGATACCTGGGTTCAGACCCAAAGGGTGGGCTCCTAGGACTCCAGGCATGTTCAAACCGTCAGTTGGCAGACCAGGTAACCGGGAAGCCAGGGCACTTGGTATGGCACTTGTGGGGAGGTAATCTATTTTGTAGTTGATGCAGGTTAGAAAGTTGTACCAATCTAGGATCAAGTGCATTAGGTATTGCATTTGGTGTCTTATCTGCTAATGTTGGGTTAGGAAGCTTATTTACCTGAAAAGGAAGGGCATTTTAAAATTTGCATGCGAAATGTAGGCTTTCTATTGAATTTATTAAATTTCGAAACATGTATAATATACTCACTTGTTGCATTTGATTTATGATTTGCATTAATGAATTTGATGGGTTAGATTGATGGATGTATGGGAGTTCCTGGGACACCTACAATTAAAAAATATACAATAAGGAAATGAAACAAAATTGTAAGACAATTCAAATGATAGAACAAAAACCTATATAGTTAACAAGATGAAATTTATAGTGAGAACATCTCCTGAAATATAACTCCTAAAGATGCCAGACACTAGAACTTGCGAAACGTCGAGAACTAATCCACGACGATGGCCAAAATGCTTGAAAGAACAGGTTACATTGAACGGTGGCCGCGAAAGCCTCAACCAATTCAGTATTTGATAACATTTATATTTATAATAGCTTATAGATAATAAACTAATATCCTCACTCTAGTTTTTTTTTTGTAAAATACCCAATAATGTACTGAAAGTATAATTTGTATTGAAGGTATTAGAAATTTTGAATAATGGTTTTAATGCTGTATTGTTTCTCTTTATAAAAATGTATAATTCGTGATGCCTGGAGTAATTTAGTTATCCAACCAAAAACATTTTCATGTAAAATATTGCCAAAACGAGACCGTATTTTTCACATTTTCATGTAAAGCCAAGCTGCTAACTTTACACTCTTCAACTGCACAAGTCCTTTTTTTACAAACTCTATGCCTTGGTGGAAATAAGTGATTTGGCCGTTTCTCTTCCGCCACGTAAGCGTAAGGTGAAAAATTAATTCGTTGTTCATAACTTTTCTGTTATAAAATAGTTCTTATAGTTACGAAACGGCTACGTCCCGTATTTTGACCAAGGCAGCTTGGCTCTACATGAAAATGTTTCTGGTTGGAATTCAGTCCTTTTTTTCAAAAATATCTAAAATTTGTAAAGACCTATTTTTACGATTGGAAAAAAAAAACAGTTAAATTTTCAAAAGAAGTAGTTAAATTTTGTTCTGAAAATATCGGGAAAAAAAAAATTTTCTTTCAGTGAGAGTTTAAATTTTTTCCTCAATATTTGCAGAACATAATTCACCATTTTTTTTCTCAATTTTTTTATACTCTCCAAAACATTCAAAATTGAGTAAAAAGTGAAAAAAAAATCAATAATTGACTCTTGAAAAGAAGAGGTCAACTTCAAGGAGCGAAAACCTTGTTCCCTTCATTTTTCAGAATTTCAATCAATCGGTCCAGGAAAACCACTGAATCTATCGATCTACCGATTTGTAAGGGTCTTTGGGGTATATTAGGCTGTAAAATTGTCTTATAAATTTAGCTTTAGATAGTCTGTTAACCAACAAAGGGCAAAATGGCATTTTCTCGCACTTTTTTCCCATTACCGTTAGAGGTGAAAATTTTTTTTTTAATCAAACATGAAACATCAAACATAAAAATTTGAAAAATAAAAAAAAAAATTTTCTTCGTGTCTTATCCGAGGATTGCATGGCTGCCAGTACTCTGAAAAATTGTTAACCAATAGATTCCAAAACTAGAGTCTTCAAACTTCAAAAGTTTATTTTTCTATTTCACATAGTATCATTTTTCACTGAGATACAGCTTTTTGAAAAATACTAAAAAATTTTGAATATTTTTCTGTTCCTTTAATTGTTGCGAGAAGTATATTTCATTGAATTTTAATTCAAATCAATGGAATATTCCATAAATAAAGTTCAGTTATTTTTGCATTGAAAAATGTTGGTTGAAAGAACTGTCATCATAAATTTTACAGATAATAGATAAATCCGTGACAAAAAAGTTCAGAGTACCAACATATAATTATGAAATGTAACTAAGATATTCCAGCACGATTTTGTTCAGCAAGGAATGGCAGAATGCAGAACGAACAGAATCAGAGAAAACTATGCAAATCATGCAAGAATCTTTACACATTGCAAGCAGGACATCAAAAGGTGTTTGAAGTTAAAACAAATTAAGCTTCATATTGAAGTTTGAAACAAATGATATGGTTTTTTTATCCATTTATTTTGTCTCTAGAAAAAATATTGTAAAAGATAACAGATATCGCATATCTGTTATCCTGTACAAACTCTGAAATTTATCAAACTTGTACTTTAAGAATGTTTCCAAATGTGCTTTATTGTCAACTTACTTGCGGGTGCATGATCAGTCTTTGGGTAGCAACTTCCTGCTGTTGCTGTAGAGTCAAAGTGTTCCAGGGTTCCGGTATGGCTGGTCTGGTTTGGGCTTGCCTGAGAGCCATAAGATACTGATATTGGATTAAGTCAGGTTCGGGCAGAGTGGTAGGGTCAGGTTTCAGAGGTGCAAAACGCTTGGTACCCAAAAACGGATTGGCGCCCTCACACAGGGCGACAAGTTCGCCCAACAGGTAAAATAGTTCATCACAAGGACGCCTAACTTTGAGCTGATTATTGAAGTAACCCGCCTGAAAAAAATAAAATAAAACCATTCAATAAAATCTTCATTGAATTTGTGTACAGTGTCACAAATTGGGTAAGACTGCACTGTATCTCAGCTATTATGGAAGATGTGTCACTTTTCTTTCCTAAGAACCTATAGGTTTGTCCTCAACTTGAATCAATTTTGTAATAAATAAATAAAAAAATAAATGTTACATAAATAACTACACGAAAAAATAAAAATCTAACCATCATAATATATACATGGTAGTTGAAGATGCATCAAAAATTTCAATATTAATATTATAATTTGTTCCATTCTCAACATTTCCAAGTTAATGTTGACGAGTGATATTTTGATTTTATGATTGAATATAATAAAATAAATAGGTTCAAGTCACATGACGTTTTAACAGAGTAATAATTAAATTAATGTGTGAAAGAATTCATGGCCTACTATTGAAAAACAAACATAATATGGATTCTGACTCTGAAATTTATCAGAGGTTAGGTTGTGATGCATCAATGTATTCAAAAAAATAATTGCAGAAATTTGACGTTAAAATATACAGGGTGTTCTATTTGAAAATTCCAAGTTTGGGCTCAATCTCTCAAACAGTGCTCTGAAAACATTTTTTAACTATGCCGCTGCCTTCCACGTGAAAAAATCCATTAAAAGCAGTTTTAATTTTTTCTCTATCACATACAGGGCTCAAGAAATAATAACATCTCCAAAAAGTGCACATGTCCTTTTTCGTCCTGTATTTCAGAAACAAAGGAGATGGAATATTTTTTTTTGTGGATTTAAAATTTTCTCAAAAAAATGACATAGGGTCGCGAAAACCGCATGTCTCTATCTTCAATAATAGCAGAGATACCGTGCAGTCTCACCCAATTTGGGACAGTGTACATGGTCTTAATAAATTTTTGAAATTTTTTGCAGATTTAAATAATCTGGGAAATTACACTTTCAATTCTTGAAATTCCTCAACTTTTTTGGCACAGCTTATGTATCAAATTATATGTTCACAACAAATGTACCAAAAAGATGTAGGAATTCTAAGAATTAATGATTTTTCTTATATCTACAAATTCCAAAATATTGCTACAGAGCATAGTCATAGTGCCAAATTTGAGCTTGACATCTTCAAAAAGAGCTACACAGTGATACAACTGAATTTCATCATAAGCACATAATAAACTCCGTTATAAGCTAATGCTTATTACTACCAAAATCATATTCAATCTTGAATGAGTGAGGCTTACCTTATACCACTCGGCCATTTCAGCACTCGAAAAGGGACCTTGCATTTGCCCTTGTGGATCCTGATAATACCATTGGTCTTGAATTGGAGGCGCCAAATTTGGTGGAGGTTGAATGTTGGTGGAATTACTCGGTTCCGTAGTTTTGATTGCTTGTGCCTTAGGGGAATCGTCATCTACCAGTTTTATTATGCTGTCTTCTTGTATTTTGAAATCATCCTCTACTCTAGAATCCCTGAATGAACAGATTGAATGTAATTACCAACAGGTTTGTCCCTCTAAAACTTACTTGTTACTGATTGAACTGGGAACAGGTGCTGAATTTGCTTCTCTGGAATTCTCATTTGTACTACTATTTTTGACTTATTGGGTATTTCTTTCATTTTCTCCTTCCTGTGTTCCTGTTCCTCTTCACTTTTGTTTTTCTGCAATTGTGGTTCTTTGAGTTCCGATACTTTCTTCCCTTCTACCTTTAGTTCTTTGTCCCTTTCCAAATTCTTGTCCTGAAGCAGAAGAATACTTAAATTCTCAATCTCAAATTTCTTGAAGATGAGTTTACCTTAATAACACAATTGTTATCCTGCTGAGTTTTTGACAGAGAGGCTACAGATTTCGAAGTTTGTAACGTAGAGAAATATCCTTTATTCGGCGTAATATGCTGTTGAGAGCTTGATTTTTGTAATAGTGATTCTTTCTGGTATTCGACTTTCCTTCACCCTGTAAAAAAGATCTTTTGTCATTTTGTTTTCAAATCTTGCTCATGTAGAAATTGAAATTTATGAAAGTATTTGTGTCACTTTATTTCTATAGCTTCTAAAATTCTTCAATGTAAAAAAATTCGATGTTTTAGAAATAGCAACAAATTTCAAAATTGGAGAGTTTATTGTATGACATACAAGTACTAACAATTTTTCTAAGATATGCCATTTTTTCAAAGGCAAGACTTTACTTCTTCGAAAGTCTATTATTCAAAAACCTCCAAGTACTGACGTGAGGTATAGCAGACGATTCGAAATTACAAAAAGTTCAGTTTAGTGTTGTAGTATCACTTTGAGTTCATCTCTACCCAACAATTAGAGCCTGTAAGCATTTATAAGAATGAAATGTCAGCATGTTTTCTCTGGTCTGAGATCCATAGAGAATGACAGTACTACCTATTGGTACAGTAGTAGCAAATTTTTGGTATGACTGATTTCAGATTTTACCTAGGCTGCGATCAGCAGAGAGAGCAAATGCAAATTTGAGCACTGAGCATTTGCAGATCCTAAAGTGATCTCAGAGCGGATTTCTGAACAGTTAGAACAGTGACATTCAGAGTGACATCTGTATCCACATAACCTAATTACAGTAGGTTGCCAAATTATTAGGGACACTACTAGTTTTCTGTAATTTTCAAGTTTAAATTGATTTTATGTGCAAATAATTGATGTCAGGTATTGTAACTTCTTTATTTATTGGAGGTTTATACTAGGACAGGAAAACAACATATTCTATAGTCACAAATAATTATTTTTCCATAAAATATGATGACGAATAATTAATTGCAAAAAAATCTAATATTTGGTAATGACGCCTTTGTCTGCAATTAAGGCTTCCAGACGTCGAGGTATGCTCTCAATGCAAATTTTTGCATTTTGCTGTATATTGGGGCTGTGGTGCCACACCCTAATAAGTGTTTCAATTAGTTGCCGCTTGGTGGTGATAACTTCTTTGGCAACCTCACGTTTCGTGAGTTCCCAAAGGTTTTCATATCTGCGAATTCCCAGTCCAGGGCAAAACCTTCACGTTCTTAGCAGCTAGAAATGCAGTTACACTCCTGGCTTTATGGCACGGTGCCGAGTCGTGCATAAACACGTATTCCTCATCATCAGGAAACCATTCTTCAACCTGTGGTAAGAGCCGACTTTCAAGTACTCGCCTGTACTGGTCCTGCCTCGTGGTCCCTTCGGCGATGTAGAGACGTCCCATACCCTTGGCTGAGATCACAGACCACACCATGATGCTAACCGGGTGTTTAACCCTCTCTACAAGGCAGTCCGGGTGGAACTGCTCACCTGGGCGACGGCGGACGAATGAATTCTTATCAACCAAAATTTGAAATTTCGACTCATCAGAGAAGCATACCTGTAAAAAATTATTTTTGCTAGTAAAACACTATTGAGGAATACCACAAATTAATTGAAATCATAATTACTCGACTCCAATCCGCAACTGTCATATTTCGGTGTTGTCTGGCCTATTGGAGTCGCTTTTTCTTCATTGCCTCGGTGAGGCGTGGTTTTTTTGGTTGGACGATGACCGATCAGGTTCTCTTCAGCCAAGCGCCTTTGGACTGTCCTTTTGGAAATGTTGATGCCCTCTTCGTTCATCATTGTAGTCAGCCGAGCCACACTCTTTTCACGATTTTGGAGACAGATGTCCCTGATTTTGCGGTCAGTACGAGAAGTGGTGATTCTTTTTCTGTCACATCTACCGACTCGGACCGATTCAAGTGGCAGGTTTTTATCGGTTTTTATATTGATTCGGTTGACTACTGACTTCGAAACACCTGTGAGTGATGCTATATTTCTCTGGGAATATGTAGAGTGAAGAAGTAAGGTCTGCATCTCTCTACATTTTCCTGAGGATATGTCCGAAGATTTGCCCATGCTGAAAATATAAAATTTTGAGATTATCATGGCACATTGTTCAGCATGCTGACATTACCACAATATATTCAGCAGGACCAATAAATTAAGAAACGATACTTACGCTCAGATAATCATGGACTGAAAAAACTCACAAGAAACGATTTTGAAAACCAATAATCAAGCTTACTCTGACAACCGTTTTCACCGAATGATAGGGAAACGTGTTATACCCTCAGTTATTTTACATATAAGACAGACTACCAGTGTTTTCACCTTTCAAAACAAATAATAACTAAATCGCCAAGAAAATCGCGAAAGAAAAGCACATTGTGATCAATTTATTTACACAGAAAATCAATTTGAACTTGAAAAACACAAAAATCCAGTACTGTCCCTAATAATTTGGCAACCTACTGTATATTGTTGTTTTAATATTTGATTTTGGGGAAGAGCTACTAACCAGACTATTAACGATCTGATTTTACTAGCTCTGCTAGATGATCGATCAATCAAAGTATAACTGAATACTTAGTGTAAGACAACAATGATTTGTTCAAACAGCATTTTAAGATGACTCACCATTTTTCGTGCACTATGTACTTCTTCAGAGTCCGTGATTTCAATTGAAAATAATATTATTTATACAGGGTTATTCACGAATATGGCTTTATAGAATATTTTTAGGAAAGACACAAGATTCAGGATTGAAACTCTAAAGGTGAGCTTCAAGTAAGAAGACGACTCCTTGTATATTTTTTGAAGGTTTTAGGACTCCCGGTTTTTCCGGGCATCAACTTTCGTTTTTCGAATGGGAAGACCCATTTTTTATTGCATAAATAGATTCTCCATTGAATTCTGAGTCTTTTTGATTCCAAAAGTTTGAAATTTCCCGAGAAAATTCTCTTCAAATGAGGATATACAAGAAAAAAAATCTCAAAATTGAACTCTGTTGAAATACAGACAACTTCGAGGTGTTTTCATTATAAAATTCTCATTTTTGAGAATCTCCGAAAAGAAAGGCTGATGCTTCTTTTCCGATAGCGTGATTTTCAGAATATAATACAGGAGGTCAAATTCTTTGTCAATGTTAGAAGTGACGAAACATAAAAAAATCGTTTTTTCAAATTGGAATCCCATTTTTTCGAAGCATTTTCGAAATCTTCCTCAAAAAATAATAGGAGCATACGTCCAAGACTTTTATCCCAAAATAAATATATTGCTCGATATTCAGGACATACGATTTCGTCTTCAATTTTCATCTCATTTGGAATGTATTTTTTTACCAGAAAATAATTAGCGGTCAAGTGAACTTTTTGGAAATCTCTGTTATCGAGAAACAATTTTCTTATAGATCAGACTAGTTCAGTTTTTCTTTATTTTTAAAGCTAAGAATAATTTTCGCAAATTCTTAATTCTGGAGAATTTCTTTTTTGGCATGGTAGGGAAATTTGAATCTTCAGTAATGAAATTGTTACATGTTCTGTAAATTATTCTTTCAAATGCATTAAAAATTATTACAAATTATTTTTTTTCTGCATTCCTGACAATTTTTTATGTTGACTCAACTAGTACATTGAGAACTTTGAACCAATTGTTGCTCTCGCATTACAGATGATAATTCAAGAACTTAACTCGTCTGAACTATAGAAAATATTTTCTCGATAACAGAGATTCCCAAAAATTACAGTTCGCCTCTAATTACTTTCCAGTAAAAAAAAACACATTCGGAATGAGATTGAAATTTGAAGACAAAATCGTTTTTCTTGAATATCTCGAAAAATATTCATTTTGGGATAAAATTCTTGGTCGTATGCTGCTTTTATTTTTGGCGAAGATTTCGAAAATGCTTCAAAAAAATGGGGTTCCAATCACGCTATCGGAAAAAAAGCATCAGCCTTTCTTCTCAGAGATTCTCAAAATGAGAATTTTTAAGGAAAAAACCTCGAAGTTGTCTGTATTTCAACAGAGTTCAATTTTGAGATTTTTTTTTCTCGTATATCCTCATTTAAAGAGAATTTTCTCGGGAAAATTCAAACTTTTGGAATCAAAAAGACTCAGAATTCAATGGAGAATCTATTTATGCAACAGAAAATTGGTATTCCCATTTGAAAAAACGAAAGTTGATGTCACTTCCAGAAAAACCGGAAGTGCTAGAATCTTCAAAAATATACAAGAAGTCGTTTTCTTACTTGAAGCTCACCTTTAGAATTTCAATCCTGAAACTTGTGTCTTTCCTAAAAATATTCTATAGAGCCATATTCGTGAATAACCCTGTATATCACTTCATGGAAGTTCATATTGGCACTTTCTTTCTCAAAAGATCTAACCTCTTTAAACCACTGCTTTGACAGTTTTCCCAATGCGATGTGCTTAGTCACTGAGAAAAATGGCGTCAGCTGACTGAACATGTTGAGAATGAGATCACTGATCAGCGTTGAGTGAACAGTTTTGCAACTGTTGTGTCCGCTGAACACTGCCTTTATTTGCCCATCAAACATAAACCGATTTCAAGCGAATAACCTGGTCCTCATTGGTAATTACCAACTAGGACCAACTGCATTCAAGCGACTTCGGTCATTGTAGGTTATAATCATTTTACAAGGAATATCCCTGAAGACTATAACCGTAGATAACCGCAGGCAGGACCGTAGATAACCGCGGTCATTACTGGTTATTCGCTTGAAATCGGTTATATTAATGGATGATCTAGGATTTCAGCTAAGAGCCATAATTAACCCTTAACCACGGACAGGGAGTCTTACAGACTCCGCTGAACGACGATATTTAGGCGAATAAATTCCTCGTGTCAGAGTTGTATTCATTTAAAACAGATATGAAATCACCCATACCGCGTTTGGATTGTTACTGATTCGATTCGACACTTCGCGTACCATACATTGTGCTCTACATCCCCACCCAACCGAATCTGTTGGCCCAGCCTGAGGTTTTGATTCTGCCACTGTTCCACTAAAATATGGCCCGAATATACTATAGAAACTGTCATGTTTCCAATTCTGTCTTCCTGGTCTGTATATGTACAAACATTAACTTTCAAGAATTAGATCATACAATTAGCTATTTTAGAGGTTGTCAAAACAAAGTATAAAATGAATACAAACCTGTTCTTCGTCTGAGTTGTGAAAAGCACCGGTAGAGTCAAAAGTGCCCCCACCATCGACGTTTTCCATAGCCCACTCTGGCAAATGATCCTCGTCCCAAGATTTTCTCATATGGTTAGTGCGATTCCCTTCACTCCAGCCCATTCGATTTTGCCTACCATCAGAACCTCCCCCATGCCTCTCAATTCTCTCCTCTGGCTCCCCATCTCCTCCCCTCCAACTTGACCTCCCTACAAAATAAAAAGATATCTTCACTTTCTTTTTGAACATTCAAATTATGTGAAATCAACCATGTGTATCTATATCTTTATAGTACATTTAATACTATCGTCTATTCTTGAGAGTATACTTTAAGTAAAAAATCTTATCTCATTTTATATAAATCCTTCACACCTTTGTTTTGATGTTTTGATTTTTGAACAAGATAATATTAATAAATAGTTTAAGGTAATTTGTAATAGACCACAGTTAATAGTATTAACTGAAATTAACTTTTAAAATGTTATTCTCTGAAAAATGCCACTAACCCCATTTATCATGCGCGGGTCTGGTATGGTTCAAATTCCTCCAACCATCATCCTCATCATTTAGCCTGTTCCGTCTCCAGTTATCACTTCCTCTAGAATTAAACTCTTTCCTGGGACTCCATTCCGTTTGTTCCCCACTTGTGCCCCATCCTCCGTCATATGTTGTGGCTGGTCTACCATAATTTTGATAACCTCCTCTTCCCCCTCTACTGACTCTACCACCTCTGTCCAAAGGACCTCCTCGACCTCTAATACTACCAGCCAGAGAACTTGGTCTTGATTGCCACCCTCTTTGCTATATGAAAAAATAAAAAGTGAATTTTACTACCGTCAGTTCAAATGTCACCACGTCATTCCCTACCTCTTCCTCTGCATTAGGTGCGAGTGCAAGGGGAAAGAGTGTTGTTTCTGAATAGAGGGATTTGAATCCCATTAATGATTCCGGCGGTTTGAGAGTTTTATCAAACAAGGCCAACATCTCCTCTCTACCATATCTAAAAACAAAATATTAAAACTTGCAGTTATAGAATAGCAGTATACCAACCGATAGTCAGCCAACTGATAATTCTTTCCACCACTGTTATTTCCAGTTGTTGTTCCTTCAGAAGAAAGGTTACGTATCCAATCAGGACCAAAATTCATCGAGTCAGTCATAATGCTGGAAATCATCAAGTAAAAGGTGAACTTATGGCAACAGTTAGGATAAAAACTATAATAAAAATGGAGGAACTAGGAAACTATTAATAGAACTAGTTACATTAGATCTATCATAATACGTGCGAGCTAAATTTGAAATAGAAAGATATGAATCAATAATATTCTTTGTATCTGATAACATGTGAAAATAATAATATTCAAACTAAGGCCTTAGGTCATTTCTGTATTGTTCCCAAACTTTATTCCTAGAATACTTGTATAAGGTAGCGAAAGTGGTCACATCTACGATTCATTATTAATTTTGCAGAATTATCCAATTTTCTATTAAAATAGTTTGAAATTTACCTGCTAGGAAAATCGCTTTAAAGAAACTTCGAAATAATGGTCAACAATAAATGGCTGCTGTGAATTGTAGGTTATCGCGCATGTGCTCACACGTCAAATAACATAACGAAAAAAAAGGTCCCAGGTCCCAGACTAATAGTGTTCTGTGGTTCTCATATTTTGGAGGAAACGAAAAATGTGGCCCACTATAAAATACTTATTGAGACGAAAAGAAAACTTTTAAATTCGATTATCATATTTGTTTCAATTCAGCTTAGAAAAAGAGATGGCGCTCTTTAACTGTTTCTTTAACATCATCGGTTATTTAATTATAAAAGCTCTCTACAATCGATACAACTTCATTTGAATCGAATGAAGATCATTCCTGAAAGCTAAATGATTTTCATTCATTTTGTTTTTTAATTTTGGTCAACGTTTGCTGTTGAACCTTTTGAGAGTGGGGAAGCAGGATTATTTAACAATTAAAAATTGACAAATATCTTTTTCGAAATGGGAAAAGGAGAAGCGAAAAGATTTCTACAAATAACAATCTACGAGTTTAAACTAGGCCACGAATAGATGGTGCTTATGTAAATGTCAGAATTGGCGAAGATACCAATAATTTTTTCATCAATTTTGTATCACCGATCCGAAACTCCTTGTCAATTGGTTTCATTCATTTATTTTTGAATATTCGAGAAAAAACAGAGAATCATGGTAAGAATTTGTTCTTAAAAAGAACTGTACTTCTAAATTTATAGTGTTCTTAAAAACGGTCGATATTTTGTGTATTACGACTTCTACATAGCCTACTTTCCTGGGTCAAGTCAAGCCCATTGGATTTTCAGATTTTAACTTAAAATTTTTAATTATTGAAATTGAGGAAATTGGTCGTCAATCTGTTTCTTAATGTTTTATTTTATCTTTCAGGGTAATGAAAGTTCTCTACCCATGGAGCTTTGCTCAAATTGTAAGTATTAAAACTTTAGTAGACTTACTCTGAATCAACTATTATTTCAGTTGATGCTGATGAGATAAGGCGCCTTGGAAAGAGATTTCGAAAGCTTGATTTGGATAATTCAGGGGCTCTAAGTATCGATGAGTTCATGTCTCTACCTGAACTCCAGCAGAACCCTTTGGTACAACGGGTTATTGATATTTTTGATGCTGATGGAAACGGAGAGGTCGATTTCAAAGGTAGGGTAAAACAATGGAGAATCCCAAGTATGATTCAAAATCAAATTGGTGTTGTGTTAATAAACGTGAGTTAATTTAATTCTCGAAGATCCGCAGGTGGAGATTAGTATCATTCGTTTTATGGACAACCCTATACAATTACTGTGTTTTACTATAAACGATTCTTTTCAATGAAAATTTTTCATTTTCTATTATATTGTAGTGTATTTTTATCAGGTAGGGTTGTGAAACAAACTAAAAATGGGCCTGGTAAGATTAACTAGCATTTATTCTTTCCCATGGATCCACTGCTCAACATTGGGGTGTACGCTTCAGGAAAGTTTTTGTTCAAAAACAGGACAAAAAACAAGCTCCAGCAGCACTTATCGTTGTAATGCTACAGATATGTTCAGGTTGACAAAAGTTTTTTGCTTCACACCTTTGCTAGAAATTGTCCTGAACAGCTCCTAGAAGCTGATCCCCATACAACAAAAAAATGGTTCAATGGCTCAAAGCTTCAGGAAAAACTGAAGAGCTTTTGACATGAGCGTTTACAGTTGAAATTCATGATTGGCTATTTATTCTCTGATGAATTACACCATATGATATAGAATCTTGATATACCCCCCTTCACTCCTTTGTTTCACTAGATGCTTTCCGAATTTTGGAACATAAGGATATTTTGAAATATCTTTGTGAAAGAATTCATGGCCTACTATTAAAAAAACAAACATAAATATGGATTTTTCTGATTTTTGAAGCTAATATTTATTAAAGGCTGAGTTGTGATGCATCAATGTATTCAGAAAAAAAATTGCAAAAATTTGACATTAAAATACAGGTGCTCTATTTGAAAAATACCAGGTTTGTGCTCAATTTCAAAAACCGTGCTTTGAAAAATTTTTTTAACTACGCCACTGACTTCTACGTAAAAATAGCTATTACAAGCAGTTTTAATTTTTTTCTCTTATTCCTCTATGTCGCTCATTTCCTGGCGCGTCGAAATTTCATCTTCAAATCTCGGTAACCTCCATTAGGACCAATTTTTTTGCAGGCAACCCTATATCAACGTGTTGACAATAAAACAGCGCTTATGCTGATGTTTTCTATCATCACACAAGTGAAAGTAACTGATTTCGACCTACCCTTTTAAACCTGGCAACCCAGTACTTCGTCCAGGTAAATAATAGGCAACCCTATGTCTGCATATTCAATATGTTTTATACTATAAGTCCAGCATAAAATTTTCTTATTACATACCATGATGTTGCAAAATGTCATGAAAAATCATTTTTCGAAAAATAATTTAAAATATTCTGTCCAGGATTTTCTCTGGCAAAATAGGTTTTATTCTATTATCAGCTCGGTGAAAGTCGATGTGGATTCGGATGTTCTACTAAGAGTAATGCTACTAGTCAAAAAATTAATCTGATTTTGAGTGGCTGTCGCCACTGTCAATTATTTCTTCATCTTTGCCAAAGATTGGACAACTGTTTTGGCAGTTAACATCTGCACATTCCCCACATGTAGCGTTACAAAAAAGACTCAGTTTTCTGCGGGAGCATGACGCATTGCATCCTTTTTTGCAGTTACACAAATTATTTTCAACAATTTTTGTGGTGCAGGTGTTTTTTGCATTTTGTTGGCTGCAAATATCTATTGGTACTATTCCACCCGCAATCAACTGAATTGAGAGCTTTAATACCTAGCAAAATTTGAAGTTTATGATTTTAGGCAAGCATTTATTTCATCGGCAGCCGTCGATTTTTGAATTACCGGTAATGGTTGTCGGAAGTCACCAGAAAAAAGAATCAATGCGCCCCCAAAACATCCGTTCAGGCAACTCAAAATACACAGTAATTGTTTACATATATAATATTAGAATGGAGATTTGTTCAAAACATTTCGTTATAAAATTTTCCGTAGTGTTCGGAAGAAAGATAGGTGTAATAACACATGGACTCAGATGCTTTAATATTATTAGAAAATGTAGTTCACCGAATTAATATCAAATATAATACTCTCACGAAGACGCTATTAATCGTAGCGACACTTATGGGCGTTATTCGCAAGAAAAAAAAATATTTCCTATTTTTTTTTCCATTTCATCAAATTTTACAGAGTTTTAATGTATTTTATGTTAAGCCCGGCGTAGAAGAATCAAAAAAACTTTCATAACAAAACAGTTCATCCAATCTTGAGTTATAAATGGTGTAACCAACAAAATGGCCGACTTAGTTTTTATATATTAAGATATTACTGAACTTACTCTTTTCACCGGAAATATCCTCATCTTTTTAAATAGTGTCACCCTGTATTTTTTTGAACATTAAGACCTTATTTGGAATCCGTACATAATGAGTTCAGGGGAAATTATAAACAACCAGAAATAAATCACTTCAGTTAGAGGATGGGTAAATTTATTCAATTTACACTAGTGCTAATGAAAACGTTAACTCGTGTGTTTTGATTATTTTTTGTATTGGTACAATGTTATTAGAAATATCCTATATGCAGGTGAAACTTTTGCCAAACTAATTGACAGAAATAAGGTATAAAGCAATTAAAAATGGTTGATTTTAGTTAAAAAAATTAGGATCGTATTGAAATGATACTGATGACCCAGTTATGGCGATTGTGTTAGAATTCGTGAAGAAGTGTTTAATATTTCTAATAATATTAATAGGAATTTATTGAATTTGAGCTTCAAATTGATAACAAATACCATAGAGAACCAAAAATGAAAAAAAAAAAAACAATTTTGGAACGTTTTAAACCTGCAATGAAATGAAACAAAACAAATCTCATAGCTATGATGAGCATCCTCTACAAAATCTAACATCACCATCCCAATTGAAGGTTGCAATAATTCAGTACCTGTTTATTTAATTACATACTTCCCAATTTCGGATACAAACAGGACGAATCCCACGATAGCATCCACTAATAGAAAAACAAACGTTATTCAGATACAGTCTAGACTAGTCTAGAGAAATATAATTCACTATTAAAAAAACATGAAATACTAACTATAAAGATATTACATAATATAAGAAATTATTCCACATTAATTTATTATTGAACTGATAAGAATTGATATATAGGGATTGTGATGATATAGCAGATTTGCAAGTATAGATGCCCATTAATTCCTAGAAGGGACATAATATAAAATCATTGATGTTAATTCAGATGAATCATAAAAACCACTCAAAACCTTGAAAAGGAAAATTAAATCATATTAAATCTTTATTTCTAATGATAGTATATCGTATTTTAATTCGGGATACACCAGTCCCCGTTCAAGTACACTTTCGTAGTTTCATAATTCGAAAATTTAATGAATTTGTTTTGAAGCCTCTCGAGTCTAATTTTATGAACATTATGAATGAATGAATATCAGAAACAACAATTGTCCCAAGACTCCCAAAAGTTTGAGCCCTACTGAACGCCAGATGTAACCACCAATTGCGCTGATCGTGATATGGAATTTCTTTAAGTATGCAAATCATTAAAAATAATACATACTTCTTCATTGGCTCCAAGACGATCCCCATTTCGGATTATCATTATTATTATTCCAAAACTGAACCATTCTTATTCGTACAATTTATTTTGTTAATATGTTTGGTAACAGTAACCTTCTATAAAGTATCCGTTTATTTCATACTATATTTTATTGATAAAATAAATAACCTATAAACATGTTTAGTTTTTTATTATCAAAAGCCTCAGTAAATAATGAAGTTATCTATTCTGAAACTATAGAGTGAGTTATTTCAGTTGTTTCAAATTCACTGAACTTAGAACTTGGTATGTATATGAATGAATTCGAAAAATGTCTTTTGAAATTTGTAAAAATATATCATCAGATTATACGGTCTTTGCTTGTGCCTCAGAGCACATTAATATCGTCTTTTCCGTTTCAAAAATATTTACATGGTACATGGTTTCATACTTAATCTCTCTCTTGTATATTTGTGTATATAAATCGTATTTAATAAGTTGATTGTAAAATGTTGCAGTTATATTTTTTTGTTTCCATTACATTTGGTTCAATCGGCGAACTTATTCGGAGGATGAATTATGTGTTAGCATATTACGCTTCATTCACCATATTTCATGTAGGTTGTTTACCCCAACAAACTAAAGGGAAAAAGGAACGTGTTGTTACCTTTAGGGACTAGGGATTAGTTGATTTAGAGTGACACCAAGGACCGTCGTTCATCTGTGAAAAATAGGTTCTTATGTTTTTACCGATAAGCATTCCTGTGATGCATAAACGCGAAGAGAATCAGGAGAATTGAGATGGTGGGAATTCATTACAGGAAATATTAATGTTTCGAACAGAATATACGTGAGGGTCACTTCGTTCACGAGTGAACCGTTGCTTTTGAAGTGTCCATTTTCGCCATTCTATGGAAATTTTTACTGGTCATTACAGGCAATAAGTTTATGAATGTATATGAAATACTGAACACCCCGTCAAGATGCCATATTTTTCATAGCATTCGTTAGGGAAATATTTTGTGAAGAGGAAAGGTGCGGATAGTACCAGTTAGAGGAAAATGCAATATATTAGAACTTGGCTCCTTGTGGATATTTCAAATGTGATGAAGCATATGTTCAATAATAATAATAATCTTTATTTAAAAATTTTACATACTATATGATATATACAAAAAAAAAATTAAATGACGCCACAAAAGCACAAATAGCCTAAACTAATTCTCACAACTAAAATAGTTGGCCAATGAATATGGTTCCACTTTAATCAATATATTTTTTACATCTTTTTGAAATTTCTTAAAATTATTACAACTTTTCAAATTGAGGGGTAACTTATTATAAAATTTACTGCCCATATAATAGGCATCTAATATAGATAATCTGTGATGAGGATAAATTAAATCTTTGGTCCTTGTATTATAATTATGTACCCCACTAATATTGAATTCATCCTTATTTTTAAAAACAAAAACTAGACACTCCTACATATAACGCCTTAAAACTTTGTATGCGATACCTACAGAGGTGTTATTATATTATTTCCGAGAGTGATGTTGCTTGGAATAATTGACGATTGTTTAGTGCGAAATAGTATGAGATTTGTCTTAGACTCGTTTACAGATAATTTGTTCCTGGAAAACCAACCATTAACTTTTGAAAAACATTCTTTTACTTTATAATTTAACTCATTTATATTCTTTCCATTGATCAAAAGGTTGGTATCGTCAACATAGTTCGTTACACAATAATCTTCCAAAGATAATGGAAGGTCATTTATTTAAATAATCATTATTATTAATGACAACCTGTTGCCGCCTATTAGAAGGAAAAGACTTTATCCACTCTCTTCGCCTTATTCCGTATATTTGAAGTTTCTGTAGCAAAATATCATGGATAATGCAATCAAAAGCTTTTGTCAATTCCACGAAAATGCCCATAGCCGAATTTTTATTCTATAAATAATCTGAGATTGTGTTCAGGAATTGATAAATAGCCGTATTTGTTGATCGCTCCCTCAATCAACCGTGTTGAAATCGGGAAAAAAGGTTATTACTATTAATATATGAAAGAAGTCTAAAACATATGCCAAGCTCAAAAATTCTGGAAAATGGTGGTAATAAACTGATTTGTCTATAATTACCAAGATCATCAATAGGAACAATTATAAAAAAAAGTTTACTTCTTTCTTCTGATGATATGAGGGTGGCTTATTTCGCAGTTATTGAGTCCATGCTGAGATATGGAGTAATTGCATGGGGTAACAGCTCCTCTCGACATAGAATTTTTGCGCTGCAGAGGAGAGGTCTCTGGGTTGTCGCAGGTATCGGATAGTTCATTGAATTGGGAATTCTAACATTTCCCAGTTTGTATATCTTAGAAGTCACCTCATTTGCAAATAAGAGAAGAATTTTTTTTCCGAAATAACGGTTCTTTTCTTGATCACTTCACAAGAAATAGGTGTTTGTTCAGAAATGACTTTTGCCGACTAGCAATATCACAGTCCACTTCACAGAACCTTGGTAAGAGCTTTCTGAATAAGATACCTATATATTTACAGGAACTCCCGCTGAATAAGATCAAAAAATGTTTTTAAAGATGTATTGTGTGAGTATGCCTTCTACAGTGTGGAAGAGTTCTTAGAGTGTGACCTCGATACGTTATGATCCGCTTGTTGGCTCTATTGTTTCATATATTTTGGAATATCACTTTAATGATCTAATTTTTTTTAAATTTTTTTGACGTGTGTAAACAGTTTGACTTCGTTATTCTTACTTTTGTCATTTCCACTGTAGTAACATGAATGAATAAATATGAAATATGATGATAAAAATACGCATACGCGTTTTCATTGCACCTATGTTGGTCTATATTCATGAAAATGTGGACGGGAAGGACCGTGAAGTTAGCGAAAAGTTAAAAGCACTAATTCTGAGACTATGGGACAAATATTTAGTGCATATTGGTGCCGTATAAATCATTGACAGCACTATTCTAGTTTTTTAGGAATTGACAATTGAATGTTTCGGTGCTGACTTCACGCTCAGCACCAAAAGTTTCGAATTACCACGAAATTGATACACCACTATTTAGTGCTTGATTAGTACCTATTATTATTTTTTTTTTCATTTCTTTCAAATTTTGTGACATTTCTGTCATGAATATTTATAAACCTCCGAACATTATTTGGCCAAGAAATCTTAATGTTGATGTTTTTTAAAGTAGCAAATGCATTTCCAAAATGCATTCGATTTATTCTGAATAATCGGTTTCTTTTCTGCTTTTGTCTTTTTTCATTTCAGATTAAGAATTACGAGTCGTTTTGGGAAGAATCTGTGTATCCGAGCCCATCGACGGATAACATGAAGATGATCACACTGATGTCTTTCAAGATTTTCCTGATATTTGATATTTTATGTTATTTTGTTTACGGGGAGGCAGGTTTTTTCGGCTGAGGTTTTTTCCCCTGGCTGTATAGTATCGTATGATACTAGTGTTGATAGTATCGTATGATTCTATAGTATCATACGAAGAATGTTATGATACCCCGTTCTTTTTTTACCTCAGCTTAGGTACTTTTTGTTTCAACATTTAATGTATTATTTTAGCTCTCTTTTTCATAAGAATATATATATATATATATATATATATATATTAGTGCTTTTGGAACCAAAGGAAAAAATGAACTGTTTTCATACTATCGGACATTATCTATCTCCTTTGGTGCTGACTTCACGGTTCCAAGATATTGGAATTTCGTGAAAATTTTTGTTGCATTAATTTGTGCCTATTGGTGCCGTTTAAAACAGCTGTGATATCATTTTTAGTTTCACAGTAATTGAGTGTTGTTTTTGGTGCAAGCATGACGTTGTTGTGTTCTTTTTTGGGTCGAGCTTGAGGAAAATTCAAATTATCACCTGGTGGTCATCATATCATACGCTCGCTTCACGAAAACCAAGTCTTCGACAGTTGACTAACTAGACACATTCGGTACGAATATTTTGTTAAGTATGTGGACCACTTTAAATTCGACAGTTACGTCCGCTCCATTGATGGCGATGACGTAATCAAACATTCGTGTAAATGAAAAACTAAGGGTGACATCAAAGATTTATACGACACTAACTAGCACTACTCAAGCACTAAATATTTGACATAGTTTCAGAATTAGTGCTTCCAACTTTTCGCTATCTTCACGCTTGCACCAAAAACAGCAATCAATTACTATGAAACTAAAAATGATATCAGAACTGTTTTAACGGCACCAATAGGCACTAATCAATGCAACAAAAATTTTCAAGAAATTCCAATGTCTTGGTGCTAATCGTGAAGTCAGCACTTAAGAGGACAACCACCGATATTAAGAAAACAGCTCATTTTTTTTTCTTTTGGTTTCAAAAGCACTAGTAAGCACTAATTAAGCACTAAATAGTGGTTCATCAATTTCATGGTAATTCGAAACTTTTGGTGCTGAGCGAGAGGTAAGCTCCAAAACCTTCAATTGTCAATTTCTCAAAAACTAGAATGAGGCTGTCAATGATTTAAACGGCCAATAAGCACTAAATAGTTTCATAATTAGTGCTTTCAACTTTTCGATTACTTCACGGTCGCGGACGATTTGGCATTCCGCTCCATAGATTGCGACGACGTAATAAAACATATAATTGCGTGTAAATAAAAAACTATAAAGGGTGACATCAAAGATTTATACGGCACTAATTAGCCTTATCCCGAACCGGAAATCGGTACACTGGTAAACAAAAACAAATATTGTCCAATTCATTCGTTTAATTGCGACAGAGACATAAGCAATTAATTATAATATATATAGACATCTACGAAAATGTTTAATACTTATGAAACTGAGAATGACATATGACATGACATGTTTTTACTGTTGGTGGTGGCCGATTTTTAACTTTTTGATTTCTACAATCAGAAATTCTTCCACAGGTACATTTTTTGCGTACATTCGTGCGCCACCTTGTTTGTCCTAATTGTAATATACCTCTGTTCTTCATCAAGTTTGAACACTTTTTTTTTATATTTTCGAAACATTAACTGTCGCAGGAATGCCTTCTCAGATATATTTGACGGTATGCAACGCACGTCACCTATTTTAAGTTGATTTTTTTGGGAAAAAGGTATTGTCTTCAGGACTCTGGGGTGAAATTATACTCTTTTCTAATATGTCAACGTTTCGGTCCTTTTTCATGATCATGAAGACTGAAAAATTTTTTTTTTTATTTGGGACAATGGACAATCTCATGTATAACACAAATTTGAATACTATTATTGAATGAATCTGATTGAACGATACACAAAACTTCACATTCAGGTGAAATTTTTTATAATGATTTTTTTTATTCATTTATTGTTTGTTCTGAACTAAATTAAAATTTATTTTTATTACTACACGCATATATACACATTCCAAAAGCAAATAGGATTGAAAGAGTTAATATGCCAAATTTCTGAAAAGACTTTATAAGAATACTAGCTTAATATAATATAACATTAATATTTCGATGTAAAATGCTACTGTACACTAAATCATGAGTTTCTCAATTGTGTGCCATAACATGCAGATTCTGTGCATTAGATACACCTGAGAACAAAAAATAAAAATAATCATGAAAGGAAGCTGAAAACAAACTAAAGATTCCTGAAAAAAACATTCGATTCCTTGTTCCCTCGATTAAGCTATTCTCACGATCTAATTCCAAATCTAAATAACCGTAGGTCGATCGCAACACCTCCCCCCCCCTTTGATAACCCCATCTCGAATAGAGGCATTTGACGAAGCTATTTCGGGTATGAGTAGATTTAATAATTTCTTTCTCAAATTCGTATTTTTCAACCTGTCATTTCTCGCGAAATAATCGTTAGAAAACTATGATATAAAGAGCATTTTTCATTTTTATATGAATTCATTCCATGAGAGTCAAATTGAACATCATTTTGGATTGAATTGAAAATGTTAAAATTGGTTATTTTGGGTAATCTTCGGAACTTAGACATATGCCGTCGGGGACATTTATTTCTATGGAAATTTTCGAGCACTACACAAAAATTACGACTTTTTCATGAAAAATCTTTATTTTTCTTCATTTTTACGTTATATAGCCATACATCTGATATTAACTTTGCCATCGGAGAGAACATCTTTTTTCTTGAAAAAACTACAATAGTATTTTCTAAAACAAGTTGCAGAATGAGCTCAGATTCCAACACGAATGCGAAATTCGGAAACGAGCGACGAAGGAACGAGTTTTCGAAAGCATGAGTGTTGGAATTGGTATTAGACGATATTTTCTCTATTTCGATTAAATTTTGTGAGATACTCTAGAAAGTCAGATAAAAATTCAGATTAGTGACTTTTGTATTGTATCTTAGCAGTTGGTGTGACTTCTGAAATTTGACAGATTACGGAATTTGAATTGATTTGATTTAAAAATTGGGAGGTTCGGAGGTCAGTATCTGACAACCACAAAAAGAAAAATATAATTGAAAACAATGCTGTAATGAGTTTCATTACAGCATTCCTTTTAGTACTGTAATGAAGTCATTACGATATTGAAATAAAAAAATAAACTTAATGTCCTAACATGCTTGGATTCCCAGGTACAGGGTGTAACAGTTTGAAAAAAAAATCTGGACCATCCCTATAGGTATTATACTATGTATGGAATTTTCCCGAAACATGTTCACAGTGAATTTTCAAATATGAACATTTCAAAGGTTCATTCTATGATTTAACTTAACCGATTCAATTTACCTGTGTTTAATGTTCTAAGACGGTTGTTTGTAAACGTTTACCATGAAACTAGCTGTATGCTAAATTAGCTCGTTGGGTTCCTTGGAGTTGAATCTAAAAATAGCCACCTAGACAACCCGAAATGGTGGACCGAAAATAACCTGGAAACTCTATTGTAACTAGTGTTTGTTGTGGTTTCGCAGGTTCAATCGACACCATGAGTGAATGTAAGGATAATATTTACCGAAAATTATAAACACTAGCGGATTATCGGTCAGCCGTCTCGTCCATTTCACGCTTGATTGTCGGGATTGCTTCTGACCGCGCGTTGTCTTGTTGCAGAGTTCATTCAAGGGGTCTCCCAGTTCAGCGTGAAGGGGGACAAGCTTTCCAAGCTGCGGTTCGCCTTCCGGATCTACGACATGGACAACGATGGCTTCATTTCAAACGGGGAGCTCTTTCAGGTTCGTATGAATTCTTCGCACTGTTTGAAGATGTTTTCCATTAATTTTTTAATGTAGCATGACGATATCCACGTATATAGGGTGTAAACATAGGAGATATAAACAAAATAAGATACATTTGGAAAAACCCGAAAGCCAATTTATTTTACTGAGTGAAGTTCGGTTCTCTGATTTATCTTTATTATACAGGGTGTCACAAAAGTCGACGTCAAGCCGGAATCGGGTAACAGACTGAGTCATAGTAGTCATCAGAAAAATATTTTAAAAAATCTAAGGGTCGGTTTCACAAAACTTTGTTTGTACCGTTAAATTAATTGGAGCCACCGCTATTCGTTGAAATTTCAAAACGAGTGATTGGATTGGTTCGAATTTACGTAAGGTTTTTTTAATCGCACAATTAGAGTTTTGTGAAACCGACCCAAGGTCGTGTATTTTTCAAATTATATTGCATTTTTTATTATTCGAGAAAATACACACCCTGTGATGATTCTCGAACCCTGTCTTCAAATTTTATTTTTCCTTTGTTATCCCGAATAGTGCTTCTGTAGCCTGTAATCTACAATTTTAAGCCAATTGCTCCAACTTGGAAAATAATGTCACTTTTTGTCGAACCAAATATACTTAAAGTGAGTGTACTGAAAAAACATCCGTTTGGCAAGTTACTTCGAGTTAGCACATTTAATAAGGTTCCTAAAATGCTAACTGCATTCTTTTTCAGATTTGGACAAAAAAATGGTTTTTCCTAAAGAAATTCAGTTTCGTTTTATGACAAGATTCAATTAATTCACAATAGATGTTCGAACTACCCTCTTTCAGCTGCAATACATGCATCTTCTTAAAAAAGATTGGGATATTCTTGACGAATTGCACTGCTTCCCTTATTCTCCCCCGAAGCTCAGCTACATTTCCAATTTGTTTTGAATAAACTTTTTTCCTTCACAGTTCCCCAGTAAAAAAAAATCTAGAGGGTTCAAATCAGGTGAACGGCCACGAGATTGTACCAGATCGCCCTATCTATCTACCCTACCTTCATTTAGATTTAACTGAGGGGGATAATGTGCTGGGCAGCTATCTTGCTGAATCCATATTTCTCTGGAAATACTAAGTGACACGTCTTCCAGTAAATTTGGCAAATGATTTTGTAGAAAATCTTAATAAATTTCAGCATTCAAAACTCTCTGGCAACTCAAAAGGTCCTATGACTCTTCCGTTCAAAATTCCAGTTCACATATTCACGTTGAAACAATATTGAGATCTACCTTGTCTCATTTAATTAGGATTTTCTACGTGCCATTGTATAAATTATGTAGGTTCATGTCACCATCTTCTCAAATGTTGACTCATCCGGATTTTTAAAGTATTGGATGCACTAGAATCATTTTTACAAAGTTCGAAGAAATTATTCATAACTGTGTTTCTTTTTTTTTAACTGATCTAAGAAATAATGTAGTAAGTATTATACCATTTTAGAATCCTTAGTAAATGCCCTAACTTCGAAGTAATTTGCCAAACTGATATAGCACAATTTTTTTTTCAGTGCAGTGAGTTGAAGTTGGGCGAAATATTCATTTTTAAATATTTGGTTCAGCAAAAAGTGACAGTATTTTCCAAGCTGAAACAATTGGCTTAGAATTGAAGATAACAGGTTACAGAAGCAATATTCGGGATATCATAGGAAAAGTAAAATTTGCACAGAGTGTGCATTTTCTCGAATAATAAAAAATGCGATATAATTCGAAAAATACACGACTTAGATTTTTTCAAATATTTTTCTGATGACTACTATGACCCTTGTTTATAAATCTCTAGTTATTCAATGAAGAGTAGTTGGGGGAGTTGGCTGACAGAGGGGCGTTTAAGTCAACTCCACTTTTACTACATTTGTCGTGAGACAATCTCATATTTGTCTACATTATCTACAACATTTATCTCATTGGATTCTGAAGAGACGCATTCAGAGTTTAAAACTAAAGCGCCTTCTATCAGCTGTAACTCCTCCAACTACTGCCTATAACTACAGTTATATAAACAACTAGGTCAAACCCGCGGCTCCGCTCTCGTAATATTTCAATTTTAAACGGTACTGGTAGGGCCTGCAATCCCACATTCATAATCTCGTATCGAAGGGGAGACAGGCACGTGACTACGTGACAAAGCGATCTCGTATAGTTTCGATAATTTCTTGCTCAAATTCGTATTCGTTCAACTTGCGGTAACTTTTGAATTATCCATTAGAAAACTATACTGTAAAATGCAGGGATAAATGCCGCAGATAACAATTACATTAATTTTTATATGAATTCATTCCATGCTAGTCGGGAGCCCTCTTCAAATTGAACATTATTTTTTGAATTGAACTGAAAATTAAAAAAAAAAGTTATTGTGGGTTGTCCTCAGCAGCGAGATATATGCCGTCGCAGACTTTTTCAAAGAACTTTTTGAGCACTACAAAATTGTCTTTGACTATGTTTCTCTATCTCTTATAGTGTACCCAGCGTCGGCCATAAAAGCCTGAAAAAACCAGCTTAATTACCGACTTTTTCATGAAAACTCGATATTTTTTTCATTTTTTCCTGATCTAGGAATGAACCCTACATGAAAACCTCCCAAAATAAATTATCTACATCGTAATGGAAGTTTCATAAAAATCGGTCATCTGGTTCCTGAGTCCATAGAGGACAAACAAACACACGGACATTCACATTTATAATATTAGTATAAATTAGTATAGATGCTATGACTCAGTCAGTCAGCCTGTTACCCAATACCGACTTGACGTCGACTTCTGAGATCAAAATAAATACATACTTTTTTCGTATACAATTTATTTTTATTAAGCCTAGACGAAGGATAAAGTCATTTTAAATTTTCATAATAAGCTATGCCACCCCTGGAAACCTGACTACTGAACTCTTTCCTAGTAGCAGATATACCTTCTAGCCTTAAATAATTCAGCAAACATTTATTTCTTCGAATCCTCTAAACAGATTTGCATTAAGACGAAGTACCCAATTTGTTCAAACTCACATATATGAAAGATTTTGGTCGAATATCTGGTATATTCATGGATCATATATAGTGGTACCTATGTGATGGTCATAATGAAAAAAAAAACATGTGAGTAAAATTTCGAATTAGGAGAATATTCATTACATCAATGAAAAGCTATTTTCCGAAAATCATTTCATTATGCCGACAAATCTGTTTGCGAAGTAAAGTTGAAAATACTTTTTTCATAAATTTTCAACAGACTGCAAATTTTAAACCGCGCCAAATCGCTAAAATTGTAGATTTTTTCTAGAAAAAGAATGAATGGAGAAACTAAAAAATTCTTCTGTTTTCCTTACGGAGGCCACACTAGAATATTTTTGTAACATAGATAAATTGTTTAAGGCTTTCACGACCGGATATACTGCTATTAAAAGAGTATTCCGGGCTTATTGGCCGTGGTCCATTAGGAATAATTTCACCTAACGTTTCGCCTACAACTTCGGTAGGCATCTTCAGAGGATTCTCGGTCTAAGGTTATACCCTGAATTTCTGACACTGTAGTGTTGGGTGGAACACGTTTTTAAATTGAGTTTGTAAGAAGAGCTTCACTTTTGTACTTGAGCGGTACAGTGTACCACTTCTAATGAGGCGAGGCATTCCGGGCGTTCATGACGCGATAGACAGTCGAGACAAAATTTGTTTCACTACATACTGTGTTGTGTATATTCGGTCGGTAAGAGCGGTCAAAGGAGCAACCTCTAAAAAAAAACCCAAATTTTGTTATGAGGAATACCCACAGATCCGGTGATTTATGACAAGACACAATAGTGAAAAGGAAAAATGGAAGTGCCTTCTATCAACATGAAAGCAATTAACTATAGGGTCACTGTATTTTTATTACTTTGGTTGGGGCGTTCGCCAAAATACATCTGATTATATAATTGCTCGGATTGCGCCCCGGCCCAGATACGCCTTTACAAGTGCCGCCGTTCATGTTCATGATGGTCGAGATCTCCGAATACCTGGGACGGTCTCGCTTCTCGCGTCTTTCGGCTCTCCTCGATCGCCCCACCGATGCGTAGTCGTTTAGTGGGAAATTTGAAATGAGGTGATACAGTTTTTCAAAGTGAGCCGCTCTTACATTTCTGCGTCGTGCCGGGACACATGAACCGCCTCTTACAAGAGTTACCCAACACTATGACACTGTCAGAAATTCAGCGTACGAGGTATAAAAGAAACGTTAGGTGAAATTATTCCTAATGGACCACGGCCAATAAGCCCGGAAGACTCTTTTACCATAGATAAATTGTTATTATCGAAATTAATACCATTTTCAATTAATAGGCTCACAGATCTTTCATCATGAGACTGGAGAAATGATATCAGATTTTGTTACTGAGAGGAGAGATACTCCGGTTTCAGCCTTACTTGCCATCATCATTATCCAATATCCCTCGGAACAAATCTTCATAAAAAACTTCTACTTTTGAACCAACTAGTATAAGCCTGTTGAGTAAATAAATCAAAATGGCGACATCTATTAGCGTCGAAAGATAAGTTCCACGTGCCAGTCACATGCTAAAAATTGAAAATAAGAGACGAAAAGAAGTTTCTACTCCTCATGAGTGCTTTTACCCGTTTTTTCTTAATTACTTTCCTTTCAATATTTTTTTATCTCAATCTCAAAAAATTATTAAGCTAGCTTTGAAAAATATTCTTTCATTCATTCATCTAATCAGTGGCTCATAATTTTCCGAAATCAGCACAGTATATCACGAATTTCGCAGCTCGTTTGTTCAAACTAAATTTGGTTGATGGTGTCTTTCGACTTCCTCTCTTGACTCGAATTTTGATTTTTGCAAATTCTTTCTGAAGTTTTACTCCCTATTAAGCGAGTTGGAATATAACATACTTTTTACAACTTTATTAGCTCATAATCCTCAGAAAAATAGCTCAACTGCAGAACATTTATGAAATTTCTGAATATCTTTTACCTCGCACATTACTTGGAATTTTTTTCCCACCCATCAAGTGCATTTATAGTAAATCACCTTTTTTTCCTGTACACCGTTACATGAAGAACACTTTTTTTTCAACATGACAATATAATGAGGTTTTCGATTGAACCATTTAACTATTCAACCTAAAACAATTTGACCATACTCATCAACATACTATTTGAAAAAAATTATCTTTGGGTTTTAGATATTTAGTTAGTAGTGTATAAATATTTCAAGCATTTTGAGTGTCCTCTTCATTGAGATGTATTTTTTCATGAAAATGTTAAAGGTTCTGAAGATGATGGTAGGCAATAACCTGAAGGACACCCAGCTCCAGCAAATAGTGGACAAAACCATCCTATTTGCTGACAAAGACGAAGATGGCAAAAATTTCCTTTGAGGAATTCTGTAACGTTGTGGGCAACACTGATGTTCACAAGAAGATGGTAGTGGATGTCTAAAGTGGCCCTTAAGGCCAAAGCCAGGCCCTGTTTGCGGCCCTGGCTCAATATGACCACAGTAATATAGCAACTGTAGTTTCTCATGTAGACATTTCAATTTCGAAACACACTAAAAGTTAATGGAATTTGCAGGTAGTAGATAGTTATTTACTTTGCATTAAATGTTAGCGTCATATATATTAAAAGAATATTGTTAGGGCATTTTTGAAATGACATCTGATGATACTTACTTAATGTTACCGATACAAATTGCTATATGTAAACTGCACTTCACAAAAAAATATTTCTGATTCGAACATTGAAATATAAAGTCAATTAGTTTCAGAAAGTAATTACTGTAAGGAAATGACCACTTGGAACTTAAGTAAATTTTAAATGTGAAATTTTAAAAGAGATATCCAGTTTTAGGTGTTACTTATTTCATGGATTTTGAAATTGAGTAAGTCATATTAAGATCACCTGTGTTAGAATCTTAGAGTAATGATTAAATAAAAACTAATCATCTAAAAATTCGAAAGCTTTGGATGAACACTATATAGCTATTGTATTTTCAAAATTCTTCATTATAAGAGTTGGAGAATTAAGCTTAAATAGTGTGTGAAGTTTTGTTAAAAAAAATAAAAATTAAAAAAAAATACAAGCTATCGTTAATTCTACTGCATGACTTGTGCAATTGTGCTTGTTTCTTGTTATTGAGAATATTTTTTGAATAATTTTAGATCTATAAGATACACTAGTTGTTCTTTATACCTATCTTGTTGTTGTGTGTATTGTATTGAATTTATAGTTGGTGAAATAATGTTTTAGAGGTAATCAAGCTTTCCAAAGTACTTAATCCATGATGTGCTGATTTTACATGCTTAAGCTAATACATGGCTTCCAGGTAAGGTGGTTCTAGTGCACGACTGCGTTTCCTATTAGCCATGTCAAAGATACGTTGGTCTTGTGGCCAAAATCTGAACTCAAGAGGATCTAATTACACTCAAAGTCTATTTGCTACCCCTCTGGTTAGAGTTTGGCTCATGATACCGAAATTCACTGATAGTTCTCTGGTGGGGAATAAACACTGAATTTTTAATATATTATGTTATTTAACATTACAATTGGTGCATGTATGATGAATACCCTAATGGAAAGTTGTTATCTTACATTGTAAAATATGCTAATCTGTTTGTGTTGTGTATTAGCTCTAGTTGTTTTGTTGTTCAGTGATTTATGTTCATAAAATTATTTCACCTCTCACGTCTATGTTTTATCTTCAGGAGAAAACCCTATAATAATAATAATATGCATTCGATTCATAGTTGTCTTATTCAAAACAAATTTTTTTTAAATGAATACTTTTCTGGTTATTTTTAATACATTTCATATTTGTTTTAACTGACTTTAACCATCTCTTTCATTGTTTTTAGGTCTTTCATTTAATTATTTAAGTTATAATTATCCTGGAGAGTAATAGAAGTGAATTAAAAAAAGTAAGTTTCTGATAAACTATCGAGAGTCCTCTTGAAAGATCGTTTGGATATTAAAATGATTCATAATTTTGGGATTACCTATACAGGGTGAGTCTTTGACTTATACATATACTCAAACCATAGATTCTAGAGATCAAGACAAATACTTTTTTCATACACTATTTTTTCTATTCAGCCTAGATAAAAAGATGTAGCCATTTCAAACTTTCATAATGGGCTATGCCAACCCTGGAAACATGACACTAAAGTTTGGTCGAGCATTAGATCCATATACCTATTAAACCCTATACTGCTAACGTGAAAATAAAATTGATGCAATCTAGTTGCCATGTCCGTTGACCCATGCAACAATCTGCGCATGCGCAAACTCAGAATTTGACAAATAGAGAAAAAGTGAGGTTACGTTTTTTACATCTGTAAAATATATTTGACAAGTGAATGTAACTATTTGAAAATATTTGAGGTTAAGTTTTCGCGCATGCGCAGTGTATTGCTGGGGACAATTGTACCACGTGATCGCTGCTTCAAATGAATGCAGGTAAACGGGCCAATGCTAGCGGTATAGGAGTTTATACGTATATGATTAGATCTACCACCTAAACCTTCGAGAAAATTTAGAATAAATTTAATTCTGTGAATCTTTTGAACAGAGTTGGATTCAGCCAAAGTAACCAATTTTTCTTATTTCGCAGATATAAATTTGTTTCAATCATGAATTTCTCGAAGAATGCGCATTTTACGAGATTTCACGAGGAAAATATTTTCCTAAATGGCCAAATATTCATTAATTGGCATTCAACTTACTTCCAAGAGATGGGATCTTAGAATTTCTCATATAATCATGTCATGTATTGATGTATATTGGTCAAAATGAAAAAAATAAAGCATGTGAGTAAAATTTTGTGTTCGCAGAAGATTTTCCACATCAATTAAAACCTATAATCTGCAAATTATTTCATTCGATGGAATCATTCACGAGATATATTCGAAAATTTAATTTTTTTATGTATTTTCAACAGCCTGTATCTTTCCAACCGAGCCGAATCGAAAAAAATGTGTAGATACAAAAATAGCTTCTTTTGACCTCCGGAATCTCCAGTTTAAATATATGTACAAGTCAAAGACTCACCCTGAATAAGACTGCCAATCTGAAACACTAATGTCAAAAAATATTCCTAGAATAAATAAGCTATAATGTGGGTTCAAAACAATTCGTCGTCAAGTGGGCTATGGAATTTTTATCGTCAATATTCTGCGTCTGAACATAGTTCAGAAAATTAAAACTTCAAAATTCCATAGCTTACTTTGACGACGAATTTTTTTGTACGCACGTATGTAATTTTTTTTTATATACAGGGTGGGCCATCCACCCCAAATTTTGAGCTTTGGGATGGAATAACGAAAAAACGCTCGGACAGGTCGAATTTTGTTGAAAAGGGGACAAATAAGGGTGTTCAAATGAGTTTGATATCACTACCCCTCTAGCCGCTACCCTAACAGCAAGTGATATCGAATTCATTTTTTGACCCGTCCGAGCGTTTTTTCCATCTCAAAAATTAAAATCTGGCGTGTAAAAATTATTGATGGAATACTGAGTCACTCTGTTTAATAATGAAGCGATGAAAAAAATACACTCATGCAGGAAATTGAATTGCCTTTCCAACAAGGTGCTGCTCGACCCTTTTTCCCTATTCAAAAATGAGACCTTTAGGGATGCGGCTAGAGGGGTAGTGATATCAAACTCATTTGACACCTTCTTTTTCCCCCTTATGGATGGTTCACCCTGTATATTATTACCTGAGGTCAAATGGGCTGAATCCAATCCTGATTAGCATCCATTCTCGCCAACGGGATTTGGCTAATGAAAGTGAATTCTTATAAGAAATGTGAAATCCTATATGTTCAATGTTCAATTGATTCATATCAGTTGTTGGTGTTCTGAATGTTAGAGATCTCACAATTTCTGAAACTACTATCAAAAGAACTGGAAAATTTTCGATACTAATTGACCATGTACGCTGTAGTGTTATCTTCGTTCAACGCGGTAAGATAAATGACGATAAAAAAGGAAGAAGGCATTTGTCGAGAATTTACCATTTCTGGAACATTCCAGACTGATCGTTATAGCCTTGATTTTTGCGGTTGGTATTAGATTCGACAGAGACAGAGAAAACGAGTGACGATTCTTCACTATTTGTGCTAGTGAATTGGAAAATCTAGCGATAAACCGGTACGCTGTGAATTTAGAGCGGAAAAACACATTATATTCAATCGAAAAAACGTAGGAAATAGTTGTCTAGTGATATATTAAACATTAAATTCATCATAAAATGGCTAGTATGTCTGTTATCGGTATTGACTTAGGAAATGAATCTTGTGTTATGTGGCCGTCGCTAAATCAGGAGGAATAGAAACAATAGCTAATGATTACAGTTTGAGGGCAACACCGTAAGTTATAATTATTCTAATAGTTATTTCTCAATCCGAATTCGAATTTTTGCAATTTCATCATGACATAATTGAAGTAGGTGTCAAAGAGATAGTAACAAAAAGTTTACCGAATTACCTTCAGATCTGCAATTTTAACCAAATTTGGCCATGTGCACAATTTTATGGATTCGCTCTAGTAATATCCCACGTTTTTTCAGATTATGTGTCGCCTTCTCTGGCAAAAAACCGAATATTGGGGGTGGCTGCAAAAAACCAGCAGGTGACAAATTTGAAAAACACAGTATATGGTTTAAAGAGACTTTTAGGTAGAAAATTTAGAGACCCTCATGTGCAAAGGGAGCTTCAAATGTTACCATTTAGTGTCATTGAAGTAAATAATGGTATATAGGATAAAGGTGAGATTACTTGAGTTTCAATTGCAATAATGTATAATTTAGCAATAATATTCAGCAATATATCATAATCAACACCTGGTTTTAGGTTCAATATTTAAATGAAGAGCATATTTTTTCACCTGAACAATGTTTGGCTATGCTGTTGACTAAGTTGAAGGATATTTCAACCTCTGCTTTGAAAACACCAATTAATGATTGTGTTATCTCTGTACCATCTTATTTCACAAACAATGAGAGGAAAGCTTTATTAGACGCGCTGCCTCTATTGCAGGTTAGTGAATAGACAAATTTCTAAAGTTCCTGAGTTCATTAACTGCATAATTATACTTGAATAATTATTTTTAGGCTTGAATGTTCTTCGTCTATTCAATGAAACAACAGCTACTGCTCTATCTTATGGAATTTATAAACAAGATTTACCTGCTCCTGAGGAAAAACCCAGAAATGTTATATTTGTTGACTGCGGTCATTCTGCACTTCAAGTTTCTGCGTGTGCATTCCATAAAGGGAAACTTAAAATGATTGCCACGAGTTCTGATGCAAACTTAGGTGGGAGGGACTTCGACTACATATTGGCAGATCACTTCTGTAAAGAGTTTCAAACTAAATATAAATTGATGCTAAAAGTAACCCTAGGTAAGTTAAAATGGTATAAGAAATTTAAAAACCACAATTTATTGTGAAAAAGTATTTCTTTTATTTTTTGACATAAATAGAAAGATAAAAATGCCATAAAAAAATTAAAACTAATATTACACTGCAGTAACCTTGGGGTCGAAAATAAAATGCAATCTTCATCCAATGTGTTCTGTGAAACAAAATTTTATTAGGGCCAGTTTCATAATCAATTTTAAAGTCCCTTTAATTTTAAGATGGCTGTGGTTATATACAACTGCAACTGTCTATTTTAGATCAAATGAAACGATTTCAGTTATGCCAACATACAATATTTCACCTAAAGTCTACTTTACCTAAAGTCCCATTTAATTTCATTATGAAATTGGGTGGACTTTTAAAGTGAGCTTTAGCTTAAAGTGTACTTTATGGGTTTATTATGAAACTGGCCCTTATTATTATTTTTATGTATAATACATTAGCATTGGTGGAAATTTGAACAGAGAAGCTGCAATTTCAACAAGTACTCACAGCATTCAATGATTTTTTCAGAGCATTTCTAAGGCTTTTGACAGAAGTTGAGAATTGAAAAAACAAATGTCTGCGAACTCAACATCTTTGCCCTTGAACATTGAATGTTTCCATGAACGATAAAGATGTACATGGGGACATTAAAAGGGCAGACATGGAAACCATGTGTGCCCCTTTGTTTCAAAGAGTAGAAGAAACTCTTAGAAACTGCCTGGAGCAGTCAGGTAAACTTTTTTTTAATTATAATTCATTTTACCACGTTACTTCCTAGGAAAGGAATGTGAATTTACATCTGTGTTTTTTCATTGCAGAATTGTCTTTGGATGATATTCACGCAGTCGAAATTGTTGGAGGCTCTTCAAGAATACCAGCCATCAAGCAACTTATTGAAAAAATTTTCAAGAAGGCCCCCAGCACTACCTTGAACCAAGATGAAGCCGTAAGCAGGGGATGTGCCCTACAGTGTGCAATGTTATCACCAGCTGTGCGAGTCAGAGACTTTAGTGTAACAGATGTGCAGGTATTTTTATTCAACTTTTTATTTCTTCAAAAGTCAACTCCGAAATTGCAAACATGAATTTCGATTACTTCCCAAAAATATTTTAACAAACAGTAATCTGCAGGGTATTTCAAAGAAAGGTGATCCCATCACTAGGACGGATACAACACTGAAAAATAATTGGGGTTTGTTCAGTAAAAAAATTTCGTAACGCCATTCGTATTCAAGATAAAGGGCCTTCAAAAAAAAATTATATTTTTTAGAACTTTGCCAAAACTACTGGCAACATTGTAATGTTCCGATGAATTTGTTTTTATGTCTGACTATCATAGAGGGCGCTAGTTACACGGTTCGTACCAAGTAGTATTGAACATAATTTTTTTAATAAAAGGTTCCAAGTGAACTTGAAAATCATTTAATTTAAACTAAAAAGATACTCTCCAAAGAACTCGATACAGTGTACCGCTTTTGAAATGTTTTGATTTGAAAACTATGAAATAATTAACAATGCTGGTATAATGTATAATAAAGTTATTAATTATCTTAATATATAAAACTAAGTCGGCCATTTTGTTGGTTACACCATTCATAACTCAAGATTGGATGAACTGTTTGTTATGAAAGATTTTTTGTTGGATTCTCCTACGGCGGGGTTAACATAAAATACATTAAAACTCTGAAAAATTTGATGAAATGGAAAAAAAAATAGGAAATAACTTTCCTTCTTGCAAATAACGCCAGTAGGTGTCGCTACATTTACTGTGTATTTTGAGTTGCCTAACGTCCTAGCCTTGGAATTCCAAGGTCTCCTGTCAAAGTTCATACACATAATTATGTTTTATAATTTTAAAGTAAACCCATACACCGAAAGGTAATATGTGGGATATAGATTATATATATACATATATATATATATATATATATCCCACTATATTTAATTCCTCCGATAACAGCGCATTTTCATACTATAGGTCCTCCGGGGTCGATGGGTCTACCGTTATATGGGGGACCTAAGGCATTTCATGCTAAACGATTGGAAACATGACCCTGAGTCCACCATAAAATTTTCAGATGGAGGACTGAAATCGTGAATTTTGCCATTTTTGTATATTTTAGTTCAGCCTTCATCCAACTCTTCTAGTGATGGCGCTCGCGGCGGCGTATATACTTTTGGAGTATATACAAATTCCATTCTACAGTGTATCGGTCCTCCGATTATACGTCAAAACGATCTTACGGTGGATAAGTCCTCCGAAATCCTGGCAACATCGCATAGACTGTGACTGTTGAATGGAATGCCGAATGAAATCAGGATTTACGATATCTCCTATTCGGCTGCTCTGTGCATAGGTAGAGTTCGCAACAGAAGTAGCTACTCGATATTTCTTCGATTTGAAATGTGTACCTACTACTTTATGAATTTAGATTTCTCAAAATGCTCATTTTTTCTTTAATGATTTCATTAAAAATGATATATGAAATATCGCATCAAATACAATCAAATAGATGAATAAAAATATGAACAGCCTAATACTATAGACGAAAGACGAGGAAACTTGTCACGATATGAATATACTCGCACCACCGAAAACTACTCTGCAATACTCGTGAAAATGTAAATATTTCGACATCCATTATGGGAGTTTTTTGATGTTTTGGTTTTTTTCTCAGCGAATAGTTATGAAAAAGCAAATCGTACCCAACGGTGGGTTTTCATCGTTGTGTTCACCACTGAAATATTTGATATGGTGTATGTTCTCATTATTGAATTGAATGCCTACTAATGAATATTAAAATTATTATAAAAGAACGACTCAATTATGACAAAAAAGATTGCAGAAGAAGAACGACAATTGTTTATCCTCAAGAAGGCTTCAACGAGTTTCAATTCAATAGTGATGAGAAACTCTCGAGAAGCAGGAAAAACGGTAAATACAGGACGGAGAAGAATCCACAAATTTTTATAGATGTAGGAATTCCAAAACTCAGTTGAAGATGTTAGGAACCATGACTATTTACATCTAGTTTCATATTATATAATTTTAAAATTATAGCGAATGTTCAACTGGTATCCTCCGATTGATTTTTTATTCAAGATATTGAAATTTCAAAAAGGTGTTTTCATTTTCATTTTCTTAATTTTATAAGTTTCAGAGTCCGGTTTGAGAAAATGTATAATTCAATAGTTTAATAATTGGTTTGTATCATCTGCTACAACTAGCAGAGATTTGCGCTGAATTTTGTTTGGTGTTCAGGTTCAATGGAGATTTTCTTCCATTGAAGTTTCATTTTAATTTCTTACACTAAATGTGTTATTGTCAAGAAAAAAAGTTATGAGCTCAACTCTGAAGGTGCAGTTACAATAATTGGGTCGTTAGTAACCTCGAAACAATTATGACGTCACTTTATATGACGCCAGGAGTGAAAATTGTATTCCAAGTGGTTAACTGAAAACTAAAATTGACCAGTGCGACCGCTTCGAACCATTCAAAATTGGTTCAATTGATTTGTTTCTTTCTTTATCCATACCTACTCTGAATATGATATTTAAATGACATCATGAATTATTAAAAAAAGTTCACTCATATCTTATCTCATGTCAAGGGCGTAGCCAGTATTTTATTTGTTATTTATTTTTTAAGATGACTGAAAGTACAGGGTGATAAAATTTCGATTATTTAGTAAGCCATATCCTTAATTAGAAGACAAATCTACTAATCCACATGTTATGTTTTTTTCGAGTAACATAACATTCGTGCTGGAGTGTGATTTTGGTATTGGGCCAATTTTCATTATTCGATATAACTTCTTCACAATAGTGTATTCACAATAGTGAATACAGTCTCGAAATAAATTCATCCAGGGAAGTTTTTAGAGAAATTATATTTTTCCTAGTTTATATATCGAAAATTCAGAAAAAAAAATTTTCGTTTAAAAAAATCAAATAAGGTTTTGATTTGGATTAACATATTTTTAACTGAGGAGGTCATAGGACTTAATATTTCACAATTATCAGCTGACAAATTGATTACGAAAATATTAGTAATAGTTATATTTTATCATGCAGACCCGAGGTGTGTTTATGGAAACTCTTCGTTTTTTCTATGAACAGTGTTCGAAAACAGAGATGTTTAATCGCAGTTTCCACGGAAAGTGGTGAGAGATGAGAGCCTACTTGAATTAGTTGACCGAAAAGAGTTTCTTCGAAATTTTTGACTTATAATAAAATCGGAAATATTTCATACTATTTATTTCTGAAATTGTCTAAGAAAAGTCTAATGGAAAATACACTATTGTTCATGGTTTCCATTTGAAGTTTTTGTAATTCCTATAAAATTTTGAGTGGAACTGAAATTTCGATAGCACCGGTATGAAAAGAAGTGCCTCTGATGTTTTCATTTCGAGGTCGTAGTTGCAATACTGCGAAAGTGCAAAGCTGGAAACTCGACACTGTAGCGATTTAAGTTCATTCAAAAAGGGAACATAACATGTAGTCTAGTGTTTTCTATCTCTTTTAATTTAGGAGGTGTAGTAGTAGGTAAATCATCGAAATCTGACCACCATATTGTCGAGCTCAAAATTGGGGCAGTTATTAAATACTGCGATTCAATCTTCAGAACCGTTGAAACTGTGAAAAAACGAACACGATCATTTTCGTTGAGAATTTTTTTCTTCTTGAATTAATTTTACTTCAAACTCAATATTTCTTGAGGAATTTGAAAAAAAATGGAAGAGAACGTTCTAGGAAATATGTTAACTAGAAGCAGCTTTAGTTTTTTTTTAAATAATCAATATTTTCATTAACTCAATCTTTCAGAAGCTCGACCTGCAGACTTCTATCTGAATACTGCCGAGCATCAATTCTTAATGCCAGAATACTGCCCTTTTCCTTGTGCTCCACCCATGCAATAAAGTATTCTAATTCTTTCTTGCTACGTGTAATTCATGATGCAACTACCGTGCCCCCAAATATCTGCACAACTTAAATAATTTCACAGATATTCTAATTTGAATTCGGGGCTGGTTTGATTCGAGGGAAACAATTCGAAAACGTTCTCAAAAATCTATTTCGGTATCGAATAAATAAGATGAAATGATTACTGAATACAATAATGAAGATAAAATGTTTTGTATTGGAAAAGAAATACATGCTTGTGTCCGTTAGCGCAGGATAACAAGTTCCCTAGTTTGATTCAGGGCTAGGGATGAAATTTTCTTTATTCATGACGTCGCAGCCCACCATTCACTGTTGGGTAAGCAATCAATAGTGCTGTTAATAATATGGCGTAAGAGCACAGTAACGAAGTCTACACAGGGCACAACTGATTCCTTAAATAGGTTAAGATTTTCACGACCAGGAACGATAACATCAGAGAGAAATCCAGGCTTATTCGCCGAAGTCTATAAAGGTGCGTACAAAAATATGTTCCGAATAGCGTACCGAACATCGTCGAGTACACCGACGCGATCAACAAGAGTTCGCCAATATCTACACCGTGATCGCGGCGAGGTGCGATACGCTGTTGCACCCCGTCGTCCACACTTGGGTACGCGACGTGGTGCGGTACGATGTTCGGGGCATGTTTGTATGCACCTTAATGTTTTGCCTGATCATCGGTTCGGTAGGCATCTTCAGAGGATCTTGGTCTGAGATTGTAACCCGAATGTTGAGTTACTGACTCTGAGTCAGTACCCGTAACTCAGCAATCGAATCACAATCTCAAACCCAGAATTCCCTCAAGATGCCTACCGCAGATGTGGGCGAAATATATTAAGAAACAATTCATCATAGACCACGACTAATATGCCTGGAAGACTTTCTTGGTGTCATAGTTCCTGATCGTGAAAACCTCAACTTGTTACTGACTCTGAGTCAGTAATTAAGCATTCGAGTTATAATCTTGGACTAAGAGCCATTCGCATCTCCTTGGCTCAGATTCAAAGTGTTATTTGACTATGCTAGACTACCTATAAAACAGAAGCTGAAATGATTTTTCGAATCTGAGCCAAAGCGGTGCAAACGGCCCTAAGAATTCTCTGAAGATGACTGCCGCAGATGTGGGCGAAACGTTAGGTGGGATAATTTCTGATAGACCAAGGCCGGAAAGCCCGGAAGACTCTTTCAATGGCGACAACTAATTCCTCCGAACTGTCCAATTAAATGAGCTCTTGTAGATAACCCAGTTACCCAAGAAAAACCAAGGTACAAATAAATCAATAGATAATACAGCTCTGAAATTAAAAAAAAAAACAAAATATGAAGGACTTTTTCATTTATAAATATCAAGTCTGTTGTAGGATACGCAAAGTTTCCTTTGGTGGCGCATTCTAGGGTAAATACATGTCTACTTCGAAAAAAAAATTAGCCGTAACGCAGATAGCGACCGATATGCCACTAGAGGGACACATTGTATGAGTAGCTGATTCACCTCATAAAATTTAAGCCCAAATATACCAGGTTTCCCTTTATAAATGGACTAATAAATCAGCCGTATTTTTTGAACAATCTAACCCCAAAATCAGTCTGACCTATTTACAGAAAACCTCAAAAAAATATAGCATCGTTAACCATTTAAATATAATTACGGACATTTCAATACGACATATTCCGAAATGTTAAGCCTTTGTTATTAGAGATGTTGATCAAGATTTAGAATCGAAAAAAAAATTATATGATTGAAGGTACTCAGCAATTTTATTTCTTCAAAGCAACACCATAACTGAACGAATATGAATAATTCACATCAGGGCGGAACGGACGGATCCATCGATACCTATTATATGACAAAAGCGCCAAGTCGTTCGCTAGGACTATAGTCCTAGCGATATATATGATATATCATATTGATGACATTGTGGCAACGGTGCCGGATGACCTAGGTACTTCGAAGTGGATAATATTACCCTTGCGGAGGACCAACAGTCGGTAAATTAGATATAGAAGTATACTCAAGGTTGACCTAAATACTATAGTTTGAACGGTGGACCTAAGTACGGAATTCTGAAGAAAAAGAAAAAAAAATTCAAGAATATTTTTTTCGAATAAGTAATGAGGACATTCAATTAGGTAATATACTTTGACCAAATTTTAATTATACGCCTTCCATCTCGTGGAGGACCGATGTCTGCGATTCAGACGGAGGAGCCAAGGATAGTAGGATGTATATATATATATATATATATATATATATATATATATATACATGGAAAAGATTTAATGGACATAACCCTCTGAAACGAAAATGAACCGTAGACAGCTGTTTCGGGCTTTCGGCCTCATCAGTACGGTGAAAAGTTGGAAATTGAAATCACATAACGGAGTCAACACAAGGGAGCCAGCCGCACATTTGTGATTTCGGTTGGAAGACCCTGCATTCCAGGGCAACATCCAACGTCACCACGGAGGTAGCTTTAGCCACCTGCGTGACATCCGAGTCCAGGAATATAAATATAATAAAGGATAAATAATGGAAAAGATTTAATGGACATATTTATATTCCTGGACTCGGATGTCACGCAGGTGATTTTCGTTTCAGAGGGTTATGTCCATTAAATCTTTTCCATGTATTTCACCGATCCCTCATTATTTATCCTTTATTATATATATATATATATATATATATATATATATATATATATATATATATATATATATATATATATATTTTATCACCATTCTGGGTAGGTACATGATTATGCCGGATCACGAGGATCAAAGCATTTCTCAGCTGCTGATGAGGAATCTTCTGACTATTCTTGTAGTCCAGAGGATGACTTCCCTCTGCGCCACATCGATTAGGTTCTCATCAAGTCCGAGCTGCGCAGTGTGTTGGGTCAAGTGCATTTCAACAAGTCCATTGGTTGTGATGACGAGCGGAAGGATCGAAGTACGGGTAAGTTGGTGAATTTCTTTTAGTTCAAAAGCCAGGTCATGATATTTGACTACTTTCTCAGTGAAAGCTTTTTCAGCGTTGTCATCCGCTGGAACCATGATGTCAATGATTGTTGCCGTCTTTTCTTTTTTGTCAAGGATGACAATGTCTGGGCGGTTGTGTAAGATTGATCTATCAGTAATTAGTGGATGATCCCAGTAGAGCTTCAGGCTTTCATTCTCTAGCAGAGTTTGTGGTGAGTATTCATGAATTTTTTTATGATGTTTTAATAATCCATGTTTTATGGCAATTGCCTGGTGGTAAACTTTTGCCATGGCATTGTGACGATCCGTGTATTCTCTGGGAGCGAGAGTTGCACAGGAGGAAGTGACATGCTGGATCGTTTCTACGGATTGTGAGCATTTACGACATCTATCTGTTGGCAAGTTCTTTTTCACTATATTTTTCAGGTAGGCTCTCGTAGGTATTACCTGGTCTTGGATGGCTGCAAGTCTGCCTTCCGTCTCTGGAAATAGATAACCGGCTTTCAGGTAAGAAATAGACTTTTCTTTGTTGATCTTATTCCATTTCAGGGCAGTGGGATATCTTCCATGAAGGGCTTTGCCGTGCCATTCCCGAGTGATTTCCTCGATGTCTGAGGTTTTAACTGGGTCTATTCTCGATGCCAGGTTCAGGGCTGTGATGTTGTGGTCTTCTTCGGCTATAGCTTGATAGAAAGGTGAGTCTTTTGATTGAAAATACTCTCTCATCTGCTTGACTATAGTGTGATGCGTGTGCTCAATTTTTTGTAGGCCTCTTCCTCCTTCATTTCTTGGTATGTATAATCTTGTGACTGATGCATGAGGGTGGTGCATTCCGTACCTGGTCAGGAGTATCCTAACTTGTGTGTCTAGAGCTCTTAGTTCCGTTGTTGACCATTTGATGACGCCGAAGGAATAAGCAAGACAGGGCATTGCCCAAGCCTTAATTGCCGCGAACGTTGATTTTGCATTAAGTTTGCTCTGCAATACTTTATTCAGCCTCTCAATGAACTTGGTTTTAAAGGTATCTCTTGCTTCAGCTGTTTTAATTTCAAGCCCTTGTTGGATTCCCAGATATTTGTAAGTTTCCTCTGGTCCCATCCTCGGTATTTGTAAGCCCTGCTGTATAAGCATGGCTTCCCCATGGGTCGTAGTGGGATCTCAGGTTTGTGGACTTTAGGAAGACCATATATTCTTGGTGGTACCGCTCTGTATGTCGTTAATTGTCTGGCCGTGGCAGCATCAATAATACCTATGTCTTTCAACTGTTTTATGATTTTTTTGTTCTTGTTTTGGATTTCATTTGAACAGCACCTTTTTACCAAGGCCAGAAAATACATTAAAACGCAAAATAATCTAATAGTCATTCCCGCTGACAAAGGCAATATTACAGTTCTACTTTCCGCAGATCAATATGAACATAAGATGAATTTACTTTTAGGGGATTCATCAATTTATAAACGACTGACAAAAGATCCCACAAATGAAATCCAAAACAAGAACAACAAAATCATAAAACAGTTGAAAGACATAGGTATTATTGATGCTGCCACAGCCAGACAATTAACGACATACAAAGCGGTACCACCAAGAATATATGGTCTTCCTAAAGTCCACAAACCTGAGATCCCACTACGACCCATTGTCAACACCATTGGTTCAGCCACTGTAGAACTCAGTCACTTCATTACACGCATTCTGACAGAAGCGTTCTCTAATTTCCTGGGATATTCCATTCCCGACTCTTTCCAATTTAGTAGACAAATAAACAACCTCATATTGCCCCGAAGATACAAACTTATTTCTTTAGACGCTGTCAGTTTATTCACGAATATTTCAATGGACCTTCTTCTCTTCTTCATGTGCCGTCTCCCGTACGAAGGTTGGCGACTAGTAGGGCGATCTTAACTTTCGAAGCTGCTGCTCGAAATAATTCAGCAGATGTTTTTCCCGACCGTACTCTCAAATTCTTCAGCCAGGAGTCTCTTCTACGTCCGGGGCCTCTCTTGCTGTTGATTTTACCTTGAATTATTATCTGCAGCAATTCATATCTATCTCCACGCATGATATGTCCAAAATACTCGAACTTTCTCTTTTTGATGTTGTATAAGAGTTCTATCTGAGTATCCATTCTGCGGAGTACCTCCTCATTCCGTATCCTATCAGTCCAAGATATCCGTAGCATGCGGCGATATGCCCACATCTCAAAGGCAGTGATTTTTCTGGACAGTGTTTCCGTCAGCGTCCACGCCTCCACCCCGTACAAGACTATTGGAAACACGTAGCACCGGAGAATTCGCTTTCTGAGTTCGATGTTGCTGTTCTTGTTACAAAGAAACGATTTCATCTTCATGAAGACACCTCTGGCTTGTTCGATGCGACATTTAATTTCAGTATCTTGTCTCCAATCGTCAGTGATGATTACCCCCAAATATTTATAAGAATGGACTCTCTGTATTTCTTCATTTTCAATCTTTATTGATGTTTGTGTTCGTAGCCCCCGCTCAATCACCATATATTTTGTCTTCTTGATGTTCATTTCTAAGCCGTATATTTTGCTACGATGATTGATGACGTTGAACAAAGTTTGAAGATCTTCAAGTGTTTCCGCCAGTAGTAAGCTATCGTCTGCATATCTGATGTTATTGATCAGGATTCCATTTATGTTAATACCCACATTGATGTCCTCCAAAGCCTGTTTAAAAATTTGCTCCGAGTATATATTGAATAAAAGTGGTGACATAATGCATCCCTGCCTTACCCCTCGTTGGATCTCAATATCATCCGTTCTTTGTGACTCTACCAACACATCCGCTTTCTGGTTCCAATATAAATTTGTAATCAAATTGATATCTTCAAGGTCTAGGTTCAGATTAGTCATTATTTCGATCAACCTATTGTGACGCACTCTGTCGAAGGCTTTCCTGTAATCTATGAACCCCATATAGACGTTCTTGCTGACATCCCGACATCGTTGTACCAACACGTTGACACTGAACAGCGCCTCTCGTGTCCCCATGCCATTTCTAAAGCCGAATTGGGTGTTTGTTAGTGCCATCTCGCATTTGCGATATATTCTGCCGTGTATTATTTTCAAAAAGATCTTCAGCATGTGGCACATCAAACTGATTGTGCGATAGTCTTCACAGCGCTTTGGGTGATTTACTTTTGGCAGGGTAACAAACGTCGATTTTAGCCATTCGGTGGGTATAATACCGGTTTTATGAATTGTATTGAACAAATCCACCAAAATGTTGACGTTGTCTTCATCGATGAGTTTTATTAGATCTGCTGTAACTTCATCGGGTCCAGCCGCTTTCCCTTTTTTACAATTTTTGATCGCGTAGATCACCTCCGTTTTTGTTATAGGGGGCGCTGTCTGTCCATTTTTACCATCTTTATTGTGGGGTTTTATTCTCTGATCTTGAAAGAGTTTTTCAATGTATGATTTCCAATGTGCGAGACGATCCTCTAAGGAACAGAGTATTTTTCCATTCTCGTCCCAGAGGTTGTTGTTGGGCCTGTTTTTGTAACTTCCACACATTTCCTTTATTTTTTTATGCATATTCCTACTGTCGTATTTTCTGTCCAATTCTTCTATTTCCGAACACTTCCTTGACAACCATTCTTCCTTGGCAGCCCTTATCTCACTTCTAATTTTTTTGTTTATTTCCTTGTAAGCAGGTGTATCCTTATTCTTTTCCAGCCTTCTTTCCTCCATAAGTGCCAGTATTTCCTCCGTCATCCACTCCTTCCTCTTTGGTAGTTTGGGTGGTTCAATCTTTTCCCGACTTGTTATTATTGTGTCTCTAATTTGCGACCAAGACTCGTTGATGTTGTGTTGACTCATGTCAATTTCCAATTTTTTAAGATTGTCATTAATTTCTTTGGCTAGGTCTTTTTTGACTTCCTCATTTTCAGGAAATCTAAAATCGCTTTCCTTCTGCTTCTGTGTTCTTTGAAGCCTCTTCAATCTTATATTGATTTTTGCGATTATAGGATTATGATTGGAATTGACATCTGCACCAGGGTATGATTTGACGTTTTTAATACAGTTCTTAAATCTTTCATTCACAAGTATAAAATCTATCTGATTTCTGATTAAATTACTTTCGTTGTCTTTTGGGGAAGACCAAGTGTATAGTCTTCTTGGTGGATGTTGAAAGAAAGTATTCGCAACTATGAGCTTATTTTCCTCGCAAAACTGAATAAGTCGGTCCCCTCTGATGTTTCTTTGGCCCAGTCCAAAGTTTCCTACACTGTTTCCCTGTTTTCCCTTGCCTATTTTTGAGTCGAAATCTCCCATAACAACACAAACATCCCGTGACTTGGTACATTTGAGTAGTTGTTTGATCTGCTCATAAAATTCCTCTACTAACTGTTCTTCCTTGTCGGCGGTAGGGGCGTAAACCTGTATCAAAGTTATATCCATAGGACTCCCGGCAAGCTGTAGCATTATAGCCCGATCTGAAAGTGCGACCACATTTTTGACGCTGTGAGCGATATTCTTCTTCACTATGAACGCCACCCCATTTCTATGCTGAGGCTCATCATTACCGGAGTAGTAGACCACACTGTCATCTTGAATAATCGTACCCGAGCCCGGCCATCTCGATTCACTGATTCCCAGTATATCTACGTTTAATCTGCGCATTTCCTGTATAATATTCCGTAGTTTTCCTGCCTCAAACATTGAGGTAACATTCCAAGTTGCAATATTTTTTGTTAACCCGGGGATTCTTAGCACCCTCTTCCCATTCAAGGGCTGCCGGGGACTGAGGGCCGTAATTTTGTTTCCTTCTGCCATACTAGTTTTCTAGGGATGCATTTAAGCCTTTAATACGGTGGTTTCCCGTTGCCTTCCGTATCCTTATGCCGTTGACAGTAACTCTGTTCCTCCGCCTTTAGGATCAATTTCTCAATCCCAGGGCAAAAGAGTGCCCTACCTCTACCGTTCTTCCGCCCTCTCAAAAGAGAGAGGCCGTTGACGGTTTGAGGGGGATAACTTATTCCGGCTATCTTTCGGTCGTCAGAGCCCCGTTAGTTATCTAGCAGGGTGTACCGGATAACATTAGTTACCGCTCTTGCAGGTGAGGTTGACATTTGGGTTGTTATTGATACTACAACCCCTTACACCCCTGTGATGTACCCCGCTAGGGTTGGTTCGGTCAATCGTCATACAGCAGAGGGATGGTAAATTATACACTGGAGTCTCATCGAGGGTGTTTATTTCTTAGACACAGATACACAATGAATGAATCATTCAATCAATGAGTTCAGTTCAACTCTCAACTCTCCTTTGTTTTGTTAGGAGGATATTTTATATATTTACATCGTTTACTGTTATTAAACAACAGCAGGTATTCATAACTATGGGTATAAACAATGTGTATAGGTCTTCATCACGTTTTTAGGATGATGTAAGGTTACTGGAACAGTTGAGACCTTGTTGTCTCAAGTATGATAAATATACAGTATGTTCCTATTGATACATACTACACCTTCCCTCTTTGAGAGAAAAAAAAAATTTTTCTATGAAAGTATGAAAAATTTTTTTTTTTTTTTTTGACTTATCTATAGCTTAATACCTATATTTACATACATATATACATAACTTATCATAACTCATAATCTCAATGGATCTTATATCTACAGGGCTTAGTACATTATTTTCTTAATCTAATTATTTACATCACAGTCTCTTAATTCTAATCACTGATTAGTTAGTATAAGTCTTTATGAAAAATACGGTTTCACTCTGTTCTTGTGAACTTCTTTGAGTTTGTTCTTGTCCGTTTTCACAATAATGTTCGGGTTTCGCACTTCCACTATTTCGTAAGGACCGTTAAATAAGGGGTCAAGTTTATTATCAATGTTCTTATTATTCAAGAGCACCTTATTTCCTACTTCATAGTTTATCTCATTACATTGTCTGTCGAAACTTTCTTTTCTTTTTAATTTTACCTTTACCAGGTTTTCTCTAGCATCTTTCCACGCCGTTTGTAACCTATATTTTAGTTCAAGAGGATAGTTGTCAAAATTGTATATTGGATCTACTCGGCTTTTTAAATTTTGTGGAAATCTACTAGGTTTTCCAAAAACTAATTCGTAAGGACTATAGCGAGTTGAAGAGTTCACGGTATTGTTATATGAAAAACACCAATACGGAACCCAATTACTCCAGTTGTTACTTTCCTTAGCTGTGTGCATACGAAGGAAAGTTCCTAAGTGTTTATGCGAATTTTTCAAGCGCACCTAGTGTTTCGTGGTGATAAGCTGTTGAATTGAAACGTTTAATTTTGAGCAAATCACACGATTCACTAAATATTCTTGATAAGAATTCTGTGTCTTGGTCTGTAATAACTTCAGAAGGTATACCATACCTTAAAACAAAGTTTTGAATAAAAGACTTTGAAACTGTTTCCGCTTCTTTGTTTGGAAGTGGGTAACACTCTACGAATTTGGTTAAGTCACATTGAATTGTGAGTATATATTTATTATTTTCAATGTCAGTGGGTAATGGACCTACAAGATCTAGAAAAATTTTCTGAAAAGCAGACGAAGCTGTGGTAGTGATTGTCAAAGGTTCCTTTTTAGGTAAGGAATGTTTATGACGTTGGCACTCATCACACTTCTTTACAAATTTTTCAACATCAGATCTCAATCCATTCCAAAAATACTCTTTTTTGATATTATTGAACATGCGCTCGATACCTGCATGTCCACCGGTTGGAAGCATGTGAAAATCGTTCAGAATTATTTGCCTTAGTTCTCTGTCTTCGATTCGCGTTACATCTCTTATTATATTAATTTTTAAGGATGTTCCTAGAATTTCTTTCTTGTAATTTGTCAACATATTCAAAAATTTTTCGTTACTAGCTAGCTTCATGAGGTACAATTCTGATATATTATTTTCTGCGCATAATTTTTCCAGTTTCCTCAACGATATACCTAAGTCGTACGCTGATCGGATTACCTGGTTAATGAAAATAATTTGTGAATTCACATTATATATTAAATAATCATTGTATTCCTCTGAATGTTGATTTTTCAAATTACGAAATTCTGTTTCTGGAAGTGGCTTTAACTCAACACTTTTGGTTGGACGTTTTAAAACTTCGACAACAACAGGGTGATCAATCCTTTTGCCATCGGAGGCATTCGTCTCAAGTTGTTTAGAACCTACTTCATTTTTAGTTCGGGATCTCGTAATGACGCTAATGTTTTCAACTATCCGTTTGTCATTTCTTTGAGTTCTTCTGAATCTATTTCAATACGCGATAAGGCATCTGCTGTAACGTTTTCTGAACCTTTTACATAATGAACCGTGAAGTCATATTCTTCTGAAATCAAACGTTGTTGGCCTGATTGACGAATCGTCGACCGCGACCTTGCACTTGATTCGCTTTTGCTGAATTGAAGTTTCGTTTGTTCGAATTATTTCAGCGGTCATAACATTTCTTCGATTGTTTATAATTGCCTTCACGATTGAAATTATTTCGATAGGACATGTTCCCATTGACATTATCTAAAACAGCTAATGCTTCTGGTGACTTCTTAGTCATTAGGGTTTTTTTTTCATATCCAATACAACTCTTCAACTTTCTAATACTATCGCTTCAATCTCGATTTCGCGTTCATAGTTAATTTAATTTTGAGAATTTAATTAATTAGAGATTTTTTTTACCTTGATCATCCAGTATATCTTTATATAATTCTATGGCATCAATCAATTGCAGAACCGATTCTTCTGCGTTTGTTATAGATGGCAATAAAGAGGATGCTGTCCTTAAATCAAATTTTTCAGCCATTGTTAATTTTTCCAATTGACTTTTATCTTCAATTAATTTAAGTCTTGCTTGAAGCAATATCCTAGATTATGACAATGAACTTTCTATGATTGAAGACTACTCAATGCTTCGAGAAAACTTGGTTCCGGCTTGACATTTAGTTTTGTGAATTTATATTCTAACTTATTAATTCTATCGGTCCGTTCCCTACGTTCTCGCGGCTCTTTTTTTTATATTATCGAGAAATTTTTGGGACACAGCACTTAGTTCCGCAAATAGTACCTCACTTTCCATGAACAATCATAATAGGGAAACAAAAAAGAAAATTCTTACGGTCGCACTTAAAACAAATATTGGTGGCTTCTCTTCATCTCCAACTTCACCTTCTTCTTTATGCCTTTTTTCACCTTCCAGTATTCCCAATATCTTGATTGTCCTGATTCCATCTCGTATTGTTGTTGGTGCCAAATTATATACTCATGATGGATACCATATTTACCTCTAACTGCATGGGACTGGCAGGATCGCCATGTGATGTACCCCGCTAGGGTTGGTTCGGTCAATCGTCATACAGCAGAGGGATGGTAAATTATACACTGGAGTCTCATCGAGGGTGTTTATTTCTTAGACACAGATACACAATGAATGAATCATTCAATCAATGAGTTCAGTTCAACTCTCAACTCTGCTTTGTTTTGTTAGGAGGATATTTTATATATTTACATCGTTTACTGTTATTAAACAACAGCAGGTATTCATAACTATGGGTATAAACAATGTGTATAGGTCTTCATCACGTTTTTAGGATGATGTAAGGTTACTGGAACAGTTGAGACCTTGTTGTCTCAAGTATGATAAATATACAGGATGTTCCTATTGATACATACTACACCCCTCAATGGACCTAGTCATAAAAATTATTCAATCGGAATGGAACAGAATACACCAGATTACGAACATCGAAATGCCCTTATTTGTATCCATCATAAAATTTTTATTTGACTCCAGCTATTTTACATTCAGGGGATCCTTCTTTTCCCAGATCTTCGGCTGTGCAATGGGTAATGAAATCGGTTCCATCCTGGCCCAACTTGTAATGACAACACTTTTGAATCACTGCATTCTATCACTACCCTTCCATACTCCAATAATTTATCAATACGTCGACGACCTCCTTCTCGCCATTCCTGAAGACATGACCTCAGTAACTTTAACAATTTTTAACAATTCCGATCCACACATCAAATTCACGGTCGAAGTAGAAACAAATAATGGAGTTCCATTTCTTGACACAAGAGTTGTGAGATGTGCAGATAATATAATCAAACTCGATTGGTACCAGAAACCGACCTCTTCGGGACGGTACATCCATCAAAAATCCAATCATTCTTGGGCCACGAAAACTAACCTCATCAAAGGAATGTTCAAACGGATTAATAACATGTGCCACCCCGATTTCATGAAGTCTGCGCAAGAAAGACTACTTAACATCTTCGAAGACAACGGTTACCCTAGAATATTTTTGGAGAGATTTCTACGTGCTCTGCCCTTTGACCAGACTGAGACAAGATCACCAACACAAGGAGCAGTAACAACAGCCCAAAACGAACTCTTCAAATATGTATCCCTACCCCTCATTCCATCTTTAACGAAAAAATTGGTGAATATCCTAAGGGGGATTGATAACATAAAGATCGCAAAATACAACCCACTGACAGTAAGAAATATTTTTACCAATGTAAAGGACAAAATCCACATTATGTCCAGGTCAGACGTGGTGTATCGCATCCCATGTGGGAACTGTAATTCCGTATACATTGGCCAAACTTCGCAATGCCTAAAAAGACGTATTGCAGTCCATAAGAGTGATACTAGACTACGACCCGACAGATGCGCATTGGCAAACCACTCATCATCACTGGACCACACATTTAAATTCGATGATACCAAAATATTGTGTACTAGCTCAAACTACAACAAACGAACATTTCTAGAAATGTGTTATATCAGCGAAAACGAAAACAATAGACTGACAAGAAGACTGACCTTAAAAACCTAAGTGCAATTTATAGTTACCTGCTATCCTTGGACCGACATCCTACTGATGATCATGTTGTCGATGTTGTTACTTAAATGTTTATTTTCTATGTTTTTACCATGCTCTGTGATATCAACCAACAACTATCTTTATCCGTCATACCAACTTGACACATCATATTGTAAACAATTTTCTTCGTAAGAATCAATCGAATGTAAGATATTTTTTCCGATGCTCTCTTTGTTAATTTAAACAATAATCTCGTCAGACGTAAGTAATTAAGAACAGCTCAATTTTATGTATTACCACATTCATTATATTTTAGCATCCTGAAGAAGAACCACTAAAGGTTCGAAATATAGATGTAAAGACAATTGATTGTTAATAATTGCCCAACCAATAATTGCCAAGAACCCAAAATAACCATTTCCCCTATATATATATATATATATATAGTAAAAATGTATTATTTGGGACTGCAGTCGAATGAGAAATCTCTTTTTTCTTTAAACTCAAGCTTTCAGCTTTATTTAAGCCTTCATCAGGAGACACTACAATCAGTATGAATCAGCAAGGAAAGTTACAATTATTATATATACATATACATATATATATATATATAAAACTTACGAAAGTGAGATAAAATTCAAGATCGATATTTGAAGTTCTAATCATCAGATCCATCAGAGACCATTAGTTGATGAAAGTAATTTGTTATAGATGACAAATATTTTGGCATTTAGTAGAATATAGAAATATGTATCCTTTGCATTTTCAGTAGTTTGAGTTTGAACAAAATTTATGAATAACGAAAATAAAATTCTATCTAAACTTTTTTCAAGTGATGGTATTCTCATTTTAAGGGTTAACACGGGTATTATGTTTTAAATTTTTGTCAATATCAATCAGTAGGGCATAGACAGAACTCAAGGAATCAACGTCTTTTTTTGAATTAATACTATCATCATTTTGTGCAATTCTGATCATTTCTAATAATGTTCTTTTCCTGATGTTTGTTTCACAGTCCAACACTTCAACTTCCGCAAATGATGGTATATGTCCAGTTTCTATAGAGTGTTTCGTTAAAGCACAATGATCTTTTTTCAATCTAATACACGGTTAAGGAAATCAATTTGAGTAAATTCAATAAACTTCAAGACGAACAAAAATTAATCATAAACACTCAGAATAAATGGATCAAGAATATCTCATCCATAACTCTTCCTGAAGAGGTAAAGACTACTTTATCATTGGGTCCAAAATTTTGTTTACCACCATCAAAAAATGATATTTCTATAGCACACTTACTTTCGGAATTAGATGTGGTGGTGTCCAAAATTGATAATAATAAAGATAAAGATATTTTAATATCAAGAATAACGAATGTAATAACAAATTATTGTCGTACACAATCTACATCATTCCACCCAATCAATAATTTGTTCAAGAGGTCCGCTAAATTTCTGAACGATCACCCAGAAATAATAGTCCTACAATCAGACAAAGGTTCAGTCACCACAGTAATGGACAAAACGAAGTATATAGAATTATCAAATAAATTATTATCAGATGAAGAACATTATTTAGCATTACGAAGGGATCCAAGTTGCTCATACCAACAGCGAATCAATACCTTAATTACAAATTTAAAAAAGGAGAAAAAGATTTCTAAAGAGTTAGCTCACAAACTCATGTATTACAAGGGTACGGCTTCCAAATTTTACGGACTACCTAAGATTCACAAAGAGGAATTAAGTTTAAGACCCATAATAGCATCAATAAATTGTCCTAATTATAATATTGCTGAATACATCAGAGACGTTTTAACGAAATCATACAAATTCTCGAATATATTTCACATCAAAGACTCCTTCGAGTTTTCTGAATTCATAAATGATTTTCAATTACCAGACAACTATATTTTACAGAGTTAGGATGTTATCTCACTATTTACAAACATCACGGTATCCTCAACAAAAGAAATTGTCAGAAAAAAATGGGAAAATATTCAACCAAACTGTTCAGTATCGTTAGAAACATTTTGTCTGCTTATAGATATGTGGTTTGACACGACAGTTTTTTCATTCAATAACCAATATTTCAAACAAATTCAAGGGGCACCAATGGGATCTATAGCGTCACCTATCATAGCTCAATTTGTAGTTGATGATATCTTAGAAAAAATTCAGCATGAGCTACCTTTTGAACTGCCATTTTGTAAGAAATTCATGGACGATGTAGTGACAGCAATCCCACAGGAATGGAATGACAGAGTTTTGGATTCTATAAATGGGGTGAATCCCAGGATCAAATTTACTAATGAGAATGAGACAGATAGATCTGTTCCTTTTTTAGATATGATATTAATAAGAACAAGAGATAATAGAATAATTACAGATTGGTATGTGAAACCCATGGCTTCTCAAAGATATATCCACTACCTTTCTTTTCATCCAATGCATATGAAGATTAATCTCATAAGGAACTTAAAAACCAGGGTGAATAGGATATCCCATTCCACTTTCAGGGATAGAAACCTAACAAAACTGGAAAACATATTAACAGAAAATGGATATCCTAAAACTTTTCTGAGGAGGATACTGTATAACAACCCAGACAGATTAACTCAGTTAGAAAGAGAAGAAAATGAAGACAATTTGAATGACAAAATTTACGTTACACTACCTCAAGCAGATTCTTTAACAGTAAGACTAAAGGATATTTTACCCAAAGAAAATATAAAGATAGCTATAAAAAATGTTAAACCGCTTAAGAAGTTGTATAGTAAATTAAAACATAAAACACCAATATTGAGGAACAGTGATGTTGTCTACAAAATTCCATGCTCTCATTGTGAATTGAAATATATAGGACAGACATCAACAACACTACAACAAGGAATCAACCTGCACAAGAGTAATATTAGATTGAAAAAAGAAAAGATCATTGTGCTTTAGCGAAACACTCTATAGAAACTGGACATATACCATCATTTGAGGAAGTTGAAGTGTTGGACTGTGAAACAAACATCAGGAAAACAACATTATTAGAAATGATCAGAATTGCACAAAATGATGATAGTATTAATTCAAAAAAAGACGTTGATTCCTTGAGTTCTGTCTATGCCCTACTGATTGATATTGACAAAAATTTAAAACATAATACCCGTGTTAACCCTTAAAATGAAAATACCATCACTTGAAAAAAGTTTAGATAGAATTTTATTTTCGTTATTCATAAATTTTGTTCAAACTCAAACTACTGAAAATGCAAAGGATACATATTTCTATATTCTACTAAATGCCAAAATATTTGTCATCTATAACTAATTACTTTCATCATTTTCCTTAAATTTAAAGAACTAATGGTCTCTGATATATCTGATGATTAGAACTTCAAATATCGATCTTGAATTTTATCTCACTTTCGTAAGTTTTATATATATGTATATATAATAATTGTAACTTTCCTTGCTGATTCATACTGATTGTAGTGTCTCCTGATGAAGGCTTAAATAAAGCTGAAAGCTTGAGTTTAAAGAAAAAAGAGATTTCTCATTCGACTGCAGTCCCAAATAATACATTTTTACTATAAATAGAAACAGTCAATTATCCTTTTATTATATATATATATATATATATATATATATAAATATATATATATATATATATATATATATATATATATATATATATATATAAATTGTGAGATAATTCGGTGTTGAAAAGTAATAATAATATAATGTTTCGAGTGAAAGTACTAAAAAAGAGTTTTCTTGATTCACCACCTACTTAGTGTTGCTATCCCACGAAACATTATATTATATATATATATATATATATATAATATATATATATAAGATGGTTTTTCTTTCTCTGTGTGAATTGAAGATAATAACTGTAATTCGATGTCTGTCTCTAAAAACAGGTTTATTATTACAAGATTAATCAAACATAACAATGAACTATCTTACCTAAAAACAGGAATCGGAAATTAAAGCTATTAATCTTCTATATGAAATATGACAATATAAAAAAAACTGATTTAACAAAAGTCAAAGTGAAACATGTCCACTCAGATCCCATCAACGGAATGTGGGCTTTCACTTTCACTTTTACACCTCCCCTCCTCAAGTGTAAAATTTACACAAGGTACAATTTTACTTATATGATAATATTGAGATTGGGATCGGACCCCAGGTGTATTCAGTTCATAAATTGATTGTGAAATTCTGTTTTTTATAGTATACGGGCCTTTCCTGATTTCATCAAGCTTATTACGATTTAATTTATTACCAGTTTCAACATAAACATGGTCGCCTATGTTCAAAATTTCATTTCTACGATTATTGTCTACTCGAGCTTTATTCAACTTATGGTATCTTTGTGAATTTTGGAAAGCTATTTCTCTATCTGTTTCTATATTATTCTGATTATTGAAAACTGATGGTAGTAAAGATGAATATTTTCCTAACAATAAATATTCTGGCGTAAATTGTGTGACATTGTGAACTGTTCTGTTATATTCAGATACACATTGTGTAAAAAGACTGGTCCATGGTTTCAACTGATTATGATCATTCAATTTACATCTCAATCGATTAACTAGGGTTTTGTCCTAAACGTTCTGTTAGACCATTAGATAAAGGGCAATCAACCGCGGTAAACAATAAAGTAATATCATGACGATCAAGAAATGATTTAAATTTAGACGAAGTCAATGCTGGGTAACGATCTGATAATAATACTTCTATTTTATGAGGTTCTACGATTGGTGATAATAATTTAATAAAATCCGAGGAATTCTGAGTCTTAGAAGTAGAGGTGAATGCATACCTAGAAAAATGGTCAGTTAATAAATGAAAGTATTTTTTCTCTGAGTGATATCCAGCAAAACCCCCAACAGTATCAATGGACATAATACTATAGGGTTTTGTAGCTGGACCTAATTGAGATAATAGACCTATTCTCTTCATTCTACGGGTCTTGTTTTTCTTACAAATCTCACAAGTATCGCAAAATAGTTTAATTTCCTTGTCCATATTATAAAAATAATAATGTGGCCGAATGTGTTTACCAATTTTGTCAGCCCCAATATGTCCTAAAGATGTGTGAACTTTTTTTATTAAATCCTTTCCAAAATTTGGAGATATGAAAATGCGCTCATTTTTTCCAATATTTGTGAAAATTATATCATTTTTTGTATAATACTTTTTTTAATTTGAAAAATTGTTCATATTCAATTCTTGATCTTTTTTTATATCTGATATGGAAATCAAATTTACAAAGTAATTTTTATCATCATTTCTATCGAAATTTTCTAGAACAGGATTTCGTGAAAGAGCATCTGCTTCCTGATTCGAAGAGCCAGGTGAATATTTAATTGTGAAATTGTATTGCGATAAGTAATAAACCATATCTCCAAGTTCTTCGTCAGTTCTGGATTTCAATTTCAAATTTTCCAGTGGCTTATGATCAGTATAAACTGTAAACTGAGTACCAAGGAGCCAATGTCTCCAGAAATGTATTGCCTGTTTTATCGCCATGCATTCTAAATAAATTGCTTTTTTCTTTCGTTGGCTTGCATTGAGTTTCTTAGAAAAATAAGCAACTGGGAGAATATGACCATTATCTTGTTTTTGTTTCAAAATTGCTCCTATTCCTATTCCTGAAGCATCCGTATAAAGGGTCTTTCACGAGGAACCTCACCCATATTTATACGGGAAACTACTGAACGTATTTTCATGAAATTCAGCACTTATAAGTATTTTACGATGCTGATGAAATCTAAAATATTTTCAAGGCATGAGCATCTCCTGTTTTTCTGGAAATGACGTCAACTTCCGTTTTTCAAATTAGAACACCATTTTTTTATTGCAGAAATAGATTCCTTAGAAAATTTCAAGTTATTTTGATGTAACATTTTTCAGTTTTGGTTGGAAAATTCTCTCTGAGTGGGAAAATTCGAAAAAAAAATCGAAAATAGAGCTCCGCTGAAACAAGAATAACTTCGAGGTTTTTGGATGGAAAATTTTCATTTTTGGGATTTTTCAAGATGTAAGATTGATGTATCCACCTTAAAAATCGAAATCGCGATTCATGATACAGGGGGTGAAAAAATCGCTTTCAAAGTTAGGGATGACAAAATCGTGAAAAATCAATTTTTTCAAATTAGAACCCCATTTTTTTATGGCAGATATTGAATCTACGTTAAAAAATAATGTGAGTGTATGCATCACACCGTTGCCCTAAAATGGATATTTTCTGAGTTATTCCCAAAAAACTGTTTTTCGTCTTGAATTTTCAGCTATTTCTTTTCCCTTCACGCCAAAAAGATGAAATTTTCAGGAACTGTTACATCTGCCAAATTCCTCTTTATTCAGTAGCATTTTGTGTTTACTATTAATTTGGTGATAATTCGTATTAAGTTATAAAATCGATCACTATGCGTAATTTTACCAATGAAGATTATTTAAATCTCATTCTACTTCATGGAGAATGTAATAAAGTTGTAGATAGAACGATTCGACTGTTCATTGAGAGGTTTCCTGACCGACCCAGACCTATGAGAGATACCATTAACAGAACCATGACAAACTTGAGAAATGTCGGATCTTTCGTTAAGAAAACTATTCACAGAGAAAAAAGTGTAGTAGAAGATGAGAACAACGAAATTACAGTTCTTGCATATTTTCGTGTGAATCCTCAAAATTCTCTCAAAGATGCCGAGATTGATCTGGGATTATCTCAATCGAGTGTTTGGAGAATATTAAAAAAACATAAAATGCACCCATATAAATTCAATAGGGTACAGCATTTGAAGGAAACTGATTTCGTCAGGAGAACAGAGTTTTGCGAAGCTATGATGATTCGATTTCAAGAGAATGAAAACTTTTTGGACTGTATAATTTGGACAGATGAATCTAAATTCACAAAAAATGTTTCTTTCAATAGGCATAACAGTCATTATTGGGATGGAGAGAACAACCACCACTTCAGACAATGGAACTTTCAAGAGACCTGGAGTTTCAATGTTTTTTGCGCCATCAAAAATAATGCAATTCCCGATGTTCACATTTATGATGGGACTCTAACTGGTAAGATAGAACACTACACATGTTTGCATTATTTAAAGAATGAACTCCCTTAGGAGATAGATATTCTGACATATTGACTCAAATAATTGAGCCGCTAGTACAGAACCATAATGACTTATGGTATCAACAAGATGGCGCGCCTCCACACAATTCACTCAAGGTTTGTTTAGATTTTTAGATTCATAGTTTTGAAACTCAATTTGGTTTTTAAACACTTTTGCAGATCTCTTCCTCCCGATGAAATAAGAAGAGCAACGCACGAAGCATTCCTGAGACGTATAAATAAATGTCTAGAAATTAACGGTCAAAACTTTGAGCATCTTCTCTAGTTATAACTGCGAAAGTTTGCCATGGTTCTCCTAATAGTAACTTGAAGTCGGTTTCAAGAAGGGTGTAAAAAAATCTACAGCATGGTTCAAATAACAGTTCCTGAAAATTTCATCTTTTTGGCGTGAAGGGAAAAGAAATAGCTGAAAATTCAAGACGAAAAACAGTTTTTTGTGAATAACTCAGAAAATATCCATTTTAGGGCAAGGGTGTGATGCATACACTCACATTATTTTTTAACGTAGATTCAATATCTGCCATAAAAAAATGGGGTTCTAATTTGAAAAAATTGATTTTTCACGATTTTGTCATCCCTAACTTCGAAAGCGATTTTTTCACCCCTGTATTATGAATCGCGATTTCGATTTTTAAAGTGGATACATCAATCTTACATCTTGAAAAATCCCAAAAATGAAAATTTTCCATCCAAAAACCTCGAAGTTATTCTTGTTTCAGCGGAGCTCTATTTTCGATTTTTTTTTTCGAATTTTCCCGCTCAGAGAGAATTTTCCAAACAAAACTGAAAAATGTTACATCAAAATAACTTGAAATTTTCTAAGGAATCTATTTCTGCAATAAAAAAATGGTGTTTTAATTTGAAAAACGGAAGTTGACGTCATTTCCGGAAAAATCGGAGGTGCTCATGCCTTGAAAATATTTTAGATTTCATCAGCATCGTGAAATACTCATAAGTGCTGAATTTCATGAAAATACGTTCAGTAGTTTCCCGTATAAATATGGGTGAGTTTCCTCGTGAAAGACCCTGTATAGGTATGTTTTTTTTGTGGATCATAAATTGCTAAAATTGGACTAGAACATAAATAATTTTTCAACTCTTGAAAAGTTTCCTCACACTCGTCATTCCAATTAAATGATACGTTATTTCTCAACAAATTATGCAGAAGATCCAACAATTCTGAACATTTCGGAATGTATTGATGATAAAAATTAATTTTTCCTAAAAACTGACGTATGTTCTTTTTATTTTTAGGAGAAGGAAATTCTCTTATTGATTTCAAATTATCTGTATTTGGTTGAATGGAATTAATACCCAGAATGTGACCAAGATATTTCACCGACTGTTTCGCAAAATTGCATTTTTCTAATTTTAATCGAAATCCTTCTTCATAAAGAGCAGAAAGAACCTGTTTTATGTGTTTAATATGATTTTGAAAATTTTCCGAGAAAATCAGAATATCGTCAATATAATTTGAAGAGAAACATTGTAAATTATGATTCCTCAAAATTGTGGAAAGTATTCTTTGGAAAATGGCCGGTGAATTTTTGAGACCGAATGGAAGACATCGCCATTGGTAGTGACCATTTTGAGTGATAAATGCAGTCTAAAGCCGCATCCACATTATGCCGCTGTGTGTCGAGCGGCAAGGCCGCACGGCAAAGCCGCTGTGTATGGGGATGCACCGTCGGCTCGTGCCAACGTGCCGCTGTGTGCCGCTGAAGAAATCGCTCAACTGTCGGTCTCCATCAAAAGAAGCCAATGGAAATGTATAGTGAGGATGTGCCAACCGCTGGCCTCGAGCGGCTTCAGTAGCGATTCAGATATTCAGAGGGTGTACACGCATGTTGGTAGGATGGAATGGACAAACGAAAACGTCCTACAATTGATCGATCAGTACCGTTCTCTACTTCGAAGGCTTGGCCGTACCCAAAACCGTCGCTTACACCGTATTTTCTTTTCATTTTCAATTATAATAACTGAGGCTGAAAGAATCAGTAAATCTTCGTAGGGGAACTTTGTGCTACTGAATGAATGCCGACGGGGAAGCCAACGCATATGTGTATGCGTCCTCTCTCGTTGGCTTTGCCGATGGGATTTTTCCGATTGGCAAAGCCGCTCGGCACACAGCGGCATAATGTGGATGCGGCTTTATATCGATCTTTTTCTCTTACTGGAATTGACCAAAAAGCAGAATTTAAATCTAAAACAGAATACCATTTACAATTTTTTGTTCTTATAACTATATCTTCTATTCTTGGAAAAGGTTGTGATTCTGGTATAATTATTCTATTCAATTCTCTGAAGTCTATGCATAATCTTGATTTTTTATGTTCTTCTTTTTTATAAGCTAATGTTACCGACGCAGCAAAAGGAGAACTAGAATCTTCAATCAAATTGGATCGTAAAAGATGTGCTACTTGTTCCTCAATTTCTTGTTGATCAATTAATGAGAAACGATACGGTTTTTTGCTAAATATTTTTTCTCAGATAGATTTATGTGTGCTTCATATTTATGAACTGCTCCTATATCGTATTTATTAGTCGCAAAGACTTTAGAGAATTGATTCAAAATGTTCTCTAATTGTAATCTATGATCTAACGAAAGATGGTTCAAATATTTTTCAAATTTGTCTGATTCAATGATATGACAATGTTTTTTTTCTCCTATTATTCTTTTGCTGATATTGTCTTTGTCTTGATGAATTGATAAATTTCGATCTTGAGATAATCTAAATTTTTTTATAGCATCAAGACCTAATATCATATCAAAAGAAAAATCATCATTTTTTATAATTGAAGTTTCTATTTCATCTTCAATATCTCCCATTTTCAATCTCAATTTTGTCTTATATTTTGACAGTTGTGTACCACTAACAGTCTTCAACATTTGATTATTTTCCTCCAAAGTATGTCGAATATTATTCAATACTTTATGATTAATAATAGTAGCTGAAGCGCCCGTATCGTAAACCCCTAAAATATTTTTTTCATTATTTAGGGTAACATTTAGACGAATTAGTGGTACTGAACGAAGTTTTTTGAATTTTCTAGTTCATGATCATTTGAGTTTTCATTAAAATATATCTCACCCATTTTTAAACCATCTTTCTTATTTCTACACAGACCAATCGGATGATATCTACCAGGTTTTCCTAAACTTGCACAAATGGAACAAGGTTTCTTTTCTTCTCATGGCTGATACTTTTTTTCTACATTAGATATCAGTAAACTCCTCTCCTTCTTCTGTGGTCCTTGTTCATAACGTCGTAGTGTAGATATCAAATCTTCTCTAGTCTTGATTTGTGATCTGATCAACTGTTCTTGAATGGAAATCGGCAAACCAACCCCAATAACATTTATTCTTGTTTGAGTTAGAATTTGGGGATCAGACTGAAGCAATAAACGTTCTTTCTTCAAAGCATATTCCACATAAGAACCAGCAATGTATCGAAATGAATAAGCGTATCTTAAAGGATTCCAACTGTCATCCAGAAATGATCTGACGAATGAATTTTTCCACTCGCCCCGTGAACTTTCTAATGTCTGATCATACATAGTTGCATTGTACCAGTCTAATGCACTTTTGTCTAAAAAGAATCGTAATATCTGAATTAATTTATCTTCTTCGACAATATGATATTTTTCTGCTTCGCTTTCAAATTTTCTAATCCATCCATCTGCATTCTGACTCTTGCCTTCAAATTTTTCCAAAATGAACGATTTTTGTATGGTACTTAGGTCTTGTTTTTTATTTTCAATGTTTTTCCGAAGATCTTTGATTATTTTCATCATCTCTAGTTGAGTAAAATCAGCAAATGATGTATTAGTTGTATTCATTTGCTGAATCTCCTCCAGATAAAAATCTTTATATATAAAGTTCCCATTTTCATCAAAATATAATGTCGAAACCGCGTCTGGTAATTGTACTGTAACATTTCTGTATTGACCTTTTTTGGTCATACTCGTATCTGCCTTTCTTATTATCGAAATATCTGGCTTTTTTTATTTTCAGGTTGGAGTTTGTGTTTGGAAATCCTTCCTCCGAAGAGCCGTCCCGCTGATCGTGATGTCCTTCTATATAGAATATTCAGATACAACAATTTTATTTTATTTTTTTAACGGGGAGACAGGTTTTTTCGGCTGAGGTTTTTTCCCCTGGCTCTATAGAATCGTATGATACTGGTGATGATAGTATCGTATGATTCTATAGTATCATACGAAGAATGTTATGGTGCCCCGTTCCTTTTTTTACCTCAGCTTAGGTTCTTTTTGTTTCAACATTTATTGTATTATTTTAGCTCTCTTATTCAAAAGAATATACAGGGTGTACCAAGTTCGACGGCCTATTAGGCGTTTCTGGAGAACTAGACTTATTTGAAATCTGAAAATTGGGATTATGATATTGTTTGACATTATCTACCGAGCTGAAATATTCTTGGAGCCTGACCACTTTTAGTTATACAGGGAGAGAAAAAAAAATTTTCAAAATTTTATTTTTCTGTTTTTTTCTTTTTGAATTTGATAGAGTATGCAATTCTGAATACATTCGTACTCAAGTCGTTGCATTCGTCGAAATACTTTCAAAAATATCGAAAAAAACCTGAAGAAAAAGAGAGAAAAGGGTATTCGGTATTATGTTTGTTATTCCTAATCTAGATATCTTAAGCATAAACCGTTTTCACATTTTTGAAGTCGAAGAATGTGGAAATATTGTACATTTCTAGAATTTTGAAAAACTCATTACAGGGTGTTCCAAATATTGGGTCAAAAATTGGGATCAAGATTGGCCCATAACTTTCGTTTTTCAAATTAGAACCCTATTTTTTTATGATTGCGTTGGATTGTAAAAAGAAAAATGATGATAATGTTTCAACATGTTCATGCTCCTAAAATTGATAATTCTCAAGTTATTTAGGATTTTCTGATTTTATGTCGTATGTAGCGTCAAATTCATTCAATCTGTTTTATATCAACTATGACCTTGGTCATAGAAGATAAATTATTTCAATAACTCACTAGTGACACACCTTTTTGTTCAATTCATTCATCATTGTTGTTATGGAACAGATTTTATGAATTTGACGCAATGTACGACATGGAATCAGAAAATACTAAATAACTCAAGAAATATTAATTTTAGAAGTATCAACATGATAGAACATTATCATCATCTTTCTTCGCAGAATCCAACGCAATCATAAAAAAATTGGGTTCTAATTTTTAAAACGAAAGTTATGGGCCAATCTTGATCCCAATTTTTGACCGAACATTTAGAACACCCTGTGACGAGTTTTTCAAAATTATAAATATGTAAAATATTTCCATTGTCTTCGACTACAAAAACGTGAAAACGGTTTGTGGTCAAGATATCTAGATTAGAAATAGCAAACTTTATACCGAATACTCTTATCTACCTTTTTTTGTTCAGTTTTTTTTTATATTTCGGAAAGTATTTTGACGAATGCAACGATTTCAGTACGGATGTATTCAAGTGTATATCATTAGTGGAATAATTCATCTTCTATGACCCAGGTCATAGTTGAAATGGAACAGATTAAATGAATTTGATGCTACGTACCACATACATTCAGAAAATCCTAAATAACTCAAGAATTATCAATTTTAGGAGCATTAACATGTTAGAGCACTATCATCATTTTTCTTCATACAATCCAACGCAATCATAAAAAAATAGGGTTCTAATTTGAAAAACGAAAGTTATGGGCCAATCTTGATCCCAATTTTTGACCCAACATTTGGAACACCCTGTGATGAGTCTTTCAAAATTTTAAAAATGTACAATATTTCCACAGTCTTTGACTTCAAAAATGTGAAAACGGTTTGTGCTTAAGATATGTAGATTAGGAATAACAAACATAATACCGAATACCCTTTTCTCTCTTTTTCTTCAGATTTTTCTCGATATTTTTGAAAGTATTTCGACGAATGCAACGATTCGAGTACGAATGTATTCAGAATTGCATACTCTATCAAATTCAAAAAGAAAAAAACAGAAAAATAAAATTTTGAAAATTTTTTTTTCGCTCCCTGTATAACTGAAAGTGGTCAGGCTCCAAGAATATTTTAGCTCGGTAGATTATGTCAAACAATATCATAATCCCAATTTTCAGATTTCAACTAAGTCTAGTTCTCCAGAAACGCCTAATAGGCCGTCGAACTTGGTACACCCTGTATATATATATATATATATATATATATATATATATATATATATATCTGCCAATTCAGGATGCACATTGAGAGGTTGAGCATTTGTGGGAAAACTATAGGATACTGTTTCATCGGGATGTTGTATTGAAGTTATTATAGTCACCAAATCATTTTCATTCAGCTGACATTTCTCCAGTCGAATTTTAACTCGAGTTGACATCTTACAGAGCAAATTTCCGATTTATAAGATGGTTTTTCTTTCTCTATGTGAATTGAAGATAATAACTGTAATTCGATGTCTGTCTCTAAAAACAGGCTTATTATTACAAGATTAATCAAACATAACAATGAACTATCTTACCTAAAAACAGGAATCGAAAATTAAAGCTATCAATCTTCTATATGAAATATGACAATATAAAAAAAACTGATTTAACAAAAGTCAAAGTGAAACATGTCCACTCAGATCCCATCAACGGAATGTGGGGTTTTGCCATAAATATCAAATTTTCAAAATTCTTGTTTGGATACTCGGCATAGGGCTTCAATTTATTCAATACAACATTCGGTCCTTAGTTCGGGACCGAAATATAGATGTTAAAAGACCAAATGTTGTATTGAATAAATTGAAGCCCTATGCCGAGTACCCAAACAAGAATTTTGAAAATTATATATATATATATATATATATATATATATATATATATATATATATATATATACAATATAAGGATAAATAATGAGGGATCGGTGAAGTACATGGAAAAGATTTAACGGACATAACCCTCTTCGTTTCAGAGGGTTATGTCCGTTATATATATATATATATATATATATTATATATATATATATATATATATATATCTAAGGGTTACTTCCGAGACGAAATTTGATTTCATTATTTCTGGGTTCAATCGATCATATATAAGGTAAGCTTTCGAAAGATCTACGAAATATTGATATATTTTGAGTATTTTTCATTTTTTTTCGATTATTCGAAAAACCCTGTAGTTCCGGGACTTTTCAGTATATATTTGTATGTGGGCATTTTACTTTTGTGCTTTTATTGTAAATTTGTCATATATAGTTGTCTTTCTTTAACGACAAAAAGAAACTCCTAAAATAATTACTTGTTCCGAGTTTATTTCGATTATTTGAAATCCGATAAACTATGGTCCCGAACATTTGTGGCCATATATTCGATATAGTGGATTTACATTTGTTGTTCATAGATTCAATCGATCATATATAAGGTAAGCTTTCGAAAGATCTAAGAAATATTGATATATTTTGAGTATTTTTCATTTTTTTCGATTATTCGAAAAACCCTGTAGTTCCGGGACTTTTCAGTATACATTTGTATGTGGTCATTTTAGATTCGTGCTTTTATTATAAATTTGTCATATATAGTTGTCTTTCTCTAACGACAAGAAGAAACTTCCAACATAATTACTTGTTCCGATTTTATTTCGATTATTTGAAATCCGATAAACTATGGTCCCGAACATTTGTGGCCATATATTCGATATAGTGAAGTTACATTTGTTGTTTATAGATTCAATCGATCATATATAAGGTAAGCTTTCGAAAGATCTACGAAATATTGATATTCTTCGAGTATTTTTCACTTTTTTTCGATTATTCGAAAAACCCTGTAGTTCCGGGACTTTTCAGTATATATTTGTATGTGGTCATTTTACATTTGTGCTTTTGTTATGAATTTGTCATATATAGTTGTCTTTCTCTAACGAAAAAAAGAAACTCTTTAAATAATTACTTGTTCCGATTTTATTTCGATTAGTTGAAAGCCGATAAACTATGGTCCCCAACATTTGTGGCCATATATTCGATATAGTGGATTTACATTTGTTGTTTCTAAATTCAATCGATTATATATAAGGTAAGCTTTCGAAAGATCTACGAAATATTGATATTTTTTTGAGTATTTTTCATTTTTTTTCGATTATTCGAGAAACCCTGTAGTTCCGGGACTTTTCAGTATATATTGGTATGTGGTCATTTTACATTTGTGCTTTTATTGTAAATTCGTCATATATAGTTGTCTTTCTCTAACGACAAAAAGAAACTCTCAAAATAATTACTTGTTCCGAGTTTATTTCGATTACTTGAAATCCGATAAACTATGGTCCCCAACATTTGTGGCCATATATTCGATAAAGTGAATTTACATTTGTTGTTTATGGATTCAATCGATCATATACATATAAGGTAAGCTTTCGAAAGATCTACGAAATATTGATATTTTTTGAGTATTTTCCACTTTTTTTCGATTATTCGAAAAACCCTGTAGTTCCGGGACTTTTCAGTATACATTTGTATGTGGTCATTTTACATTTGAGTTTTTGTTATGAATTTGTCATATATAGTTGTCTTTCTCTAACGAAAAAAAGAAACTCTTAAAATAATTACTTGTTCCGATTTTATTTCGATTATTTGAAAGCCGATAAACTATGGTCCCCAACATTTATGACTATATATTCGATATAGTGAATTTAGATTTGTTGTTATAGATTCAATCGATCATTAAAAGGTGTGTTCTCGGAATATTCACGAAACGTTGACATATCTTCACTATTTTTAATTTTTTTTTCAAATATTCGAGAAACCTGATATTTCCGGGACATTCCAGTATATATTTTTATGTGGTCATTTTACATATATGTTTCGGGTGTTAATTTGTCATATATAAGTGTCTTTCTTCAAAAAAAAAATTAAACTCTGAAAATAATTACTTGTTCTGATTTTATTTCGATTATTTGAAATCCGATAAACTCTGGTCCTCAACATTTGAGACCATATATTTGATTTTGTGATTTTACATCTGTAGCTTATAGATTCAATCCATCATATATGAGGTATGCTCTCAAAATATCTACGCAAAATTGATATATTTTCACAACTTTAAATTTTTTTTTCAATTATTCGGAAAACCCTCTATTTCCGAGAATTTTGGGGATATATTTTTATGTGGTCATTTGACCTTTGTGTTTCGGAGTAATTCACAGTTCAAATTCTTCGTTACTTTTTTGATATTTTCGAAACCACATCACTGATCGATTCGAAATGATGGATTCAGCGAAATTACAAATCTGATCGAAATCAAAATTGACATTCAGAACTGAGTCAGCGATGCACAAGTTTGTCCTGAATTTCGTCAGAATCGTACCATAAACAGTTTTTCAAAACAATAATGGTTTTATTGGTATTCTCAGAACGAACAAAATTTAATTTTTCAGGATAAATAGGGAAATTGAATATCTCATTCGAGTACGTAAGCGGGTGAAATCGGTTAAGAAGTCCCTTAGTTATTACCACTGGATTATATCCCTCATATTTCTCGATATTTATAAAACTGCCTATCCGGTCGACACGGAATTCAGATTCTGAATATAAATCAGCGTTATGCACATGTAAGCAGAATTTCATAGAAATCGGATAATTAAATGATTGAAAAAATAATTTATGAGCACAAGTATTTTTGAAACGAGTAATGGATTTCAAATTTTATACGCTTATATAATATTTAGTAGACATATCTCAATAATTATATAGGTATCTGTTGAAATCATCAAACTGGAAGAGCCATATTTCAATTTTCAACATCCTGATGATAAATTTTGGTATCATTTTATGCTTATAAACTCATTCTTATGGACAAAAGCTATTGGTCTCTCAATTCAACCGGTTTAGTGGCTATAATGTTCCGTGAATGGCTAATCCACGATTTCCGTGTTGTGGTCAACGGTTCGAACCTCGGTTTTGTTACTTTTTCGAGAATTTTGTCCAAATATATGATGTGGAATTGAAAGCTTTTATTGCGAAGTCGTTTATATTGGGTAAACGATCATTCAAATTTGAATATCCTGAGAGATATTTGCTCAAATTATTCATTTATGAATTGAGTTTTTTTGCTCTAATCTATAGCCTACTTTAAAAATTACAAGTTTTCAAGTTGTTCCTTCGGGATGTAAAATTTTCGAGGTATGTTCAAAGCCTCAATCTATCTATTCAGTAATGCCCTGAAGTTTTTTTTTCAGATTTCTTTTTTGTTTCACACTATTTACTGAATTATATATCCCATCGTGTTGAAATTTCGTGTTCGAAAGTAATGATGATCCGCATGTCGTAATGACGATGATATCATAGTCTCTCATGAATATTCTGTCTTGAGTATATCAAGATAAGGCCATTTCAGTGGGTTTTTAATTTAATTTTTCATCTAGACACATAATGAATATTTAAAAGCTTGTGGAGATAATAACGTGGACCAGGTCACCAGATTCTCATTTTTCCTAACAGCTTGAATGAACACTCCCCTGTACATGAAATACCAAATTGCCGTTAATGTCATTTGATTCTGCATATGATTCTGCCATGATTTGAATGGAATAACTCGAAGACTAGCGAATTTCAAGGTAGTTTTCAAGTTTGATTATTTGCCATTATAAAAATGATAATGATGTTTAATTCCAATCATGCATTTAATTTGGCGGATTACTGTATACTCAGAAATAATGCAGATCCAAGGCAGAATTCACATGATTTCTCTCAACTTGAAGGATGATGACTCGTATATATTAATTATTTCGTCGCTGGGTCGATTGTTTTTTCATCAACTCTGTAATCTTGGAAGTAACGGTATTTTGCATATATTATTTTCTGCTTGTTCCATCAAGTACCTATCAGGAATATTCTCGAAACTCGAACCAAAATATTCCCATTGAAAGCATAGAACTCGAGACATCATTAAGAGAAATATGTTATCCATATCCATAGTTGTTTTTCTCTATAAAATAATAGGTAACCTTTGTGAATAAAGGTATACAGTTTTATCACCTCATGCATACAGTGGCGGCTCTAGGGGGTGGCGAACGGTGCAATCGCCCGGGGCCTCGCGCAACAACCCGAGCAAATTTTGATATATACTTAGATCCCTAATTATTTATAAAGGTTTGAACATAAGGGTAAATTCGAAAAAAGTAAGTTAACCAATACATTCATTCAGAACAAAATTGGAGAAACCATTTTGTAGTTTTTGAATATTGCGCTTTGTTGGAACGTCCGAATGGGTAATTGAGGCACCAGATGTCCGATCCACCAAATCAGTAGGTAGAAAAGAATGCACACAACACAATTAGGGTGAAAATTATCTAAGTATTTAGGTACAATGTTTACTTATCCCAGATGTTGGAACCTCATAAAATATTTATAGCCCCGTTGACCGTTCTTTGGCGGTCCCTTTGAAATATTCGTTGAATTATCGTCTTATGAATGAAATCATTCCATTGTAGAGAATTCAAGTGGAATTCGGTTGATAGTCCTAATTGTGAATGTGGTGAATCAGAGGAAACAGTTGAACACCTAATTAATAATTGTTCGATTTATAAATTCCAAGATGGCATTAGAGCCATACACAATATATCAAACTCATTTTTGCAATGGGTTGAAAATTTCAGATCAATTTGATGAAGTATAAATTGAATTCTCTTGCTGTTCTGGCTTTTTTTTATTTTCAGGTTGGAGTTTGTGTTTGGAAATCCTTCCTCCGAAGAGCCGTCCCGCTGATCGTGATGTCCTTCTATATAGAATATTCAGATACAACAATTTTATTTTATTTTTTTAACGGGGAGACAGGTTTTTTCGGCTGAGGTTTTTTCCCCTGGCTCTATAGTATCGTATGATACTGGTGATGAAAGTATCGTATGATACTATAGTATCATACGAAGAATGTTGTGGTACCCCGTTCCTTTTTTTACCTCAGCTTAGGTTCTTTTTGTTTCAACATTTATTGTATTATTTTAGCTCTCTTATTCAAAAGAATATATATATATATATATATACGGAAGGAGGAGAGCGAAATCTGTTTTTTTCAAACCTAGTGATTATTGATAAAAATATTGGGTTCAGTTTTGTTATATTCTATTTTTTCTGATGGAAAACTTCCATTGTTTTCGGTTCTTCATTTACATTTAGAGGTCATATTCACATTTTTCGAATAAATTGAAATTTTTCTTGTCATTGAATTGAGAAATTAATTCAATTCGTTAGTTTCTCAAGCCGTTCTTTTCAGTCTGGTTCTTGTAAGTATAAATTTGGATACCAACTATCCAATGAATTTATCCAATACATAATGCTTCATTCAGCAGTATATCGGATACTCAAAAGATCCCAAGTTGCAAAACACTACCACGAACTGCTCTGAGCTTTAGGACTTGATACAACTGGGAATTCACGCCCTCAATCAAACTCATAATTAGTGGCTCCTCTATCGCTCGGACAATCCCATGAAAAGTCATATATGGTGGATTTTGCAGAGAAATTTTCGATAAAAAAATCGTAAAAAACCACTGTTTCCAATAGGAATATGCATACAAGATGGCACCATTTCTCAAGAAACTTTCTATTCTGTTCATCTGGATTATAAAAATAATCAGTTTTATTTTTATGGTCTTCTCTTCGAAACCGAAATTTTTTTTTTAAATTTGGGGACAAGAAAATTATCATGATGAGTGCCTATGTAATGATTGTATAGTTTATTTTTCGAAAGTAAATATTTTCCTGGGGGGGGGGTTAATTACCCCCATTACCCATTAAGAAAATATTAATTAACGGCGAAAAGCTTGTTAGGCGCTAGATGATTTATTCGCAAACAAAGGATGCTAAAAGGAGTTTTTCTCGACTTAAAATCATAAAAACATATTTAAGGAATTCGATGACACAAGATCGGCTTTCAGCCCTTGCTATTCTATCAATAGAAAATGATGTTGCTCATTCGATCGATTATGATACTTTAATTAAAGATTTCAGTGATAGGAAAAGCCGCAAACATGAATTTTAAATTTATCATTTCTGTATTTGTTAATTTTGTAAATCTTCCAAAGTTATATTATATTTATATGTTATATTATTTTATTATATTTTAATTAAAAATCAACTTCTATATCTTTATAAAATATGACAATAACCTATACAGAACAGTCGGACTTACTTTCGCATCACATACTTTTCACGAAGGAAAAAGGGCCTCGCGAAGACATCCCGCCCGGGGCCTCGCAATGGCTAAGGCCGCCCCTGCATGCATATGATGGAAATAATTTCTATTAAATTTCTTCCTATCTGTAGCGTGAATTTTTAAAAAGAAAGAATAATTTCTTCGAAATAAAAAAAATTAAAATCCATACGATATTGAACCTATTAAATACAGAATTATTATTTAGGCTATCACGATCAATTCTGATGAAACGTACACAACTGCCGAATTAGAACTTCTCATTTTGCAGATAAACATTCAATTTCGAGAGAGCTACAATTGTTAGATTCGGGAAATATCTTCGTCATGTTGAAGTACTGGGTTGTTATGGTATAGGAATCGTGTCCTTATCCCTGTACTAATATTTACACTCTTCAGGTGAATGATCACCTCTGAATTGGAAGATTTATATAGGTACTTGCTTTTCGAAGGTTGAATTGTACTTGAATTTTCGATTACTCATCGAAGATAGACATTTATATTCATTTATAATCGCGTATTCATTACCACGAGCATTTCCATATACAAATTCTGAATATCTCGGATCAAAGACATCAACGGCACATGGCTTATAGCAACTACAGTAGTAATGTTCAGTATTTTGTGTAGATTCGCGAAACATTTTGTGAGGATGACACAAGTATATAAAACAAAAAAAAGTTTAATTGAAAAATACATGGTATGGCGATGTTGTTACAATATAACCTAGTTTTACCATAAAAATGAAAAATTACTGAAGTTAGGCCAGTAGGTTTTGTCCTCTTGATCCTTTAAGAAAAACGACAAATAATAATATAAAGTTGTTCTTCCTAGGGAATCAAGTCCAAAGGTCTGCTCAAGTGCCTATGATTTGTAAATATAGAATAGGGAATGGACTCACTGATGAATACGAGTAGTCCGAGTCGAAAACCATTCTATCAGGTCTTTTATCCATGAACATTCTGAAAATTGAAATTTCCTAGCCAGACAGAATTGTTTGACATCGTAACTTTCATCAGTGAGATCAACTAAGTCGCATATAATCACGCCGCCCTGCTTAAAATTCCATATCTAAACGAAAACAAACTGATGAGAATAAAACCATCAGTGTTGGAAATTGTTGTTATTTTAAATATTTGTTATATGCGTTGTTATTCGTTTTATACTGTCGACCAAATACAATCAGTTTATTCCTAGACCTCGCATTAATCGTGAGTTATTATAAGACAATAATTTAAGATCAATATAGCCCAAATATTGTTTTCAGTTTCCCCGAAGAGGGCTCAAACCAAGAGCCGAAAGCTAGGAATGTAAATCAATAAAGAGTTATACTTTATATGGATTTTGAAGTACGAACCTGATATATTAAACTTGATTAAATTCCGAGTTCGATAATTCCTTGTAGATTATTAATGAATACGATTAAACCAATGAATAGCTCTTGGGACAAATATGCATGAACGTTATACCAATATGAACGAGTGAGTCAAAGGTTCTTATTTGAAATCATACAGCGGGATGAAAAAATTAAAAATTGAAAAAGTGAAAAGGAAACCAATAAATATTTTGAAAAATTTCGGGTGGATTCTAATGAATTAATTGAAATTTTGTTCGGAAGACTGATTTAAAAAATTGAATAATGAATAACAAAGTTAATTCCATGAAAAAACTAATAAATCATATTCTATGTTTCAAATTCCTAACCTCATATCTGAACTAACTAAAAACTAAACAAGAACCAAGCGTATTATCTTTCTTCGCAATTTCTGAACTGAAGTTTTGGATTTGATCTGTCTTCTCTCCTCTATCCTATTTCTCTCTATCTGGATTAAGTCAGGAGAACCAGTCTATTGTCATTTGATTTGGATTCTATTAAATTCTTGTATACGGAACCAGCCCCTTTATTTGATCAGGATCAGTTTCCTTCTGGTGAATACTCGATTAAATTTTGATATATTTTACAATATTGATCTTACTTTTCATCTCAGGAATTCACATTCATGTCGACTCTCTATTGATTATTTAACTTTTTTTCCTCAGCATCGTAACGCTGAACCATTATGTATTGTTTTTAAATTTTTAATCATCATATTGTCCAATGTCCATGCTTGGGAAGAATAAACTTTTCCATAACAAAGCTATCTGTGGGTAATATTGTAATAAAAAATTTGTCTTTTCTCAATAATCCATATCTTGGTTCCTACTCCCAAACACCTGCTCATTAGAATCAAAATCTAAAACCCACCTAGCCCTTCACTAACTCTCAATAACTAATAAATTAATCTGAATTGGAAATATTTCTTTCAAACACGAATGAAATGTTTTTGTTATTGATACATTTACTTCATTTTCCATTTAAACATTCCATTTCGAAACAAAATTCATAACTCTACGAAATGAAAGACCATCAAGTTCCAAGACTCGATACTTCCAAGACTGCCAAAGATCATCTACTTCCAAGACTCGACACTTCCAAGACTGTCTTGGAACTAACCGTTGCATATAAAAATTTTCCAAGACCGTCTCGGAAATCCATAAATAAAAGTCCCGGAAGTATCGAAAGTATATAAATAAATGTCTTGGAAATAACCTTTAGACATATATATATATATATATATATATATAGTAATAGTAATAGTAATAGTAATATTTAATTCAAATAATTATACAATAAAATTGAATTCGTCAAAAAAAGAATAACTACACTATATCAGTGTTTTACAAAAGATAAAGAATTCTCCCAAAGAATAAGGTTCACAATCCATCAGCAGGCGGTACAATCTCTTCTTGAAGATCAGATGATTAGTCATCAACTTGAATTCTCTAGGAAGGGCGTTAAACAACCTGATTCCCATGTACAGGGGTGATTTCTCTGTTAGACTTAGGGTGTGTCGAGGATAAAGATAAGGTTCTGTATGTCTTGTTTTGCTATCAGTTATAAACATATGAAAATAATTCGGATATTTTTGCATGAATAATAATACCCTGTATACATAAAGACCATACAGTGTCAATATTTGACTTTGTTTGAAATATCCTCTACAGGAATCTCTATATCCCATATTGAGCATGGAACGTAGCATTGCCTTCTGACGTAAAAATACCGAATCCACAGTCGAACAGCTTCCCCAGAAAATAACACCATAAGAAATAAGCGATTGAAAGTTGGAAAAATATACAACTTCAAGTGTTGAAAAGTTGACTCTACTCTTTAAGACTTTTATAGTGTAAATGAAAGTATTCAATCGCTTTATCAGGTTATCCACATGTTTGTTCCATTTCAAATGTTCATCCAAATACAATCCCAGAAACTTCGTTTCTGTTGATACTGATATGTCTCCATTGATAGTTTGTGGAATCTGTACCAATGAACGATCACTATGAAAAATAATACATTCAGTCTTTGTAATATTAAGCAATAATCGGTTCTCTGTGCACCACTCGACAATAGTGTTCAGGATTGTATTGATTTGAGTAATTGTTGTCTTCAAGCTGGGCGAAGTCAATAGAACATTGGTGTCATCTGCGAATGAAATGAGTTCAAATGAAATTTGAAGGAGATCAAGTAGGTTGGGAAAGTCATTCACATAAATTAAAAACAGAAGTGGTCCTAATATGCTTCCCTGAGGTACGCCTTTTTTGCTGAACTGTCTGGAGGATCTGAACTTTCTACCATCTATAGTCACTTCAACCATTTGCGATCTATTCTTCAGATAGGTTTCTATCAGCTTTAGCTGTTTATCCCGTACGCCATATTTGTTTAATTTTCGCAACAGTATCTTTATATCCACACAATCAAACGCCTTCGACAAATCCAAGAAGAGCCCTAACGGCAATTCGCCATTCTCTAGAGCTGACATAATTGACTGGTGTAATTCAAATATGGCGGTTTCAGTGCTTTTTCCGAGTACATAACCATGTTGAGATTGGGAAAGTATCTTGAATTTTTGGAAGAAAGATGACAACCTACCAGCTAGTATTTTCTCAAAGATTTTTGCGAATGAAGAAAGCAGGTTAATCGGTCGATAATTAGATGGATCATTTCTATCTCCTCTTTTGTGTATTGGCTTGATAATCGATACCTTTAATTTGTCCGGAAAAACACCCTCAACAAATGATTTATTTATAATATGTGTTAACGGTTTTGATATATGTTTCGCACATTGTTTTATTACTTTCATAGGTATTTCGTCGTCTCCTGTAGAATCACCATTTTTCATCTTCATGATAGTTTTCACCACTTCATCTTCTGTAACTTCGAACATATAAAAAGATTTTTCATTATATTTTATACCCTCGAAATGTACATTATTTTTGTGTTCACTTTCTTTAAATTCTGGAACTGTATTTACAAAGAAGTTGTTGTACTTATCAGCAATTTTCGCAGGATCAATATCTTTTTCAAAGTATACTGCAGGTTTTCCCTGTTTTCCCAACGAATTATTTACTAGATTCCACACTGCTTTCGATTTGTTCCTGGATTTTTGTATGTAAGAGTTGAAATTTTTTATTCGTTCTTCCGTTATCGCTGCATCGTATTTTCGCTTCGTTATTTTGTATCGTATAAGATATTCTTGTGAGTGTCTGGATAAAACAAAAAGGTAATCTAAAACTTTCTTCAATGATTCAATGTGAGCAGAAGATTGTTTTTTTCTTCTTCCGGAGTGACTTTTAACTTCTTTCATGGGAAAGCTAATTCTGAAAACAGAAATGAAACAATCGAAAAATATATCCCATACTTTGTCGACATCATTTTCAGAGTCATTCAACACATCCGACCAATCCTGAGTAGACATCATTTCAACAAATATTCTCATTGTATCCTCATTTATACATCTGACTTGTCTATGAGACGTCTTCAAAATAGACGCATTTGAAAGAAAAACAAATTTTTGTGCCATATGATCTGATATATGTTCCTCAATTATAGATATTGTGCCATGTATATTGGTTACTATGTTGTCTAAGCATGTAGCCGAGGTTATTCCCCACCTTGTTGGTTCTTGCACTTTTATTCTTAGATTGAAGCTTTCCAAGAGGGATATAAAGTTCTTTGTCTTCGGTGTTTCCGACAAAGTATCGATATTGAAATCACCAGCCAAAATAACCTCGACACCCTGTGATATACAAATAGATAAAATGTGCCATAATTTATCCATAAAAATTTCTAGGCTAGTAGCAGAATGATTCGGTCGATATATACAAAGTAAAATAATATTTCTTTTTTCTAAACATACCTGGGCAGCACTACATTCTATAACAAAAGGTATACTCAGATTGCTGATATCCATCCTAGACTTGTGAGGGATGATGCTTCTAATGTATAAAGCGCATCCGCCATGTTCACCTTCATTTCTACAAAATTGTGAAGCAAGATTATAACCTGGTAAAATGTAATTATTGAGCTCATCAACAGTCTTCCAATGCTCTGTGAGAGCTAGAAAATCAACATCATGAGCATCAACAACATACTGGAGTCTATTGAAAGCAGTTCCTATGGATTGAACATTTTGGTGTAAAAAACAAAAGTTGACTTTCCGAGATGATTCTATTTTAGTCGTTCGTTCTTTCTCAAATGGAAAAAATTTCTGAAATTGAACTCACGAAGAACTACGCCATTTGGCCAGAATTCCGGTTTGGATAATTCCGCAAACAAGAAGTCAGAAGGAACACCAATGCTAAATGCAGAATTATTACCTTTAGTGGTTAGCTTCTTTACTTGAAAATCATTGTTACCTGTATGATTCTCTAGAAAATCCGTTATATCAGCTTCTGTAACCTCAAGACCACAAATTCTACCGACATACAACCATTTCCTCTTCAATGCTCCTTTCACCTTAGAAGATTCATTCACTGTTTTGGATCCTGTACATATAATTGCCTTTTTATATTTAATTGATTTTTTCTTCACCACAGTACTCCATTGTTGTTCGACATTCGAAGCAGAAGATGAATTTTCATTTTCCTGTTCATCATTTTCTGTTTCTTTCCCCTTCAATAGTTGAGCATATTCGGGTTTATTGGTTGACTTCGTTTTGTTTATATTAGGATCATAATTTCCTGCATTCATTGAGTGGATTTCGTTTTTCATTTTTAAATCAGTTGGATCATTGGTTACAGTTTCCTGATCAATTGTATCAATCTTTATGAGCGGAATCTGCGTTGTCGTAAATTGTGGGCGGTTATCAATGAATTCTCTTTGCTTATTTACCTTTTTTTTCGGCGGATTCGATGTTTGTTCCAAAGATTTCACTTTCTCCATAAGTAAAGAGTTATTTAATTTCAATATTTCATTCTTCTCATTAGCTGAATCCAATAATTGAGTGAGAAAATGAATTTTCGTTTCCAAGAGTTTTCTTTCAAAGTTTCCAGGATGATTTGATAAAATCTCACCATCGGATCTTCTAGGTAACCTCTCAACAATTTCTTGACTTTGACAGCAATTTACATGGAAACTGTCAATACGTTTTACATTTTCCATTCTTTTCATGCATGATTTATGAAAAACCTTCTCGCAAAATACACAAACGTATACACTGCACTTTCTAGAACAGCAGTCGAAACTTCTTTCCACTTTTGTATTAAGGGAAGATCCAATATTTTCAACATTTTGTGAGCCCGTTTCAGAAGCGTCATCACTCTCGTCGCCCATATTGAACATATATATATATATATATATATATATATATATTGTGAGATAATTCGGTGTTGAAAAGTAATAATAATATAATGTTTCGTGGGATAGCAACACTAAGTAGGTGGTGAATCAAGAAAACTCTTTTTTAGTACTTTCACTCGAGCTCTCGGAATACTTTATTCCATCTTCAGGAGCTACAAAGAAATGAAAAAAGGGGGGATGAGCTAACAATCACAAAAAGGTAAAATATCAGAAAGTTTTTTTTACCTTGGTCTAAAGGGAGATTAAAATCATGATAACAAACATTGGAACAAAATTTGGGGCACACATTTACATTATTGAATTGAAATTTTAAAAAACGTCAAATACATCAAATTTGATTTGAGTTGAAAAACATAAAATAACTATTAATCATAAGATTAAAGGAGAATTCTTTAAGTATTTTCAGTGACAATTCTTGTATGAGTAGGTTGATGTTCATATTTGGAAATTCCATCTTGCTTAATCAAATGAGAATATACAATACTAAGATTTTTTTATGTCGGTTCTATCATTGAAAGTGAATTGATGTTGTATCCGTATCATCTCAAGGATTTCTCTCTTTTCCAATGAAGACTCAACATCAAGAATTTCTGGATTACTAAAATCCATACTATGACCTGTCTCTTGTACATGTCTGGCTAGAATGAAAATAGAAATGATTTCGCCGTTCTTTCAATTTATGATTAAATTATTTCGGGTACTCGACTAGGTGGGTAGATTGAAGTAACCAATCGTCACTCAATACATCTATATTTCGGACCAAATGCGGTCCTTCATCAGGATGCTACAATGGAACATATAAAAAGCAAATATCTATGGGATTAACTGACGTCAATTTTGATGTTGAATCATAAAATTAATATAAAAAAGAAGAAGAAAACCAAAACCAACATGGATCAAGTAATAGACTCATTAAAAGTATTTGGTATTTCCATGGAAAGCATATAACTATAAATACTACTGAATCCATCAATATCAGTTTTCCTATTGATATTATTAACATTTTCTTTTATATAACACATTTCCAGAAAAGTTCTCTTTTTTAAGTTATTATTTTGACAGAGAATTTTGGTTTCATCAAAATTAAATTGATGTCCAAGGTTTGATGCATGCATCAAACCTTGTTTATTGTTTATATTGTTATATAAAAGAAAATGTTAATAATATCAATAGGAAAACTGATATTGATGGATTAAGTAGTATTTATGCCCAGACGGCACCTTATATTCCCGGAATATTCCTCCAATCTGCCATAAGGCCAAAAGATATTGCAATATGCGAGGCATATGCAAAAATTTTATCAAATATATCTGCTCTCAAAGGAATATCCCAGATATGTCTGGTATATGCTACGGGAATATCCATATGATATGTGTTTAGAATATTATTTAATAGTATTTATTGGTATATATATATATATGAATCTGCATGGAATATTACAAACGTTACAAAACCCTTTTTGAACGGTAACTTTTTATAGTGTAGGTACTACCACTACCTCGATTTTGCTTTTGTTCCGAACTCATCAATAACTGATGAGTTTGATATTTTCCAGTAAACTGTTAAAGAACTACAAACTTTCTATATAAATTATATTTTCGAGGAATCGCAGTTATAATGAAGTTAATTATACTTTGATTTAAGTTAAAAAAATAACACTTTCATTCGCTTAATAATTTGATCTTACTTATTAAACTGAATAAAAAATGGAATCAATGATTTGTAATTTATTTATATAATTGATACAATGAAACGAAAAAGCAGGCAACAAATTAAACGTTTTTATTTGTGAAAAATGGACATACTATACTATATCGACTGAGAGTCGAGTGACTTTTTAAATAACTGAAATGTTCAATTAAATAGAAAAGAGGTCCATTATAATTTTGATCTTATAGGAAGGAGATCAAATATATATTTTCAATAAACAGAAAAACAGTATAATATGATATTCGAACAGATATGTAAAAAGGTCGTAGACAAGTTGTCAAAAATCATATACTCGTATGATAATCAAATATTAGTCAGCAGAGGTGAGAGTGGCTTGTTCCCCTGGAGGATCGAATCACTTTTGCTCATATTTTTGTTTCCATGCAGCTGCAATGTGGTGACAAAGGTGTTGTCTGGAACTTGGAATCTTTCTAGTTCAACTTATTTCTTCTTGCTTTTCATTGAACCAAATACATTGCATTTCAAACATTTCAGAGCCATCGAAGGTTGTGGCCACTTCGAACCATATTTTCGCCCTTTCTAGATATTTCCTTGAATTTTATTGAAATATCTGATAGAAATACCACAAACATCATTTCTTTACACGAATAAAAATACTCCTGTATAAATAAAAATTAACTATTTTTTAGCTTTCATCCATTCTAAACTCCCTGAATTTACCGATAAGAATATCAAATTTCGATTTTACTGAGATTTGACTCTTATGGATGTAAACAAAACAGATTTTTCTGATCATCGCCATATTGTTACTTTTTCAGTCCAAATATTCATATTTTTGTTTTGTGGTCTTGGATTGAGGTTATTTGTTATTTGTGTTCTGTGGTTAGCAGTTTGGCGTTCCAAAATGGTCGTCACGTTGAGATCAAAGATGTTATTGTTTGAGTATTATGTGATAGATGTGATGAATAGTTTGTGATGCAGCAGTATATTCGAGTTCTGTGCAGCCAAGCACATCATAAAAGATTAGACAGACAGACAAGATCATGAATATCAAATCGGCATTGGTAGGTACTCTTATATTTGAAATGCTTGAAAAAGGTTTGTCAGTTCTTTATCTTTGGTTATGTATATTTACGTTTTTTTCAGGTCAAAGAAATGAGGACTTAACAGTGAGGAAGTGATAGAAGGTATATTTCCTATATTTTTGTTGGGTTGGGAAAAGGCAATAACAAACTTTTCATCCCTAATAAAATTGTGCAATGTTCTCAAAGGTATAGTATAAATAATTTCAGTGATCATGAAATCCATAGTTAAGTTTTATTAATATTTTCAGAGGTTCTTAAGCAGAATGAAAATACTAAATTTGTTACCAAAATTTTGCTTTCAATCCAAACGTAACAACTACAAGAGCATGAGTGGATTATCATTTCGGGTGTAAGTCTCAGCCGAGCTGAACAGGTCGAAAATGTTAGTGGAATTGTTACAGATTCAGACCCAAAACAGGTTTACTGAGATACTCATCAAAAAAAAAGGATCTCAGGCATATATCATCATCTTCAAGAAGGAAGGTTGCCTCGATATAAATTGCCAACACTGCCTACTAAAATTCAAAGTAAGTTTAAAAATATCAAACAATTCTAGAACAGACTTCCACTATTACTAGAGCAGTAGACGGCCTCTTATCTTGAAAATCTTAGAATCACTGTTTTTTCAGGGCCAAATCTGCTAGTTGAGAGAAAGCCAGATCAAAAAACTTGCTCTGAAAAAGGTACTGAGTGAAAGCAAGAGGCGAGGAAGACCAAAATCTACCTGAGAGACCGAGAGAATGGGTGTGGACAGAAGGGGCTGGAGACTGGGAACCAGAAATCCGTAGGATCTATGATATCTATATCAGCACCCCAGAGGTAAAGTGTGTTAAGTCATAATATCAAAATTAGACAAAAGAGAGATTATTCAGTTCGATCATTGTTTCAAAGAATGTGTACTGCCATTATTTGGCGACTTCATATACTTAGGGAGTCAAAAATGTGTTCCACTAGCTAGAATTTACTAATGTGAATCCAATATTGTAGATAGTTCGTCTCTGAAAAAATGTGACTTAACACACTTTACATCTGAGGTACTGATATAGATATAACGTCGGTTTCACAAAACTTTGTTTGTACCATTAAATTAATTGGAGCCACCACGATTCGTGGAAATTTTCATAACGAGTGATTCGATTGGTTCGATTTACGTGAGGTTTTTAATTGCACAATTAAAGTTTTGTGCTAGTTCACAAACCAAATAATTGAAGTTAACAGTTCAAGATTTATACCATTTAAAATATTACCTCATTGTGTTTTCCCAATTTTTTAGTTTAATTCATCAAATGTTAATTTTCACTTATTCGGAGTTTATATGTCTTGTTTTGTTTTGTAAAATACCTAGTTGATTTATATTTTATTTTTACTTTATGTTAATTTTTATAATTTAATGTGATAACTTTTGTAATGATTGTTATTGTACAAAATATTCTTAAAACTGTAATAAATTTTTTTGAAACAATCTAATCAATGCGTTATTATTTAGTACCTCTACAAAAATTTATATATATTTATATATATACAAAGATATTACCAGCATATGGCATGGTTAAATCAGGAGATAAAAAGATATTGCCAGCATATATGTAAGGGAGATATTCATAGATGAATCTGTATGGCATATGCCATGGATATATTTTTGAAGATCATGGGATATTCCTGGCAGATGTTTCATGGTGACCTTGGATATTCCTGCTATCTGCCAGGCTTATGCCCTGGGAGATTTCGAATATGTTTGGAATATCTCAATATGCCAGCGGTATATTCATTGAATATGCATGGAATATTTCTGTGCCGTCTGGGTAGTTATATACTTTCCATGGAAATGCTTCAAGTCCTACCAAATACTTTTAATGAGTCTATTACTTGATCCATGTTGGTTTTGGTTTTCTTCTTCTTTTTTATATTAATTTTATGATTCGAACCTTTAGTGGTTCGAAATATAGATGTGAAGACAATTGATTGTTGATAATTGCCCAACCAATAATTGCCAAGAACCCAAAATAACCATTTCCCCTGTTTTCTCCGGCAAACAATCGTATTTCCAATATATATATATATATGTATATATATATATATATATAATAAAAGGATAATTGACTGTTTCTATTTATAGTAAAAATGTATTATTTGGGACTGCAGTCTGTTATTTTTTATATTAAAGAAAAACCACTTAGATTTTAATTTTATATTTGAAAAATAACTCGCACCTATTCACACTTCATTCTACAATACAAATCAACTGAATGTTCTAGAAAGAATAGCCTAGAACGTCTGGCGACTACGCCATCTATGAACTAATATACTAAAAACAGTTTGATTGCTAGCGTTTCCTACGTCTTCAACACGCCCCCCAATCAAAAACTGTTTTTAACTTTGTAGAAATACTCAACATCTTAACATAATTAAACTTTCTATTCAGAAAAACAGAATCCTAATTGATTACAAAAATTTTGAAATTTATTTTTACATAATGGCTTTGTGAAAATATCTGCCAATTGTTTTTCTGTACTAATATGACAAACTTCAATTATATTTTCATCTATCTTTTCCTTAATAAAGTAAAATTTAACATCTATATGTTTGATTCTTTTGTTATTTTCAGGACTATTAGCTAAACATATAGCCGCTATATTATCTTCGTAAATCCTTATGGGTTTTTCTATTTTCAAGTGAAAATCATGAATAATCTTTTTCAGCCAACAAGCTTCTGTAACAGCCAAACTTAAAGCTACATATTCAGACTCTGTGGATGAAATTGATACATTTTGTTGCTTTCTACTAATCCAAGAAATTGGACAATTAAACATTTTGAAGATATAACCTGATGTTGACTTTCTATCGGTTGTGTCTCCACCCCAGTCCGAATCCACATATCCTACTAAAATTTCATCTTTTGGTTGAAATACTAAATTGAAATCAATTGTTCCCTGAATATATCTTAGTACTCTCTTCAAGGCTTTATATAAATTTGTGTTCGCTTTTGATTGAAATCTACTCAATAAACTTATGCTTTGACATAAATCAGGTCTTGTAGCTAACGCTGCATACATTAAACTACCTATCATTTTACGACATAATTTTTGAAGTTCTAAATCATTTTCATCAGCTTCAAATATTCTAACATCAATATTAGGGTCTAGAGGAGTACTAATACTTTTACACTCATTCATTTTGAATTTTTTTTAAGACATTTTTCAAGTATGATTCTTGACTTAATTTTGTAAAAACCTTGTTCTAGATTTTGTTCAATGTCAATTCCTAAATATTGTGAAATTGTTCCTAAATCTTTCATTTGAAAATTAGTATTCAACAATTGCTTCAAACTTTCAACTTCAGCATTGTTAGTTCCTAATATTAACACATCATCAACATAAATCAATAAGTACAGTTTTGACTTATCAGTGCATTTTGAATATAAACAATAATCGTTTTTAGATCTAAGATAACATTCATTCATCATTAGGGCATCAAATTTTTTATTCCAATTTTTTGGAGATTTTTTTAAACCATAAATTGATTTATTGAGTTTGCAAACAAATTTGGAATTATTTTTATTGGTACCTGGGAGTGACATGTAAACCTCTTCTTCTATGTCACTGTACAAGAATGCTCCTTTGACATCCATCTGGTGTATAGGTTGTTTCATTAAATTTGCCATTACCAACAGCATTCGAAAAGTTGTCATCTTGGCCACCGGTGCATAGAAATCATAAATCTGGGACTCGTTCTCTGTTGAAAACCTCTGGCAACTAGTCTCGCCTTGTATTCACCATTTTGCTTCTCTTTCAAGACCCATTTACTTTGGATAACCTTCTTATCTTCTGGCCACGGTACTTCTGTCCATGTATTGTTTTGATTCAATACTTTTAGCTCTTGATCAACAGCTTCTTGCCACTTCTCAGAATCATTTTTCGATATTGCCTCTTCAAAAGTTATATTTTCTTCTGTTTCTGTGTAGAATGTCATATCGTAGTCTCTCATCCATCTTGGTTGTCTGGTTTCTCTTCTACTTCTTTCTTCTATGGTCTGTTCTTCTCCATCATCTGCTGAATCTTCATCTCTTGGTACTTGTTCCAATGGAATTTCTTCACCTGTATTATCGGCAATGCTCGTTGAAACTCTTAAATTTGTAGAGCCTTGACTCACGGATTGATCTGCTTCTTCTATTCCATCGTCAGGAATGAACACCACATCTCTATGAATAGCTACTTTATCTGTATCTGGAAAATACACTCTGTATCCTTTTACTGTAGTTCCATATCCAACAAAAATTCCAAATTCGCTTTTGGCATCTAGTTTTGTTCTCTTCTGCTTCGGTATATGTACTGCACATCTGGAACCAAATTTTCTGAAACGTGATATATCATAATCTTCATCAAACCAGAGTTTATGTGGGGATTCCTTTCTAGTTGAATTGCAACCAACTTTATTAAGTACGAATACCACAGTATTCAATGCCTCAGCCCATAGATTTTTATTTAAGTTTTCACCATGTAACAGGGTTCTCACGGCTTCTACCAAGGTCCTCATGTCACGTTCTGCTCTTCCGTTTTGTTCTGGTGTATAAGGGCAAGTGGTCTCATGTATAACACCATTTCTTTCCAACAGTGATTTTATTTCTTTTCTAATATAATCTGGCACCTTTTTATTGGAATCTCTGGAAGAGCGGCTTTCCTTCGATTAAAAGGTGGATTATCGTTAATTTAGAGATGTTAAAAAAATATATAATTTGTGGGTATCGGCTCGTTGCACGAAGAACGAGACTTCATGTGTTGGATAATTTTTCCAGGGGATTCTCTAGTGATCAAAAAGAAACGAATCTTACTAGTTTTTGATAATATAATAAAAAAAAAAAATAAAAATTAAGATCGAGTTTTTACACAAGTATATAACACTTAAGTTTTCCTACTTTACGATTAACCCTAAAATTAACAAAAAACTTATTCTTGGGAGGATTCAGGACTCTGGACTGCTCAAAACTTTAATCTCAAAATTTCTCATGCAAACGAAAAATCTGACCTTTTCTCTCTGCCTTTTTCCAATAATCGGCTTTCCTATACCAACTCCACAAAGTGATCCTTTCTCTTTGCCCTATTTCCGTACACCGTTTTCTCTACACGCACTTCCGTTTCGGTTCGCGATATTCCGACGAGTACGTGATTTTAAACTACAAAATTCTACTCTAATTAAACCTTTTTCACTACTATTCCCGGAATAGCTTAATGCAAAACGCGTCTTCGTTTAAGACTTTACTTATTACTCCACACGAAAAATCTACACAGTCTCCGCTTGAGACTTAAAACTAACTGTGAAATTTCCTATTTCACCCCCAAAAATAACCCGAGCAAGCCGAAATTCGCGAGTACGTCGAAGAGAACCTTTCTTGTCCTTCTCCCGGAACGAACTAACTTATTTCGATCTTCGTAATACTGAATGTGAATTTTTTTCCCCACTTTTTGGCGTACCTAATTCAAAAATTGCCTCCTTCCAAGGAAAATCTTTGTTTTTACCCTCCTATTAACCAATTGCTACATCTATGGGCGTTTCCTACCCCACAACACAAAGATCTGCGTTTTCTGTTATGTTTAATGTCACGAACTTATCCCGAACCTGAAAACTATCAATCAATACTCTACTTGATTTTTAACAATCCTGAATATCCCAAACTACTTGCACATGTTCAACCTTTTGGCGCCGAACCCCTCGTAACTTACACCATCAGGTTTTTGTCTCCGTGAGTGGTCTAATTTTCGCCCGTCTCATCATTCTAAACTTTCCATAAATATGCCACATACTCTGTATCCCAACATAGGGGTTTCTCAGATTTCCGGCGCCTATTTGACCGTTCGATGACCATGTGTTCTTGTTCTTTGTTCCCAAAGGAACGATCTAGTGAATTCAACGTTTCCGATTATTTCAGCAGATTTCTCGATATAATTACCGTTTATTACATTACTTCCCCCTAAAAAAAAGTTTTGGCATCGGTTGCCATAACTTTTCCCTTATCGCTGCCTTTCCTAGTCCATGAGTCCATCGTCTTACCATTTCCCAACAAATTCCTCAAATTAATCTACCCTACACATAACAATTTCTGACCTCGATAAAAGTTATTCATCCACCTACTCGAATGAACATCCTTACATACTACATACTGAAGAAAATAAAATAACTAAAATTATAAGATCAAAACGAAAGTCAAAATACATTGAATGAAACTTCCGCAAACAGATGGTTTGACACTGACACTTCTCCATCGTGGAGTCCTTTTTGTCCACTTCTCGGAATTCAAAATCACTATCGCGATCACCTGCAGTTTTTTTTTTTTGTCCTGGTACTTGGTTCTTCCTTAGGATTTTCTGCTCGGGAACTGACTTCTGCCTTGGGAATAAACCTGACCGTCTCGTGTTTCGCGCTCGAAAGCGTAATGCTTTCAGTTCCGGTTTCATTGTTCACCATACTTCCGAACTTTTTCTGCGTCCCGCGAGTTCACAGATTCGTTATACAGCACCTAGCCCGGTTCGCGATCTACGATGTAGTCAGCACATCTTGTTGTTCAAAATGGGATGTTCGTTGAATATGATCCATATACCGTACATCATTATTATGGACATTATGAAAACTTCATGAGATCACTCATAAGGAAATCCGACCTCTATGAACCATGCTTGGCATAGAGTATTACTAATGCTCCTCCTAATGTTATCGATGCTGAAGTGGTCCTGCTCATCTCAAATTTTTTCAATCTCTTGATCATGCAGCTTGAACTTCCGAAGAAGTTGCGTCGACCGACATTCTTCTACACTTAGTCGATACGTAAAGTTAATCACATCCCAGACACAACTTTATCTATAGGTATGCATTCCGCACAATTTGTCTCAATATCATTACATTTACCGTGTCTCGTTCACTTTTCGAAGATGTCTCTCGTGTCCGACACTTAGCGATATCGCGTATGGATACCCCGATTATTTCACTGTTTATATCTCAACAATAATATACGATCAGCGCTCCGAACTTAAGATCGTAATGGTCATTTCCCCAGCTAGTTAGTCCCTTCTTCCTGCTTCCTGGCTTCTGAATGTCCGGTTTGTCTCCTTCTTTCATCTCTGGCTACATATACAGTGACACAAACCATCAATATAACTACAATAATCAAAAACAGACAGTACAACAAAAATACAATTATGAAAGCCTTACAATCTTACTTCTACCGAGTCCTTCCTCAATTAATTTCCATATATGTATAAGCTATTATTTACTCATTACATTTTGACACCCTGCAATACATAGAAGTAAGGTTGCAAAACTCATTCATTACACACAAAAAAAAAATACCAAACATCACAATTAATCAAAATTTCTTTCCACGCACGTGTGTGACCACGACACCCGTGCATTTTCATAACATTGTAATCGCCATTGGATGAGTTTACAAAAAAAAATTAATTAGTCCACTAACGATCACAATGTTTTCAGCAGAACTTCATTTTCTGCAACGGCATGAGTGAAAATTTAATTGCCCCAAAAAAAAACAAACTGACAATATTAGTTGGGCATGTTCGTTTCCCTGAACAGGGACCCTTTCAGGTGATGGCACTCCGGGTCAGAGAGCCCCTGGAATCTACGAAGGGCAGAAGTTGATTCACATCTTCTGAGAGATTCGTCCTAAGATTTACCCCCTCGCTACCCGAAAATTTTAGTTTATGAATAGCCCCATCGATCTGGTGGTCGTCGTGTTCTAGTGGATCGTCGTAGAGGATTTTCCCCTTCCGACAGGTTACCCCTTACGTCTGTACCTCCATCCAGTAGCTCGCTTTCGCGGATTTCCTCCTCTGAGCCCGACTCTGGCTCTCTTCGAAGTTGCGGAAAAAATACTTGGGGGAACCTTCCCTCTACTCTCCTGAGCCACCTCTGACTCAAAAGTATCCTCCTCCTCATCTCCTTCAACTACTTCATCTCTCTCTTCTTCAGCCCTCAAAAGTCCCTCGTTTCTAGGAACGTATTTCTTAAGCCTATTTGCATGAACGACTTGACTCCCCCTCTCTCCGCTTTTCTTAACCCTATATGTCACTGGGCCCAATTTTTCCACAATCTCATAAGGACCAACCCAAGATTTTGTTAATTTCCGGGATAAACCTTGTTTCGTACTCATATTTTTCAGATATACTTGATTTCCTATTTGGAAATCGACTTCAGCCGTTTTCTCATTGTAACGTTTTACTCGATCTGACTTGGCTCCCTCCGTATTCCGGTATACTTGAGTATACACCCTTTTCAAGCGTTCGACTAATTCTGAAGCGTAGTTATCATCATAATCGTATCGTATTCTCCCCGATTCGATAAAACCATCGATAGGTAGCCGTTGTTCTCTTCCGTGCAATAAATAAAAAGGGCTGTAGCCGGTAGTAGTATGAATGTTGCCCCGGTAAGCCATTAAAAGTAACGGTACCCAATCGTCCCAATCTCGTTGGTTATTATCGATGTAATGAGATAACATATCCTTCAACACTCTATGCATCCTCTCAATCTGTCCATTTGAAGTTGGAGCATAACTGGACGTTTGTATCTTTTCGATGCCTAATCTTGCGCAAACCTCTTTAAATAAAGTAGAAGTGAAGTTAGTTCCCCTATCAGTGAGCAACATCTTTGTGCCCCGTGTCTCGCGACAATATGTTCAACAAACGCGCGTGCGACTGTTTCGGCTCTTTGGTCACAATATGGATAGCTTCCACATATTTCGTGAAATAATCCTGAAACGTGAGGAGATATTTATTTCCTCTAATAGTGGTTACAAGTGGTCCTACAATATCCATCGAAGTCAGCTCCCATGGTTCTGAAGTTGAGGTGAACCTCTGCAGAGGTGCTTTCTTCATATGCGGCGAAGTTTTTCGTCTGTTACACGAGTCGCAACTGGCGCAATAATTAATCACATCAGACCGCATATATCGCCAAAAGAACCTTCGTTTCAGTCTGGCCAGGGTTTTCTGTTGTCCAGGATGCCCTGCCATTGGTGAATCGTGAAAATCATATAATACCTTTCTCATAAAGATGCGTGGTACGATCAATTTATCCCCTTCTTCATCGCAGAAATATAACAACCCATCTTTTGAAATATAATACGGATTTTTCGGATCCTCTGTTTCTACATTTAGTGTTTTCAAGAATCGTTTGACAATAAGGGTCATTTTTCTGAGCTCCCCTCAAGATTTCCCGGTCCCATTCGGGTTCTATGAGATCTAGTTCTTTCATTCCACCCCTCACCTCCGCAATCGGTACCGATAATAACTCGTAAATAGCAATTTCGAGATTAGAGTTATGGAAAATGAATTTTATCATTTCGAGTACTCTATTCCATTCTAGTTCGTCCATACCACAACCTATTTTGGGCATGGCCAGAAATGTATCCTTATTCTTCTCACAACATGCCCTCAGACTCCTTAAAGCATTCCACATTCCTCTGTAGGACGGTTTATCGTAATGATTTATTTTGGTTATCATATAATAAACATTTCTCTCTGGCAAATTTAATTCCGCTGTTTCCCCTACATTTTTATTTTGATGCCTTAATTCTTCCACGATCCGTAGATTTTCTTGAATTGAAAGGCGATCCCTGCTCCCAAAGCTAGATCCTGTGAAACACAGTGTGCTAGGGCCCACGATTCAGGTGCCGAAAATAAATTTCCCTTCTTGATTTTGAGTGTCGACATTTCTGGTATCTGGTGAGTCCTTCGGTATTCCTCATATTCCTCAAATTCTACGTCAATAAAGTATTCATCCTTACTGTACATCCTGCTAAGAGCATCAGCGTTCCCGTGAAGTCTCCCCTTACGATGAATAACCGAAAAATCATAATCGGCTAAGGTCATTGCCCATCTGGCTAACCTAGATCCGGGATCCTTCAAACTTAGCAACCATTTAAGCGGTCTATGATCCGAAACTACCGTGAACTTTTTCCCATATAAATAACATCGGAATGTCTGAATTCCAAAAACTACCCCCAAAAGTTCTTTTTCGGTGGTGGAATAATTTAACTCCGCTTTCTTGAAATTTCTACTAGCATAGGCGATGGGACGCTCGTACCCATCTCTAACTTGGCTCAACACCGCTCCTATTCCCAGTCCCGATGCGTCTGTGGCCACTACGAAAGGCTGTTTGAAGTCCGGATATACAAGGACCAAATCAGATGTCAGTATACTTTTTAGCTGTGCTATTGACCTCAATACTTCTGGTGTGATTTCAAACTTTACGTCCTTTTTTGTCAACTCTGAAAGCGGTGTTATAAGTTCCGCGGCGTTGGGAATGAATTTCCTGTACCAATTTACCAACCCCAAAAACGAACGTACGCCCCTAACATTTTTTGGAATTGGAAAATTTTGAATAGACTCTATTTTTTCCGGATCAGGGAAACACTCCCTGTTGGGTGATCATATGTCCCAAATATTTGACCTTTTTGAGCATAAAATTGCACTTCTTCGGCTTCAATTTGACATTTGCTTGTCGTAACCGTTCAAAAACCTGACGCAGTTTTCTTATATGATCATCTCCACCTTCGGAATTAAAAATAATTATATCATCCAAATATACCATACACGAATCCCCTGTGAGCCCGGACAATGTGAGATTTATGAACCGCTGAAATGTCGATGGGGCGTTTTTCAATCCGAAAGGCATTTTTAGATATTCGTAATGCCCTTGAAAAGTGCTAAAATCCCGTCAAAGGAATGTCTTTTTCCTCCATGTCAATTTGGTGGTACGCTTCTGCCACATCGATAACGGAAAACAGTACTCCATTTCCCGTACTATAACTCTGAGTTAAATCCGTAATATTCGGAAGTGGATAGTATTCGGTCTTTGTAACATTATTTAACCCCCTGTAATCTATGCACATTCGTACCTTTTCTTCCCCGTTGGGTAATTTCTTGGTAACGAGGACCACCGGAGCCGACCAAGGACTGAACGACGGACGAATTACACCTGAGTCCATAAGTCTATCAATCTCCTTCTGTAACACTTCCCTCTGATGAAAAGGATTCGATAGGGCGCCTTACAAATTGGTTGAGTATTCGGTTCTAATGTTATACTATGCTTTACCATGGTGGTACTAGTTAGCTGATCCTTGTCTTCAATGAACAAATCGCTGTATTCCTGCAACAGTCCCTTCAACGCAATTTGAATAGTTTCCTCCAAATGCTCAATATTGAACCCACTATTTTCCCAATCTCTGTCCTCCAGGGAAATTTTGCCTATAACTGGAAATTCTGCTTTTTCTTTCTCTACCTCACAAGCGATTGCCCTAGCTATTTTATGTTTCTTCTGTAGTTTAACATCCCTATTTGATAAATTAATTGTGTTCGAATCCATACAATTTCTGTATTTGACAGTAAACAGTTGGCAACATGAACTTGACCCATACCTACTTCCAATGGCTCACAAACTATATTTACCCCTGTATTTTCTTTCTCAACTTAGCTTCTACTAACGCTTCCGAACGCGCAGGAATAGTGATCCCGGACGTCAATATGAGATCCGTTTCCCACCGATTTTCTTCCTCTTCCGTAACGACCTCTGTTTTGTCACAATTTACCCTTCCTTCAATCCTTTCCCGTCTAACATCTGAAATGAAGAAGTTGTCGGTACATTCGAAGAATCACTGCCTCCTTTCGTTATTTCCTTTCGTGAATCACAAAACCCTGAAGCTTCATAACCCACCTCAGTTTTTCCGTCTGGTATTTTTCTGGAGTCTCTGGTCACTCGGATTTCTGCCGAAGTCTCTGTGACAACGTCCCTTTTTTCCTTATTTACCGAGCTTTCCCTAACGAATTCGCGGTTTTCGCGAGCCATACGCTGCCTATCCTCCGTTGCCGCAGTAGGTAGCTCCTCCATTTCGTCTAAGTTCAAAAATTTGAACTGTCTCCCCCACATTATTACCGAAGGATATGTCCCATAATCGATGTGTGCCCTATTTGCATACAAGAAATCCCTGCCTAATATAACTTCAACTTTTCCTAATGTAATATCGTCGCACAGAATGGCCGACCATTTTATACCTAGTTTTTCCTCCACAGGTCCCACCAAAATCGTACATTTACCCCAGGTACGTAATCGATGACCGAAACACTGGTCAGCTGGCAGTTAAGTTCCTTTTCCTTGATTTCCTCCTCTGGAATCAACCCCTTCTTGATGAGAGTTACTGCGGCCCCAGTATCCACCAAGCAAGAACCTATCCTACCGTTTATTTTTAGTTCGATTATATGCGGTACGTCAGCCACTCCTACGGAGTTTACTTCCGGGACTACCATGACCGGAAGTTCCCTCGGATTTCCCGTTTCTCCACATCCCCTCGGTCCCACAAATGTTTCCTGCCCATTTACCAACGCTCGGCCTCCGCCTTGGCAGGAAGGTTTTGGCCGTGGGAGTTTAAATCCTCCATTACAAAAACAGGGTTAGATCGCGGTATTTTCGGAATCGCTCCTGTGGTTCTGTTTATACTAGCCGGTTCTTTCCTAGGATTACTTTCTCTCCAAGTTGTGTTTTCCGACCTCGGCGTCATTCCCGACGCCCTGGGGTCGACCCTTCCGGATGGGCTATTCTTCCCATTCCTCGACCACTCTGTACCTTGGGAGGATGAGTTCTGCGGACATTCCCTGGACCAGTGTCCTCCTTTGCCGCAATTGTGACATGCTCCTGGCGTCCCTCGTCCTAAATTTCGCCTATCGTTACATTCTCTAGAAAAGTGGCCCATCTGGCCACACGTGAAACACCTACTTGTTGCGTTCCGTCCTAGGTTTCCTTTGCTCTGCCGAACACCCCTACATTCCCTGGCTCTATGCCCCTTTTTCTCGCATAGTTGACACAATTTTTCGGTGTCGATGCCCGCTATTCTCGGAAAATTTCGGCATTCTTTCGCCGAATGCCCCCGTATATCGCAAAATTGGCACGTCGGTTCTGTTTCAACGGCCGATATCCGCATATTCGCTAACCTTCCCAGTAACATTTTGTTCGTGGTCTCTTGTAACCGTACGATTTCCTCCGCTTTTTCTAAGGTCAAATTTTCCTCCCTCAACAACAATATTCCCGTTTCTTTCAACACATCTTTTCTGAGCCCGATTTTAAATTGATTAAGAATTAAATCTCTTTTTTTCTTTCTGATTCCCGGTTCCTCTTCCTTATTAGATTCAGCTAAATCGTCATTCAGCACATTTGTCCCTAGCGTACGAAGCCTAGTACAAAATGACGATACATCTTCGTCTTGCCTTTGGAAACATCTACTCAGATGCCATTGATATTCTCCGGGCAAGCTACTCACCGTAAATTTCTGAATGAATCGACTTTTCAGTTCTCGGTACTTTAATGAACTGTGTACCGCATCGGATTTGAAAAAGGTACACGCTTCACCAACAAGTTTTAATTTGAGTAAAGTTAACGTATCTTCCTCGCTCCACCCATCTAATTTTGCCCTCAATTCTAATTTATCAAAATATCTACTTGCATCTTTACCGGAAAAAAACTATCTAACGTAGTCGAAATCATCCCTAAAGAATACAAGAAAGGTAATTGAGCGGGCCCGGTTGTATCGGTTGCGTCATTATCAGGCATTTTTGCTTTGATAAAAAAAAAATCAAATGAACAAAAAGTCTCCTAATATACACTGAAGAAAAATATTTTAAAACTGTACGTAACGACCCGAAAAAAAATTCAATAAATCTTAGGCCAAATTTCACCGGATACAAGACGAAATATTATTTTCATCAACTGGAAACCGAAACCTCAAGACAAAACAATTTTTTCGTCCAAAATCAAAATGACTTTTTATCTCCTCGAATTATTTTCGCAACTTTCACTCTGTAAATGGGAAATACACTATTACGCTAAAAGTAATGATATCTCATGCACAAAAGAATATTTGATTCCAGACCAAAGGACCTGAAAATGAATTCACCAACAAAAATAAACTCAAAAAAACAGCTCTTCCCTGAATTCCAGACCAAAGGACCTGAAAATGAATTCACCAACAGAAATAAACTCAAAAAACAGCTCTTCCCTGAAAATAAAATTTGTCACCTGCATCAACCCAGAAACTCCTGAAAAAACGATAAATTTTCCTTGCCAGAACTGCGTTCCAAAAATATTCAAACCTCAGAATCTAGTAAATGAAAACAACGTTATTTATTCACAACTTCAATTTATCTTCTCCAACTTTTTCTCTGTCTGAAAATTCTACACGGACCAAATGACAAAATGCAGCCTTTCTTCATACAAAATACACAAAGTCCCTAAGAAAAATAATAACAATTTTCCTTCGTCGAGAATTCTCCCAATACCTCAATCGCATAAAAAATCACCTATAGATTCGAATATTCCTATAACCGACGTCTTTCCCTACACGGAATTTTTCCAAATTTTCTAATCACTCTAAACGGTCACAAAAAAAAATTTAAAACTAGAGTTTTCCCAGAAAAATTAACACATATCCCACCGCTGTCACCATTCTAATATAATCTGGCACCTTTTTATTGGAATCTTAGGAAGAGCGGCTTTCCTTCGATTAAAAGGTGGATTATCGTTAATTTAGAGATGTTAAAAAAAATATATAATTTGTGGGTATCGGCTCGTTGCACGAAGAACGAGACTCCATGTGTTGGATAATTTTTCCAGGGGATTCTCTAGTGATCAAAATGAAACGAATCTGACTAGTTTTTGATAATATAATAACAACAAAAAAAGAAAAAAAAAAAATTAAGACCGAGTCTATACACAACTGTTTTCCTATTTTACAATTATCCCTAAAATTAACAAGAAAACTTATTCTTGGGAGGATTCAGGACTCTGGACTGGTCACAACTTGAACCTCAAAATTTCTCATGCAAACGGAAAAATCTGACCTTTTTTTCTCTGCCTTTTTCCAATAATCTGCTTTCCTATACCAACTCCACAAAGTGATCCTTTCTCTTTGCCCTATTTCCGTTCACCGTGTCTCTACACTCACTTCCGATTCGGTTCGCGATATTCCGACGAGTACGTGATTTTAAACTACAAAAATTCTACTCTAATTAAACCTTTTTCACTACTATTCCGGAATAGCTTAATGCAAAACACGTCTTCGTTTAAGACTTTACTTTACTTATTACTCACACGAAATCTACAAGTCTCCGCTTGAGACTTAAAACTAACTGTGAAATTTCCTATTTCACCCCCAAAATTAACCGAGCAAGCCGAAATTCGCGAGTACGTCGAAGAACCTTTATGTTCTTCTTTTCCGGACAGTACTGACTTATTTCGATCTTCGTAATACTGAATGTGAATTTTTCTCCCCACTTTTTGGGCGTACCTAATTCAAAAATTGCCTCCTTCCAAGGAAAATCTTTGTTTTTACCCTCCTATTGACCAATTGCTACATCTATGGGCGTTTCCTACCCCACAACACAAATATCTGCGTTTTCTGTTATGTTTAATGTCACGAAGTTATCCCGAACCTGAAAACTATCAATCAATACTCTACTTGATTTTTAACAATCCTGAATATCCCAAACTACTTGCACGTGTTCAACCTTTGGCGCCAAACCCCCCATAACTTACATCATCAGGTTTTTGTCACCGTGAGTGGTCTAATTTTCGCCCGTCTTATCATTCTAAACTTTCCATAAATATGCCACATACTGTATCCCAACATAGGGATTCTCAAATTTCAGGCGCCTATTTGGCCGTTCGATGACCATGTGTTCTTGTTCTTTGTTCCCAAAGGGACCACCTAGAGAATTCAACGTTTCCGATTATTTCAGCAGATTTCTCGATATAATTACCCATTTATTACA
>CM076614.1:691435-1029256 GCA_038502775.1 Hippodamia convergens
AAAATTCAAATTAGTGACTTTTGTTTTGTATCATGGCAGTTGGTGTGACATACGAAATTTGACAGATCACGGAATTTGAATTGATTTGATTCGAACGAAACTTGATTCGATCGAGGTCAGTACTGACAACCATAAAACGAAAAATATAACTGAAAACAATGCTGAAATGAGTTTAATTACAGCACTACTTTAGTACTGTAATGAACTCATTACGATACTGAAATAGAGAAACAATATTTTATGGAGATTCACTATTAAATACAGTGGGACTGTAGAAGAAAATAGATTCTTTTTTCGCTAACTATCTCTTGCTCTTAGGGCCGGTTGTTCAATAGGAGATCATCTCGCGATTACTGGTAATCCGGGATTACGAACGAGGTGCCGTTTTTCAATGAAGGATCAAGAGAAAACACCGGATTAACTCAGGGTTAAGTTAATCCATGGAATTCGAGGGATTACGGAGATAATTCACGGATTATAACCTAACTTATTTGACAGTTCCACTTATACAATCTGTTGTTTTGTTTTGATATGAGATCAACAGTTATTTTTGGTGAAAACTGAAAATGTCGAATGTGGAGAATGAAAATATCACAGACGATGAAGATTTTTTGGAAGTGATTGATATACTTTGTCCAATGCGAAAGAGTCCGGTATTCAAGCAGCGTCGTAACTATTGGGAAGAATTAACAGAAAAAGAATTTTTCAATCGATTCCGTTTACCTAAGGCAGTGTGCTATAGTATCGTTGATTTAATTTCCAATAATATTAAGAGCCCAACAAACCGGTAAGATTCAATATTTCTTCACTTCATTTCTCTTCTAAATAATATATGCTGATGAAAAACATATTTTTTCAGTAACCATGCCGTGACACCAGCAGAAATGGTTCTACTGACCCTACGGTTTTATGCTACTGGAACCATGATGATAGTTGTTGGAGATTTCATAGGGATTGATAAATCTACAGCATGTAGGATTATCCATCGTGTGTCTGAAGCCATTGCAAGTCTATATAGAGCATACATTAAGATGCCTCAAAGTGAAGTTGAGAAAAGAGAAAAAGCGATTGACTTTTATAAGATTAGTCGTTTTCCTCAGTGCATTGGTGCCATAGATTGCACACATGTTAAATTACAATCACCAGGAGGAGAAGATGCTGAAATTTTTAGAAACCGCAAAGGATATTTCTCCATGAATGTTCAAGCTGTATGTGATGCTACTCTGAATTTTCAGAACATAGTATGTCGTTGGCCTGGTTCGAGCCATGATTCCACTATTTTTAACCACTCAACTTTATCAGCTTCTTTTGAACATGGAGAATTTGCCAATTATGTACTGGTTGGTGATAGTGGTTATCCTATAAAGAAGTACTTGATAACACCATTGGCACAACCTAGTACTCCAGCTGAACATTTATTCAATGAGTCACATATAAGAACACGAAACCCAATAGAAAGATGTTTTTTGGTGTATGGAAACGCCGTTTTCCCATCCTGTCATTAGGATTGCGTGTTAAACATGAGAGATGCGAAGCAATTGTTGTCGCCACAGGAATTCTCCACAACATAGCAAATAACTTGAGAATTCCTCTTCCTGATATTGATGAAGATTTACAACAATTGATTGAGAATGATCTGAGTACCATCAATGATGCAATTGCTCAGGTGCCAAATGTCCAATCAGAATATATCGTGAATAATTCCACAAGATTGATGATAATACAAAATCATTTTTCTAGAATTTAGAATGGAGAAAAATACTGTTTTTCTTTCAAACACAAAAGTATGTACTATACCTGAAATAAGTTTTCTCTTTTATTATGATAATATATTATTGAATTGAATGATAGGTATGTGGAATTATAATTTTAACTTATACAGTCATATTGTTTCAGGTGAATATCATTCATTACTAAATCCTAATGAGTTTTGTTTAGGATTTATGAATACTACAACAAATGGGAAAAAAAAAATAATAAACTTAAAATAGTGGATGATGAGGATTTTGATAGGTAATTTTAATAATTGTGAATATATTTGTGAAGCTTGTAAATGTAGAATTAGATCCTGAAGTCTGTATGTAAACTTAATTAGAGGTGGGTTAAAAAAATCAAGAAATCACCCATAAGTTTCTTTGAAGTTTCTTCTTATGGGCTGTAATCGAAACTTCGGATTCAAAAAGTTTTAATAAATGGTATTAAAAGCAGTGATTGTTTTTCATTTTCACTCATGATTAACTAAAAAATAGATATAACAAAAATTTGTTACATCGTAAAAACCTTTTGAAAGGCCATAAACCTCAGAAAATCTAACTATTGATTGATGATAACTATACAAGATTACAATAAAAAAAATTTTTAATTAATATAATTTCCTTTCAATAAAGTACTGATAATGATAATTAAAGCAACATTCACAAGTAAATACTGAATAGGTTATAATAATATGAGAAGTTCAATAAACAAGTCAATTCGTCTTGAAAATTTTATTTAAATTGTGATAATGTTTTTTCGTGTATTTCTTTCATTTGAGCCTTTTTTAATTCCCATTCTTCACATAAAATTCTCATCTGCATCTCATGCTTTTCTTGCATGTGCTGCATTTTTATTTTATGCTCCTCCTTGAAGGCTTCTTTTTGAGCCTCTACCAATTCGGCTTTAGAGAGTGCCCATGCAGAGATTTTGTCCTTTACGTTGTCTCTTGGAAGGATCAATTCCCTTGCTTTCTTCTCCCTGAGCTTTGCTGGTGTATACTTACTCCAGTCTTTTCGGGTAGAAGTTTCGTTTCCTTTAGCTGGAAGATTCATAATGTGTGTCATCAAAAGAGAAGCAAAAACATTAGTTTTATGTTACCATTAGAAGTTGTTTGCTGGATTAATCCAGATGTACTTGGCATCTCATTCACTCTACATTCTTGTTCTCTCGCTGATGGTGTCATATACAATTTTTTCTTAGCTGGAAAATTCATAATATGTGTCATGAAATGGAAAGGAAAACATTATTTTCAACCTACCACAAAAAGGTGTTAGATGGGATAATCCAAATGTGCTTGGCTTCTCATTTATTGGATATTCCTGACTTCTCGGTAGCTTTGCTGGAGTCACATAAAAATTTTCTTCAGCTGGAAAATTAATACCATATGTCATCAAAAGAGAAACAGAATATTAGTTTTATCTTACCCCGAGAAGGTGCTGAGCCCATTCCTTCAGATACATCACATACTTCAGGTAGTTCATCAGGGTCTACTATCACTAAAAAAAAGTGCACTTCAAATTTAACACTACTCCCAAGTCGCAGCGAAAGTGTTAAGAAAAATTTCACATTACTATTATGATACATACGGTATTCTACGTAATTTCCCTCTTCCTTGGCTTCATCTTCTTTTTCGGGAAGAAAAGTATATTCTAAAAATTATTATGTTATTAATACATATTGTACTACAATAGAATTTTCCATGAAATAAAAAAAAAAATATGTGATGTATCTTTGCTTACCATCATTAAATTCCATACTTGTTGGTCTTTGGTCATCATGGAAGGCATTTACATCCCCTCCGAATCGAGATGAAAACCCGTGAGAGTGCGACCCATAATTTCCCTCAGCTGTATTTCGGCCGGCGTCAACGGTTTTTTCGGGTAAGGGTGGGCCTCCTCCAGTACCTCTTATTCCTTTCCGCTCACTAGCGACCTTCGATTTTGTATTTTTTTTCAAATTTTTAAATTTGGTTTTCAGGGTTTGGTACGATTTGCAACCACCACAAATTGAATTAAATTCCCTGCTTAATTCCTTCCATGCGTTTAATTTTTCCTCGTTAGTAACAGCATCAGGTTTTCTTTTTTTTTATATATATGCTGATATTTGTTCACAAGATCTATCAACACTTTCTCTTCCCCTTCATTAAAGTTTGAAGTTCTCTTCTTAATCCCTTCCATTTCAATTTTTTCAACACCGTTTTCACTTTCAACTACTCACTCAAGACTGTGGTGAAGGAATGAAATTTTGAATTTGAAATTTTCATCGTGGCGGCTTATCGACATAGATAATTAAAATCATAGAACTTAAATTCTTCTTTCAATGAAGAAACGACGGCTCGATTCATCGGTAATAGCAGTGTAGCCAACATGCTTTCGAGAAAACAGCGAATTCCGAGGTTAACACTGGATCAGGTAATCCGGTGTTAGTTTGTCATTGAACAACGCCCGACTTCTCTGATCCAGAGTTAGAGGTTAATCCTGGATCCAATAATCAGCGGATTAATCCTCAATTGAACAACCGGCCCTTAAAGAACCTGAACTTAACTCTTTAAACTTTATGAGGAACTGGGATAATAATAATATTTGTACATCTTTCAAATCTGAATATACTGTGAATTATAATGGACCTTTCGTGAGTTTTTCACAAATTTTCATAGAGATACTACTGTTTTGCATTTAAAGTGTTACTTGACTTCTCAACACCTATAGTTCTTCTAGATACTGTTTGCACAATCTGGCAACAAAACAGCGCATGTGCAATGAGAGTTTCTGCTTTCAAGGTCATAGTTCTATTCAGCACAGTTACCTTTGATTTTGCTTAGAAATCAATTAAATTCTAATTTACTTATCAATGTTTTTCAATATCTTTGTTGCTTTGAAAGTAATACTTCATTTTCGTTAAAAGGTTCATTAGGATGGGTTTTTTAACAGATGAAGGAAGAGGGTTAGGACATGGTTTATCCTCGGTAATTCTTTGAGGTCTAACCAAGGCTCACGTTAGGCAGGATCGCATTCCTGAAGTAGATTCTCTTCTCACTGGAATTGCGAAAAGAGTCTACCCGCTACCTTTATTCTCAATAAAAAACACGATATAACATTGAATGATGTGTAAACTTTAATTTCCATGTTCTCGAAACATCCAGATGGTGCTATAACATCTCTACGTTTTAACACAGTAGTTAACTTGAGATAATATTTTCAAAATCAAAATTCAGTTACATCGAACAATTGTGGGGCCATCTCGGGAATGGTATCGTATCTTTTATGTTATCGATCTTCAGTATAGCTTGAAGGTATCTTTCGAAACCTATCCCATAACCTCCTGTTGGTACACCACCATATTTTCTAAAATCCAAGTACCAACTCAAATTCTCCATGTTCGGAATCTTTTCTTTCAACTTTTCAGGATCGTCTTCACGTAAACTACCACCTACGATCTCCCCGATTCCTGGTGCCAAATAAATCAAATGCAGACACCTAAAATTAAATTCTAGTCATAACCTAACCTAAAATTAAATTCCAGTCATAATGAATATTTTCGATTCCTTATCTATTGGTTAACTTCAACAAAAGTGAAGATATGTTGTGTAAAAATTTCATGAAGTTATAGGAAGACTATATTTTAGGTTCAGTTAGGTTAGGTTCTCTCCATTTTTTAGGTTATGAACATTTCAAACACCCCTCTTACCTTTGAATTATCATCAACTTTTTCTTTCATATAAAAAGGTTTACCCTCTTTAGGAAAATCAATAACAAAAGTAGGAATATTTCCCAGATATTTAACCAAGAAAATTTCGTGCTCTTTTTTGATTCCATTTTGTACGTCTACTTCTTCTTGGAATTCCGATGCGTTGTCTACGATGATTTTGAGAGCTTCATCGTAACTGATAACTGGAAATTCTTTATTTATCAATCAAGTTCGTCTTTGTGTAGGTCTTGGCATGTGTGTATATCTTTAAGATTGTTTTCCAACAAATAACTAGTGACCTTCTTTATCAAACTTTCTACGGAATTCAAAAGCGGTTTTATTTCTTCTAAGAAAGGAATTTCAGCTTCCACCATATAAAATTCGGCTAAATGTAACCTTGATTTAGAGTTTTCTGCCCTGAAGGTTGGACCAAAGGTGTAAACCTTCCCGAGACCATTAGCGATAGCCTCTAAATGCAGTTGGCCAGAAACTGTTAAATACGATTTAGTATCGAAAAAAATTTCATCATTCGGCGTCTTTGGTTTGGCCATTTTTTTCAGCAAACTCTCGTTATCAGGAATGACTTTAAAAGCTTCACCTGCCCTTCACAATCGTTGGATGTTAAAAATTGGTGTGTTAACATTCGTGAAACCTTCTTCTCTGAAAGCCGAGTGAAAAGCATAAGTTGCTGCACTTCTTACTCGTAATAGTGAAGAAAACTTTCTCGTCTTTGGCCTCAAATGAAAATATTGTCTTAAATATTCCGGAGGATACTGTATTCTTGGAGCGAAAGGATATCCTTCCTCTGTACTGCATTTCGATAGAATTTTAACATCCTTCGCAAACAGTTCAACATCACCCTTAGGTGACAATGTGAGAGATCCTTCCAATGTTACAGATGATCCAGGAAGTAAATCCTTAATGTTAACGTCCAAACTAGAGGGCACAATAACTTGTAATTTGTCGGAAGTTGAGCCATCATTCAAATCTAAAAAAATTCGTTGTTTCTGTTTACGAACATTTGCAATCCAACCCTACAAGTGAGATGAAAGCAAATATCAAAAGTATTTGAATTCAGAACTTTCTGCCAGCTTTGTTTCTGCTGTTGCTTCATTGCATTTATTTTATTTACCTTCATTTGTACTTCATTTCCTATTTGGGGTTCTTTTAAAAGGTTCGAAATACTAGGATGCACAAGAGACGAATGGAGGGCGACTACAATTTCTGATGAAAATCAATTGAATTCGATTATAAACGTGATGAAAAACCATTTTAATTTGTTAAAATTTTAGAATTTCCAATTGTATTTTTTGTAGGTTATTTGCTGGAACACAGAAAAAAATTCAATTTCTCTTTTCGTTTTGGGGATATGAAAACGAAGAAAAATTCTTGAATCTATGGTTTTTTATTCATTTTTAAAACGTCAGAATCAGCTGTTTAGCTGCCAGCTGGACAGGATTGTCAATAATAATTAAAATATGTTGAATTGTTAATGGTATTCTTCAATTTCTCACAGGTTCTACTACCACGAAATGATTATGACCAATTAAAATTTGGATTGTAGGTCCATAACAAATATATGCTGAAAGTTTTCTGATGAAGACGGTTCAATAAAGGGAAAAAAATGGATACTTCAGATAGTGAGTATTTTGAAAGTGCTGATGAGGATATTCCATCAGATGGAGATGCTAAAACGGAAGGAAAGCATGAAAAATCAGTTAAGAAAAAAGACACATCTTCCCCAAAGAGCAACGTGAAAGAATTAAAAGAAAAAGATGAAAATTTGGAGAAGAATAATGATAACTCTAAATCCATTAAAACCCAAACTACCGATGAATCAGAACCCCCAACTGAATGTCATTTGATTCCAAAAGTACAAAATTTGGACATAAACAGTCAAAGTTCCACTAGTCATAAGCAAGAAATAGAAAATGTAGAACCATTGAAAGAAAAACCGGAACATTTGAAGTCTACCCAAAATACAGAGGAAATTAGTAATGAAAAACCCAAAAATAAAAAGTTAATCCCAAATTTAAGCTAGGTAGTAAAACTACGACGAAAATTGAACCCTTAGAATACGAAGTTCCAAAAATTGTTGATAAATCAGAGACAACTTGTGAAATTAAAAAAATGGATAAAAAATTGAAAGTACACAAGTTGAGGAGGAGAATTTATGGGACGACGAAGAATTAGATTGGGGAGCAGAAGCTGAAGCAGAAAGCAACACTGTGTGTAAGTAATAATAAGTGGCGTAGCGAGTTTAGTTGTTGAGTGTAATGTTTTCAGCTCATCCTAGTCCTTCAGCAAATCACATAAATAAAAGAATAAATGAAGAAACTGTTGAACAAGATAGTTGGGCAAGTTGGAGCAATTGGGGGGTTTCGGTACTCTCTTCAGCAACTCAGAGTGTCTCTTCCATTACAAACCAAATCAGCAACGTGATCGAAAGTGGGATAGGAGCAGTAGATCCAGAGGAGTTGGCAAGGATTGAGAAAGAAGAGAAAAAAATAATAAAAGAGGAATCAAGACAAAAACAAGAAACTACTGAATTTTCCGAAAGTTCTTTACGGAAATTTTTGGATTGGGGAATTTGGTTAAATTATTGGAAAATACAGGTACACCAATGAATGATCAATATAAATAAATTATTTAATTTAATTCACATAAATACAAGTTTACGAAACTTTAAACGAAAGTTTGGATACTTAAAGAAACTATTGGTATCAACGATGGAAGTTCTCAGGATGGAATCCAGATTGAAGAAAAAAGAGCTTTTCTCAAAATAGACCAAGAAAACCTGTACTGTCCCAAATTCTCAGAGAGGCGAAAGAAAAAGCCGAAAACGAACTCAAAACATCGGAACAAACTTCAACAAGAAAATGTAAAAAACTACGAAACTCTTTTTGACGACCATCACGGTTTAGTACATCTAGAAGCCTTAGAACTACTATCTAAACAGTGCGAAATCAAACTGAAGACCATCCAGAGCACGATGACCGGAGACGAATTTACCGATTTCTCCGAAACCATGGACCAAATCAAAGAGCTCTGCGAGTTGCCAGATGAAGACGAAGAAGAACAATTGAGCATCGAGGAAATTAAGGGAAAATTGGAAAAGGCAGTGGAGGAAATGGGCCTCCAGATAAACTACGAGAAATTGGTGGCCAACTTGCAGGAGACTGAAATTTGGCTCAGCACCCTCGACTTGGAAATTTGTGACGAGAAAGAGCTGCATCAGCAGGCTATCGAGACTTTGGCGGAGATGACTTCGAGGGCCATGGAGCAATTTCACAAGACCGGCGAGCTTTTGTTGATAAAGGATCGGAGGAGTACTGCTGATGAAGCTGACAGTCTGGTGCAGTAAGTATCTGGTTTTCTGCAAGTCGAAACGGCATGAAAATAGAGTATTGTTCACGAAATTATGCCTGTGCCATATTCTACAAGTGGAAAATGATAGTTCAGTGCAAGATTTGTAAGAATTTCAAGTTCCTTTAACTAAATGTCATAACTTTAAACTTTGACAACAATGTCAAACTGAATTCACAGACTTTAATTAAAATTATTCTGTGCATGATGTTATTTTATGACCACCATGAAATAACGTCTTCCACAGACTAATTTTATGATGTGTTCTGTGAATTCAAATTGACATTGTTGTCAACGTTTAAAATTAAAATATTCAGTTAAATAATTTAAATTTTCCAATGAACTTTATATGGCAGTCATTTGTGAATATCAAATGGGTCTAGTGTCCATCTCGTACAGGATATTGTGCTTGTCGAACAATATATTGTTGTATTATTTACTACAAATTGAAGAAATAAAATAATAAGAAATTATATAAAATATGTGTTTTTCAGGATTACAGCAACTCTCATCTCTCTAATAGGTATAGTAGCTGCAAAATTCTGTGAAAAGCTCAATACCAAACTCACAAGTAATAAAGAAGTCAGTGCTTTGATCACCAATGTATTTTTCGAGGTAAGTTATCGACTGAATTAAAAAGAACGTAATAAAACTAATTGTATTTTCAGGCGGCGAATAGTAGCTCGTATATTCAAGACGCTCTTCTTCAACTTCTCATTCCAGTGTTACAAGTGGGGGCTGTTTAACTTTACATCTTAGGAAATATTTTAATCTAACGTACATGTACTTCAAGTCTTTTTTTAAAGTTGCAAGGATAAAAATATGGTAAAAAATTCTTGATTATTCAATGTTGTAAAGTTTATTCCCGTCTCAATAACAAAAATATCAAGTCTTACAAGTGTAATTAAAAAATCATAATACATTCATTTGATCGTTCCTTGTATACAATTTTCTAAAAAACATCCAGTTTCGTTATTTTAAAACATTTTGTACATTTCTAGAAAAAAATGTTACGAATAAAATATCCTAACTAGTGTAATTCGCTATTGTTTTCCTCTCTTGCTCTCCCTTGCAAAAAAACCAAGACTAACCTTGGTTTTTTTTGCCCAAAAATTTTTTTTCTTCTGATCGCCTTCAAAATCGGTACACAGAAAGAGTATAGTCTCCCCAACCTCTATCCGTTCTCTGTTATTCTTAAAAAACTTTATTTTGTATTTTGTTCGAGTTTTTCTGAAAATCAGAAAAACGTTTGAAAGGGTAAAAAAAACTTCGATCGGTTTGAAAATTGGCCCACAGATAGAGCAGAGCACGCTCAACCTAGATCCGTTTGCAGTTTTCAATAAAACCGAATAGTTTTTGTTCTGTTGGAGTTTTTCTGAAAACTCCGATAAAACAAAAACTAGCCGGTTTGAAGGGGAACTGTAAACGGTTTTAGGTTGAGCGTGCTTTGCTCCATCTGTGTGCCAATTTTCAAACCGATCGAAGTTTTCTTCCTACCCTTTTCAGAGGTTTTTCAAAATTTTCAAAAAACCCCCATAAAAAAAAAACTAACCGGTTAAAAGGAAAACTGTAAACGGGTCTAGTTTGAGCGCGCTCTGCTCTATCTGTGTGCCAATTTCAAACCGATCGAAGCTTTCTTCCTACCCTTCTCAGTGGTTTTTCGAAATTTTCAGAAAACTTCCATAAAACAAAAACTAATTGGTTTAAAGGAAAACTGTAAATGGTTCTAGGTTGAGCGCGCGCTCTGTTCCATCTGTGTGCCAATTTTCAAACCGATCGAAGCTTTCTTTCTACCCTCTTCAGAGGTTTTTCGAAATTTTCAAAAAAACCCCATAAAACAAAAACTAATTGGTTTGAAGGAAAACTGTAAACAGATCTAGTTTGAGCGCGCTCTGCTCCATCTGTTTGCCAATTTTCAAACCGATCGAAGCTCTCTTTCTACCCTTTTCAGTGGTTTTTCGAAATTTTCAGAAAACTTCCATAAAACAAAAACTAACCGGTTTAAAGAGAAACTGTAAACGGATCTAGTTTGAGCGTGCTTTGCTCCATCTGTGTGCCAATTTTCAAACCAATCGAAGTTTTCTTTCCACCCTTTTCAGAGGTTTTTTCGAAATTTTCAAAAAACTTCCATAAAACAAATACTAACGGTTTAAAACGAAAACTGTAAACTGATCTAGTTTGAGCACGAAATACTCCATCTGTGTGCAATTTTCGAACCGATCGAAGTTTTCTTCCTACCCTTTTCAGAGGTTTTTCGAAATTTTCAGAAAACTTCCATAAAACAAAAACCAATTGGTTTAAAGGGAAACTGTAAACGTATCTAGTTTGAGCGTGCTTTGCTCCATCTGTGTGCCAATTTTCAAACCGATCAAAGTTTTCTTTCTACCCTTTTCAGTGGTTTTTCGAATTTTTCAGAAAACTTCCATAAAACAAAAACTAACCGGTTTAAAGGAAAACTGTAAACGGTTCTAGGTTGATCGCGCTCTGCGCCATCTGTGTGCCAATTTTCGAACAGATCGAAGTTTCCTTTCTACCCTTTTCAAAGGTTTTTCGAAAATTTCAAGAAACCCCCATAAAACAAAAACTAGATGGTTTAATGGGAAACTGTAAACGGATCTAGGTTGATCGCGCTCTGCGCCATCTGTGTGCCAATTTTCAAACCGATCGAAGTTTTCTTCCTACCCTTTTCAGAGGTTTTTCGAAATTTTCAAGAAACCCCCATAAAACAAAAACAAGATGGTTTAATGGGAAACTGTCAACGGATCTAGGTTGAGCGCGCTCTGCTCCATCTGTGTGCCAATTTTCAAACCGATCGAAGTTTTCTTTCTACCCTTTCCAGAGGTTTTTCGAAATTTTTAGAAAACTTTCATAAAAAAAAAACTAATTGGTTTACAGGAAAACTGTAAACGGTTCTAGGTTGATCGCGCTCTGCAACATCTGTGTGCCAATTTTCGAATAGATCGAAGTTTCCTTTCTACCCTTTTCAAAGGTTTTTCGAAAATTTCAAGAAACCCCCAAAAACAAAACTAGATGGTTTAATGGGAAACTGTAAACGGATCTAGGTTGATCGCGCTCTGCGCCATCTGTGTGCCAATTTTCAAACCGATCGAAGTTTTCTTCCTACCCTTTTCAGAGGTTTTTCGAAATTTTCAAGAAACCCCCATAAAACAAAAACAAGATGGTTTAATGGGAAACTGTCAACGGATCTAGGTTGAGCGCGCTCTGCTCCATCTGTGTGCCAATTTTCAAACCGATCGAAGTTTTCTTTCTACCCTTTCCAGAGGTTTTTCGAAATTTTTAGAAAACTTTCATAAAACAAAAAACTAATTGGTTTACAGGAAAACTGTAAACGGTTCTAGGTTGATCGCGCTCTGCAACATCTGTGTGCCAATTTTCGAATAGATCGAAGTTTCCTTTCTACCCTTTTCAAAGGTTTTTCGAAAATTTCAAGAAACCCCCATAAAACAAAAACTAGATGGTTTAATGGGAAACTGTAAACGGATCTAGGTTGATCGCGCTCTGCGCCATCTGTGTGCCAATTTTCAAACCGATCGAAGTTTTCTTTCTACCCTTTTCAGAGGTTTTTCGAAATCTTCAAAAAACCCCCATAAAACAAAAACTAACCGGTTTGAAGGAAAACTGTGAACAAATCTAGTTTGAGCGCGCTCTGCTCCATCTGTGTGCCAATTTTCAAACCGATCGAAGTTTTCTTTCTACCCTTTTCAGTGGTTTTTTCGAAATTTTCAGAAAACTTCCATAAAAAAAAACTAACCGGTTTAAAGAGAAACTGTTAAACGGATCTAGTTTGAGCGTGCTTTGCTCCATCTGTGTGCCAATTTTCAAACCGATCGAAGTTTTCTTTCTACCCTTTTCAGTGGTTTTTCGCAATTTTCAGAAAACTTCCATAAAACAAATACTAACCGGTTTTAAACGAAAACTGTAAACTGATCTAGTTTGAGCACGAAATACTCCATCTGTGTGCCAAGTTTCAAACCGATCGAAGTTTTCTTTCTACCCTTTTCAGTGGTTTTTCGAAATTTTCAAAAAACTTCCATAAAAACAAAAACAATTGGTTTAAAGGGAAACTGTAAACGGATCTAGTTTGAGCGTGCTTTGCTCCATCTGTGTGCCAATTTTCAAACCGATCGAAGTTTTTTTCTACCCTTTTCAGTGGTTTTTCGCAATTTTCAGAAAACTTCCATAAAACAAAAACTAACCGGTTTAAAGGAAAACTGTGTAAACGGTTCTAGGTTGATCGCGCTCTGCGCCATCTGTGTGCCAATTTTCGAATAGATCGAAGTTTCCTTTCTACCTTTTCAAAGGTTTTCGAAAATTTCAAGAAACCCCCATAAAACAAAAACTAGATGGTTTAATGGGAAACTGTCAACGGATCTAGGTTGAGCGCGCTCTGCTCCATCTGTGTGCCAATTTTCAAACCGATCGAAGTTTTCTTTCTACCCTTTCCAGAGGTTTTTCGAAATTTTTAGAAAACTTTCATAAACAAAAACTAATTGGTTTACAGGAAAACTGTGAACGGTTCTAGGTTGAGCGCGCTCTGCTCAATCTGTGTGCAAATTTTCGAACCGATCGAAGCTTTCTTTCTACCCTCTTCAGAGGTTTTTCGAATTTTTCAAAAAACCCCATAAAACAAAACTAACCGGTTTAAAAGAAAACTGTAAACGGATCTAGTTTGAGCGCGTTCTGCTCCATCTGTGTGCCAATTTTCAAACCGATCGAAGTTTTCTTTCTACCCTTTTCAGTGGTTTTTCGAAATTTTCAGAGAACTTCCATAAAACAAAAACCAATTGGTTTAAAGGGAAACTGTAAACGGACCTAGTTTGAGCGTGCTTTGCTCCATCTGTGTGCCAAGTTTCAAACCGATCGAAGTTTTCTTCCTACCCTTTTCAGAGGTTTTTCGAAATTTTCAAAAAACCCCCATAAAACAAAAACTAACGGTTTAAAAGAAAACTGTAAACGGATCTAGTTTGAGCGCGTTCTGCTCCATCTTTGTGCCAATTTTCAAACCGATCGAAGTTTTCTTTCTACCCTTTTCAGTGGTTTTACGAAATTTTCAAAAAACTTCCATAAAACAAAAACTAAACGATTTAAAGGAAAACTGTGAACAAATCTAGTTTGAGCGCGCTCTGCTCCATCTGTGTGCAAATTTTCAAACCGATCGAAGTTTTCTTTCTACCCTTTTCAGTGTTTTTTCGAAATTTTCAGAAAACTTCCATAAAACAAAAACTAACCGGTTTAAAGGAAAACTGTAAACGGATCTAGGTTGAGCGTGCTTTGCTCCATCTGTGTGCCAAGTTTCAAACCGATCGAAGTTTTCTTCCTACCCTTTTCAGAAGTTTTTCGAAATTTTCAAAAAACCCCCATAAAACAAAAAACTAACCGGTTAAAAGAAAACTGTAAACGGATCTAGTTTGAGCGCGTTCTGCTCCATCTTTGTGCCTATTTTCAAACCGATCGAAGTTTTCTTTCTACCTATTTCAGTGGTTTTTCGAAATTTTCAAAAAAACTTCCATAAAACAAAAACTAAACGATTTAAAGGAAAACTGTGAACAAATCTAGTTTGAGCGCGCTCTACTCCATCTGTGTGCCAATTTTCAAACCGATCGAAGTTTTCTTTCTACCCTTTTCAGAGGTTTTTCGAAATTTTCAAAAAAACCCCATAAAACAAAAACTAACCGGTTTGAAGGAGAACTGTGGACAAATTTAGTTTGAGCGCGCTTTGCTCCATCTGTGTGCCAATTTTCAAACCGATCGAAGTTTTCTTTCTACCCTTTTCAGTGGTTTTTCGAAATTTTCAAAAAACTTCCATAAAACAAAAACTAGTCGGTTTAAAGGAAAACTGTAAACGGATCTAGGTTGAGCGTGCTTTGCTCCATCTGTGTGCCAAGTTTCAAACCGATCGAAGTTTTCTTTCTACCCTTTTCAGTGGTTTTCGAAATTTTCAGAAAACTTCCATAAAACAAAAACTAGTCGGTTTAAAGGAAAACTGTAAACGGATCTAGATTGAGCGTGCTTTGCTCCATCTGTGTGCCCAGTTTCAAACCGATCGAAGTTTTCTTCCTACCCTTTTCAGAGGTTTTTCGAAATTTTCAAAAAACCCCCATAAAACAAAAACTAACCGGTTTGAAGGAAAACTGTGGACAAATTTAGTTTGAGCGCGCTTTGCTCCATCTGTGTGCCAATTTTCAAACCGATCGAAGTTTTCTTTCTACCCTTTTCAGTGGTTTTTCGAAATTTTCAAAAAACTTCCATAAAACAAAAACTAGTCGGTTTAAAGGAAAACTGTAAACGGATCTAGGTTGAGCGTGCTTTGCTCCATCTGTGTGCCAAGTTTCAAACCGATCGAAGTTGTCTTTCTACCCTTTTCAGTGGTTTTTCGAAATTTTCAGAAAACTTCCATAAAAACAAAAACTAGTCGGTTTGAAGGAAAACTGTAAACGGATCTAGATTGAGCGTGCTTTGCTCCATCTGTGTGCCAAGTTTCAAACCGATCGAAGTTTTCTTTCTACCCTTTTCAGTGGTTTTTCGAAATTTTCAGAAAACTTCCATAAAACAAAAACTAACCGGTTTGAAGAAAAAACTGTGAACAAATCTAGTTTGAGCGCGCTCTGCTCCATCTGTGTGCCAATTTTCAAACCGATCGAAGTTTTCTTTCTACCCTTTTCAGTGGTTTTTCGAAATTTTCAAAAAACTTCCATAAAACAAAAACTAGTCGGTTTAAGGGAAAACTCTAAACGGATTAGGTTGAGCGTGCTTTGCTCCATCTGTGTGCCAAGTTTCAAACCGATCGAAGTTTTCTTCCTACCCTTTTCAGAGGTTTTTCGAAATTTTCAAAAAAACCCCATAAAACAAAAACTAACCGGTTTGAAGGAAAACTGTGAACAAATCTAGTTTGAGCGCGTTCTGCTCCATCTGTGTGCCAATTTTCAAACCGATCGAAGCTTTCTTTCTACCCTTTTCAGTGGTTTTTTCGAAATTTTCAAAAAACTTCCATAAAACAAAAACTAACTGGTTTAAAAGAAAACTGTAAACGGATCTAGTTTGAGCGCGTTCTGCTCCATCTGGGTGCCAATTTTCAAACCGATCGAAGCTTTCTTTCTACCCTTTTCAGTGGTTTTTCGAAATTTTCAAAAAACTTCCATAAAACAAAAACTAACTGGTTTAAAAGAAAACTGTAAACGGATCTACTTTGAGCGCGTTCTGCTCCATCTTTGTGCCAATTTTCAAACCGATCGAAGTTTTCTTTCTACCCTTTTCAGTGGTTTTTCGAAATTTTCAAAAAACTTCCATAAAACAAAAACTAACCGGTTTAAAGGAAAACTGTAAACGGATCTAGGTTGAGCGTGCTTTGCTCCATGCATCTGTGTGCCAAGTTTCAAACCGATCGAAGTTTTCTTTCTACCCTTTTCAGAGGTTTTTCGAAATTTTCAAAAAACCCCCATAAAACAAAAACTAACCGGTTTAAAAGAAAACTGTAAACGGATCTAGTTTGAGCGCGTTCTGCTCCATCTTTGTGCCAATTTTCAAACCGATCGAAGTTTTCTTTCCACCTATTTCAGTGGTTTTTCGAAATTTTCAAAAAACTTCCATAAAACAAAAACTAGTCGGTCTAAAGGAAAACTGTAAACGGATCTAGGTTGAGCGTGCTTTGCTCCATCTGTGTGCCAAGTTTCAAACCGATCGAAGTTTTCTTTCTACCCTTTTCAGTGGTTTTTCGAAATTTTCAGAAACTTCCATAAAACAAAAACTAGTCGGTTTAAAGGAAAACTGTAAACGGATCTAGATTGAGCGTGCTTTGCTCCATCTGTGTGCCAAGTTTCAAACCGATCGAAGTTTTCTTTCCACCCTTTTCAGTGGTTTTTCGAAATTTTCAAAAAACTTCCATAAAACAAAAACTAACTGGTTTAAAAGAAAACTGTAAACGGATCTAGTTTGAGCGCGTTCTGCTCCATCTGTGTGCCAATTTTCAAACCGATCGAAGCTTTCTTTCTACCCTTTTCAGTGGTTTTTCGAAATTTTCAAAAAACTTCCATAAAACAAAAACTAACTGGTTTAAAAGAAAACTGTAAACGGATCTACTTTGAGCGCGTTCTGCTCCATCTTTGTGCAAATTTTCAAACCGATCGAAGTTTTCTTTCTACCCTTTTCAGTGGTTTTTCGAAATTTTCAAAAAACTTCCATAAAACAAAAACTAACCGGTTTAAAAGAAAACTGTTAACGGATCTAGTTTGAGCGCGTTCTGCTCCATCTGTGTGCCAATTTTCAAAACGACGATCGAAGCTTTCTTTCTACCCTTTTCAGAGGTTTTTCGAAATTTTCAAAAAACCCCCATAAAACAAAAACTAACCGGTTTGAAGGAAAACTGTGGATAAATTTAGTTTGAGCGCGCTTTGCTCCATCTGTGTGCCAATTTTCAAACCGATCGAAGTTGTCTTTCTACCCTTTTCAGTGGTTTTTCGAAATTTTCAGAAAACTTCCATAAAACAAAAACTAGTCGGTTTAAAAGAAAACTGTAAAAGGATCTAGATTGAGCGTGCTTTGCTCCATCTGTGTGCCAAGTTTCAAACCGATCGAAGTTTTCTTTCTACCCTTTTCAGTGGTTTTTCGAAATTTCAGAAAACTTCCATAAAACAAAAACTAACCGGTTTGAAGGAAAACTGTGAACAAATCTAGTTTGAGCGCGCTCTGCTCCATCTGTGTGCCAATTTTCAAACCGATCGAAGTTTTCTTTCTACCCTTTTCAGTGGTTTTTCGAAATTTTCAAAAAACTTCCATAAAACAAAAACTAGTCGGTTTAAAGGAAAACTCTAAACGGATCTAGGTTGAGCGTGCTTTGCTCCATCTGTGTGCCAAGTTTCAAACCGATCGAAGTTTTCTTCCTACCCTTTTCAGAGGTTTTTCGAAATTTTCAAAAAAACCCCATAAAACAAAAAACTAACCGGTTTGAAGGAAAACTGTGAACAAATCTAGTTTGAGCGCGTTCTGCTCCATCTGTGTGCCAATTTTCAAACCGATCGAAGCTTTCTTTCTACCCTTTTCAGTGGTTTTTCGAAATTTTCAAAAAACTTCCATAAAACAAAAACTAACTGGTTTAAAAGAAAACTGTAAACGGATCTAGTTTGAGCGCGTTCTGCTCCATCTGTGTGCCAATTTTCAAACCGATCGAAGCTTTCTTTCTACCCTTTTCAGTGGTTTTTCGAAATTTTCAAAAAACTTCCATAAAACAAAAACTAACTGGTTTAAAAGAAAACTGTAAACGGATCTACTTTGAGCGCGTTCTGCTCCATCTTTGTGCCAATTTTCAAACCGATCGAAGTTTTCTTTCTACCTTTTCAGTGGTTTTTCGAAATTTCAAAAAACTTCCATAAAACAAAAACTAACCGGTTTAAGGAAAACTGTAAACGGATCTAGGTTGAGCGTGCTTTGCTCCATCTGTGTGCCAAGTTTCAAACCGATCGAAGTTTTCTTTCTACCTTTTCAGAGGTTTTTCGAAATTTTCAAAAAACCCCCATAAAACAAAAACTAACCGGTTTTAAAGAAAACTGTAAACGGATCTAGTTTGAGCGCGTTCTGCTCCATCTTTGTGCCAATTTTCAAACCGATCGAAGTTTTCTTTCCACCTATTTCAGTGGTTTTTCGAAATTTTCAAAAAACTTCCATAAAACAAAAACTAGTCGGTTTAAAGGAAAACTGTAAACGGATCTAGGTTGAGCGTGCTTTGCTCCATCTGTGTGCCAAGTTTCAAACCGATCGAAGCTTTCTTTCTACCCTCTTCAGAGGTTTTTCGAAATTTTCAAAAAACCCCCATAAAACAAATACTAACCGGTTTAAACGAAAACTGTAAACTGATCTAGTTTGAGCACGAAATACTCCATCTGTGTGCCAATTTTCGAACCGATCGAAGTTTTCTTTCTACCCTTTTCAGTGGTTTTTCGAAAATTTTCAGAAAACTTCCATAAAACAAAAACTAGTCGGTTTAAAGGAAAACTGTAAACGGATCTAGATTGAGCGTGCTTTGCTCCATCTGTGTGCCAAGTTTCAAACCGATCGAAGTTTTCTTTCACCCTTTTCAGTGGTTTTTCGAAATTTTCAAAAAACTTCCATAAAACAAAAACTAACTGGTTTAAAAGAAAACTGTAAACGGATCTAGTTTGAGCGCGTTCTGCTCCATCTGTGTGCCAATTTTCAAACCGATCGAAGCTTTCTTTCTACCCTTTTCAGTGGTTTTTCGAAATTTTCAAAAAACTTCCATAAAACAAAAACTAACTGGTTTAAAAGAAAACTGTAAACGATCTACTTTGAGCGCGTTCTGCTCCATCTTTGTGCCAATTTTCAAACCGATCGAAGTTTTCTTTCTACCCTTTTCAGTGGTTTTTCGAAATTTTCAAAAAAACCCCATAAAACAAAAACTAACCGGTTTGAAGGAGAACTGTGGACAAATTTAGTTTGAGCGCGCTTTGCTCCATCTGTGTGCCAATTTTCAAACCGATCGAAGTTTTCTTTCTACCCTTTTCAGTGGTTTTTCGAAATTTTCAAAAAACTTCCATAAAACAAAAACTAGTCGGTTTAAAGGAAAACTGTAAACGGATCTAGGTTGAGCGTGCTTTGCTCCATCTGTGTGCCAATTTTCAAACCGATCGAAGTTTTCTTTCCACCTATTTCAGTGGTTTTTCGAAATTTTCAAAAAACTTCCATAAAACAAAAAACTAAACGATTTAAAGGAAAACTGTGAACAAATCTAGTTTGAGCGCGCTCTACTCCATCTGTGTGCCAATTTTCAAACCGATCGAAGTTTTCTTTCTACCCTTTTCCGAGGTTTTTCGAAATTTTCAAAAAACCCCCATAAAACAAAAACTAACCGGTTTGAAGGAAAAACTGTGGATAAATTTAGTTTGAGCGCGCTTTGCTCCATCTGTGTGCCAATTTTCAAACCGATCGAAGTTTTCTTTCTACCCTTTTCAGTGGTTTTTCGAAATTTTCAGAAAACTTCCATAAAACAAAAACTAACCGGTTTGAAGGAAAACTGTGAACAAATCTAGTTTGAGCGCGCTCTGCTCCATCTGTGTGCCAATTTTCAAACCGATCGAAGTTTTCTTTCTACCCTTTTCAGTGGTTTTTCGAAATTTTCAAAAAACTTCCATAAAACAAAAACTAGTCGGTTTAAAGGAAAACTGTGAACGGATCTAGGTTGAGCGTGCTTTGCTCCATCTGTGTGCCAAGTTTCAAACCGATCGAAGTTTTCTTCCTACCCTTTTCAGAGGTTTTTCGAAATTTTCAAAAAACCCCATAAAACAAAAACTAACCGGTTTGAAGGAAAACTGTGAACAAATCTAGTTTGAGCGCGTTCTGCTCCATCTGTGTGCCAATTTTCAAACCGATCGAAGTTTTCTTTCTACCCTTTTCAGTGGTTTTTCGAAATTTTCAAAAAACTTCCATAAAACAAAAACTAAACTGGTTTAAAAGGAAACTGTAAACGGATCTACTTTGAGCGCGTTCTGCTCCATCTTTGTGCCAATTTTCAAACCGATCGAAGTTTTCTTTCTACCCTTTTCAGTGGTTTTTCGAAATTTTCAAAAAACTTCCATAAAACAAAAACTAACCGGTTTAAAGGAAAACTGTAAACGGATCTAGGTTGAGCGTGCTTTGCTCCATCTGTGTGCCAAGTTTCAAACCGATCGAAGTTTTCTTCCTACCCTTTTCAGAGGTTTTTCGAAATTTTCAAAAAACCCCCATAAAACAAAAAACTAACCGGTTTGAAGGAAAACTGTGAACAAATCTAGTTTGAGCGCGTTCTGCTCCATCTGTGTGCCAATTTTCAAACCGATCGAAGTTTTCTTTCTACCTTTTCAGTGGTTTTTCGAAATTTTCAAAAAACTTCCATAAAACAAAAACTAACCGGTTTAAAAGAAAACTGTTAACGGATCTAGTTTGAGCGCGTTCTGCTCCATCTTTGTGCCAATTTTCAAACCGATCGAAGTTTTCTTTCTACCCTTTTCAGTGGTTTTTCGAAATTTTCAAAAAACTTCCATAAAACAAAACTAAACGATTTAAAGGAAAACTGTGAACAAATCTAGTTTGAGCGCGCTCTGCTCCATCTGTGTGCCAATTTTCAAACCGATCGAAGTTTTCTTTCTACCCTTTTCAGAGGTTTTTCGAAATTTTCAAAAAACTTCCATAAAACAAAAACTAACTTGTTTAAAAAAAAACTGTAAACGGATCTAGTTTGAGCGCGCTCTGCTCCATCTGTGTGCCAATTTTCAAACCGATCGAAGTTTTCTTCCTACCCTTTTCAGTGGTTTTTCGAAATTTTCAGAAAACTTCCATAAAACAAAAACTAACTGGTTTAAAGGAAAACTGTAAACGGATCTAGGTTGAGCGTGCTCTGCTCCATCTGTGTGCCAATTTTCAAACCGATCGAAGTTTTCTTTCTACCCTTTTCAGAGGTTTTTCGAAATTTTCAAAAAACTTCCATAAAACAAAAACTAACCGGTTTAAAGGAAAACTGTAAACGGATCTAGGTTGAGCGTGCTTTGCTCCATCTGTGTGCCAATTTTCAAACCGATCGAAGTTTTCTTTCCACCTATTTCAGTGGTTTTTCGAAATTTTCAAAAAACTTCCATAAAACAAAAACTAAACGATTTAAAGGAAAACTGTGAACAAATCTAGTTTGAGCGCGCTCTACTCCATCTGTGTGCCAATTTTCAAACCGATCGAAGTTTTCTTTCTACCCTTTTCAGAGGTTTTTCGAAATTTTCAAAAACCCCCATAAAACAAAAACTAACCGGTTTGAAGGAAAACTGTGGATAATTTAGTTTGAGCGCGCTTTGCTCCATCTGTGTGCCAATTTTCAAACCGATCGAAGTTTTCTTTCTACCCTTTTCAGTGGTTTTTCGAAATTTTCAGAAAACTTCCATAAAACAAAAACTAACGGTTTGAAGGAAAACTGTGAACAAATCTAGTTTGAGCGCGCTCTGCTCCATCTGTGTGCCAATTTTCAAACCGATCGAAGTTTTCTTTCTACCCTTTTCAGTGGTTTTTCGAAATTTTCAAAAAACTTCCATAAAACAAAAACTAGTCGGTTTAAAGGAAAACTGTGAACGGATCTAGGTTGAGCGTGCTTTGCTCCATCTGTGTGCCAAGTTTCAAACCGATCGAAGTTTTCTTCCTACCCTTTTCAGAGGTTTTTCGAAATTTTCAAAAAACCCCATAAAACAAAAACTAACCGGTTTGAAGGAAAACTGTGAACAAATCTAGTTTGAGCGCGTTCTGCTCCATCTGTGTGCCAATTTTCAAAACGATCGAAGTTTTCTTTCTACCCTTTTCAGTGGTTTTTTCGAAATTTTCAAAAACTTCCATAAAACAAAAATAACTGGTTTAAAAGGAAACTGTAAACGGATCTACTTTGAGCGCGTTCTGCTCCATCTTTGTGCCAATTTTCAAACCGATCGAAGTTTTCTTTCTACCCTTTTCAGTGGTTTTTTCGAAATTTTCAAAAAACTTCCATAAAAAAAAAACTAACCGGTTTAAAGGAAAACTGTAAACGGATCTAGGTTGAGCGTGCTTTGCTCCATCTGTGTGCCAAGTTTCAAACCGATCGAAGTTTTCTTCCTACCCTTTTCAGAGGTTTTTCGAAATTTTCAAAAAACCCCCATAAAACAAAAACTAACCGGTTTGAAGGAAAACTGTGAACAAATCTAGTTTGAGCGCGTTCTGCTCCATCTGTGTGCCAATTTTCAAACCGATCGAAGTTTTCTTTCTACCTTTTCAGTGGTTTTTCGAAATTTTCAAAAACTTCCATAAAACAAAAACTAACTGGTTTAAAAGAAAACTGTAAACGGATCTACTTTGAGCGCGTTCTGCTCCATCTTTGTGCCAATTTTCAAACCGATCGAAGTTTTCTTTCTACCCTTTTCAGTGGTTTTTCGAAATTTTCAAAAAACTTCCATAAAACAAAAACTAACCGGTTTAAAGGAAAACTGTAAACGGATCTAGGTTGAGCGTGCTTTGCTCCATCTGTGTGCCAAGTTTCAAACCGATCGAAGTTTTCTTTCTACCCTTTTCAGAGGTTTTTCGAAATTTTCAAAAAACCCCCATAAAACAAAAACTAACCGGTTAAAAGAAAACTGTAAACGGATCTAGTTTGAGCGCGTTCTGCTCCATCTTTGTGCCAATTTTCAAACCGATCGAAGTTTTCTTTCCACCTATTTCAGTGGTTTTTTCGAAATTTTCAAAAAACTTCCATAAAACAAAAACAAGTCGGTTTAAAGGAAAACTGTAACGGATCTAGGTTGAGCGTGCTTTGCTCCATCTGTGTGCCAAGTTTCAAACCGATCGAAGTTTTCTTTCTACCCTTTTCAGTGGTTTTTCGAAATTTTCAGAAACTTCCATAAAACAAAAACTAGTCGGTTTAAAGGAAAACTGTAAACGGATCTAGATTGAGCGTGCTTGCTCCATCTGTGTGCCAAGTTTCAAACCGATCGAAGTTTTCTTTCCCACCCTTTTCAGTGGTTTTTCGAAATTTTCAAAAAACTTCCATAAAACAAAAACTAACTGGTTTAAAAGAAAACTGTAAACGGATCTAGTTTGAGCGCGTTCTGCTCCATCTGTGTGCCAATTTTCAAACCGATCGAAGCTTTCTTTCTACCCTTTTCAGTGGTTTTTCGAAATTTTCAAAAAACTTCCATAAAACAAAAACTAGTCGGTTTAAGGAAAACTGTGAACGGATCTAGGTTGAGCGTGCTTGCTCCATCTGTGTGCCAAGTTTCAAACCGATCGAAGTTTTCTTCCTACCCTTTTCAGAGGTTTTTCGAAATTTTCAAAAAACCCCCATAAAACAAAAACTAACCGGTTTGAAGGAAAACTGTGAACAAATCTAGTTTGAGCGCGTTCTGCTCCATCTGTGTGCCAATTTTCAAACCGATCGAAGTTTTCTTTCTACCCTTTTCAGTGGTTTTTCGAAATTTTCAAAAAACTTCCATAAAACAAAACTAATGGTTTAAAGGAAACTGTAAACGGATCTACTTTGAGCGCGTTCTGCTCCATCTTTGTGCCAATTTTCAAACCGATCGAAGTTTTCTTTCTACCCTTTTCAGTGGTTTTTCGAAATTTTCAAAAAACTTCCATAAAACAAAAACTAACCGGTTTGAAGAAAAACTGTAAAAGATCTAGGTTGAGCGTGCTTTGCTCCATCTGTGTGCCAAGTTTCAAACCGATCGAAGTTTTCTTCCTACCCTTTTCAGAGGTTTTTCGAAATTTTCAAAAAAACCCCCATAAAACAAAAACTAACCGGTTTGAAGGAAAACTGTGAACAAATCTAGTTTGAGCGTGCTCTGCTCCATCTGTGTGCCAAGTTTCAAACCGATCGAAGCTTTCTTTCTACCCTTTTCAGTGGTTTTTCGAAATTTTCAGAAAACTTCCATAAAACAAAAACTAACCGGTTTGAATGAAAACTGTGAACGGATCTAGTTTGAGCGCGCTCTGCTCCATTTGTATGCCAATTTTCAAACCGATCGAAGTTTTCTTTCTACCCTTTTCAGTGGTTTTTCGAAATTTTCGGAAAACTTCCATAAAACAAAAACTAGTCGGTTTAAAGGAAAACTGTAAGCGGATCTAGATTGAGCGTGCTTTGCTCCATCTGTGTGCCAAGTTTCAAACCGATCGAAGTTTTCTTTCTACCTTTTCAGTGGTTTTTCGAAATTTTCAAAAAACTTCCATAAAACAAAAACTAACCGGTTTAAAAGAAAAACTGTTAACGGATCTAGTTTGAGCGCGTTCTGCTCCATCTTTGTGCCAATTTTCAAACCGATCGAAGTTTTCTTTCTACCCTTTTCAGTGGTTTTTCGAAATTTTCAAAAAACTTCCATAAAACAAAAACTAAACGATTTAAAGGAAAACTGTGAACAAATCTAGTTTGAGCGCGCTCTGCTCCATCTGTGTGCCAATTTTCAAACCGATCGAAGTTTTCTTTCTACCCTTTTCAGAGGTTTTTCGAAATTTTCAAAAAACTTCCATAAAACAAAAACTAACTTGTTTAAAAAAAAACTGTAAACGGATCTAGTTTGAGCGCGCTCTGCTCCATCTGTGTGCCAATTTTCAAACCGATCGAAGTTTTCTTCCTACCCTTTTCAGTGGTTTTTCGAAATTTTCAGAAAACTTCCATAAAACAAAAACTAACTGGTTTAAAGGAAAACTGTAAACGGATCTAGGTTGAGCGTGCTTTGCTCCATCTGTGTGCCAAGTTTCAAACCGATCGAAGTTTTCTTCCTACCCTTTTCAGAGGTTTTTCGAAATTTTCAAAAAAAACCCCATAAAACAAAAACTAACCGGTTTGAAGGAAAACTGTGAACAAATCTAGTTTGAGCGCGTTCTGCTCCATCTGTGTGCCAATTTTCAAACCGATCGAAGCTTTCTTTCTACCCTTTTCAGTGGTTTTTCGAAATTTTCAAAAAACTTCCATAAAACAAAAACTAACTGGTTTAAAAGAAAACTGTAAACGGATCTAGTTTGAGCGCGTTCTGCTCCATCTGTGTGCCAATTTTCAAACCGATCGAAGCTTTCTTTCTACCCTTTTCAGTGGTTTTTCGAAATTTTCAAAAAACTTCCATAAAACAAAAACTAACTGGTTTAAAAGAAAACTGTAAACGGATCTACTTTGAGCGCGTTCTGCTCCATCTTTGTGCCAATTTTCAAACCGATCGAAGTTTTCTTTCTACCCTTTTCAGTGGTTTTTCGAAATTTTCAAAAAACTTCCATAAAACAAAAACTAACCGGTTTAAAGGAAAACTGTAAAGGATCTAGGTTGAGCGTGCTTTGCTCCATCTGTGTGCCAAGTTTCAAACCGATCGAAGTTTTCTTTCTACCTTTTCAGAGGTTTTTCGAAATTTTCAAAAAACCCCCATAAAACAAAAACTAACCGGTTTAAAAGAAAACTGTAAACGGATCTAGTTTGAGCGCGTTCTGCTCCATCTTTGTGCCAATTTTCAAACCGATCGAAGTTTTCTTTCCACCTATTTCAGTGGTTTTTCGAAATTTTCAAAAAACTTCCATAAAACAAAAACTAGTCGGTTTAAAGGAAAACTGTAAACGGATCTAGGTTTGAGCGTGCTTTGCTCCATCTGTGTGCCAAGTTTCAAACCGATCGAAGCTTTCTTTCTACCCTCTTCAGAGGTTTTTCGAAATTTTCAAAAAACCCCATATAAAACAAATACTAACCGGTTTAAACGAAAACTGTAAACTGATCTAGTTTGAGCACGAAATACTCCATCTGTGTGCCAATTTTCGAACCGATCGAAGTTTTCTTTCTACCCTTTTCAGTGGTTTTTCGAAATTTTCAGAAAACTTCCATAAAACAAAAACTAGTCGGTTTAAGGAAAACTGTAACGGATCTAGATTGAGCGTGCTTTGCTCCATCTGTGTGCCAAGTTTCAAACCGATCGAAGTTTTCTTTCCACCCTTTTCAGTGGTTTTTCGAAATTTTCAAAAAACTTCCATAAAACAAAAACTAACTGGTTAAAAGAAAACTGTAAACGGATCTAGTTTGAGCGCGTTCTGCTCCATCTGTGTGCCAATTTTCAAACCGATCGAAGCTTTCTTTCTACCCTTTTCAGTGGTTTTTCGAAATTTTCAAAAAACTTCCATAAAACAAAAACTAACTGGTTTAAAAGAAAACTGTAAACGGATCTACTTTGAGCGCGTTCTGCTCCATCTTTGTGCCAATTTTCAAACCGATCGAAGTTTTCTTTCTACCCTTTTCAGTGGTTTTTCGAAATTTTCAAAAAACCCCATAAAACAAAAACTAACCGGTTTGAAGGAGAACTGTGGACAAATTTAGTTTGAGCGCGCTTTGCTCCATCTGTGTGCCAATTTTCAAACCGATCGAAGTTTTCTTTCTACCCTTTTCAGTGGTTTTTCGAAATTTTCAAAAAACTTCCATAAAACAAAAACTAGTCGGTTTAAAGGAAAACTGTAAACGGATCTAGGTTGAGCGTGCTTTGCTCCATCTGTGTGCCAATTTTCAAACCGATCGAAGTTTTCTTTCCACCTATTTCAGTGGTTTTTCGAAATTTTCAAAAAACTTCCATAAAACAAAAACTAAACGATTTAAGGAAAAAACTGTGAACAAATCTAGTTTGAGCGCGCTCTACTCCATCTGTGTGCCAATTTTCAAACCGATCGAAGTTTTCTTTCTACCCTTTTCCGAGGTTTTTCGAATTTTCAAAAAACCCCCATAAAACAAAAACTAACCGGTTTGAAGGAAAACTGTGGATAAATTTAGTTTGAGCGCGCTTTGCTCCATCTGTGTGCCAATTTTCAAACCGATCGAAGTTTTTTTTACCCTTTTCAGTGGTTTTTCGAAATTTTCAGAAAACTTCCATAAAACAAAAACTAACCGGTTTGAAGGAAAACTGTGAACAAATCTAGTTTGAGCGCGCTCTGCTCCATCTGTGTGCCAATTTTCAAACCGATCGAAGTTTTCTTTCTACCCTTTTCAGTGGTTTTTCGAAATTTTCAAAAAACTTCCATAAAACAAAAACTAGTCGGTTTAAAGGAAAACTGTGAACGGATCTAGGTTGAGCGTGCTTTGCTCCATCTGTGTGCCAAGTTTCAAACCGATCGAAGTTTTCTTCCTACCCTTTTCAGAGGTTTTTCGAAATTTTCAAAAAACCCCCATAAAACAAAAACTAACCGGTTTGAAGGAAAACTGTGAACAAATCTAGTTTGAGCGCGTTCTGCTCCATCTGTGTGCCAATTTTCAAACCGATCGAAGTTTTCTTTCTACCCTTTTCAGTGGTTTTTCGAAATTTTCAAAAAACTTCCATAAAACAAAAACTAACTGGTTTAAAAGGAAACTGTAAACGGATCTACTTTGAGCGCGTTCTGCTCCATCTTTGTGCCAATTTTCAAACCGATCGAAGTTTTCTTTCTACCCTTTTCAGTGGTTTTTCGAAATTTTCAAAAAACTTCCATAAAACAAAAACTAACCGGTTTAAAGGAAAACTGTAAACGGATCTAGGTTGAGCGTGCTTTGCTCCATCTGTGTGCCAAGTTTCAAACCGATCGAAGTTTTCTTCCTACCCTTTTCAGAGGTTTTTCGAAATTTTCAAAAAACCCCCATAAAACAAAAACTAACCGGTTTGAAGGAAAACTGTGAACAAATCTAGTTTGAGCGCGTTCTGCTCCATCTGTGTGCCAATTTTCAAACCGATCGAAGTTTTCTTTCTACCTTTTCAGTGGTTTTTCGAAATTTTCAAAAAACTTCCATAAAACAAAAACTAACCGGTTTAAAAGAAAACTGTTAACGGATCTAGTTTGAGCGCGTTCTGCTCCATCTTTGTGCCAATTTTCAAACCGATCGAAGTTTTCTTTCTACCCTTTTCAGTGGTTTTTCGAAATTTTCAAAAAACTTCCATAAAACAAAACTAAACGATTTAAAGGAAAACTGTGAACAAATCTAGTTTGAGCGCGCTCTGCTCCATCTGTGTGCCAATTTTCAAACCGATCGAAGTTTTCTTTCTACCCTTTTCAGAGGTTTTTCGAAATTTTCAAAAAACTTCCATAAAACAAAAACTAACTTGTTTAAAAAAAAACTGTAAACGGATCTAGTTTGAGCGCGCTCTGCTCCATCTGTGTGCCAATTTTCAAACCGATCGAAGTTTTCTTCCTACCCTTTTCAGTGGTTTTTCGAAATTTTCAGAAAACTTCCATAAAACAAAAACTAACTGGTTTAAAGGAAAACTGTAAACGGATCTAGGTTGAGCGTGCTCTGCTCCATCTGTGTGCCAATTTTCAAACCGATCGAAGTTTTCTTTCTACCCTTTTCAGAGGTTTTTCGAAATTTTCAAAAAACTTCCATAAAACAAAAACTAACCGGTTTAAAGGAAAACTGTAAACGGATCTAGGTTGAGCGTGCTTTGCTCCATCTGTGTGCCAATTTTCAAACCGATCGAAGTTTTCTTTCCACCTATTTCAGTGGTTTTTCGAAATTTTCAAAAAACTTCCATAAAACAAAAACTAAACGATTTAAGGAAAACTGTGAACAAATCTAGTTTGAGCGCGCTCTACTCCATCTGTGTGCCAATTTTCAAACCGATCGAAGTTTTCTTTCTACCCTTTTCAGAGGTTTTTCGAAATTTTCAAAAAACCCCCATAAAACAAAAACTAACCGGTTTGAAGGAAAACTGTGGATAAATTTAGTTTGAGCGCGCTTTGCTCCATCTGTGTGCCAATTTTCAAACCGATCGAAGTTTTCTTTCTACCCTTTTCAGTGGTTTTTCGAAATTTTCAGAAAACTTCCATAAAACAAAAACTAACCGGTTTGAAGGAAAACTGTGAACAAATCTAGTTTGAGCGCGCTCTGCTCCATCTGTGTGCCAATTTTCAAACCGATCGAAGTTTTCTTTCTACCCTTTTCAGTGGTTTTTCGAAATTTTCAAAAAACTTCCATAAAACAAAAACTAGTCGGTTTAAAGGAAAACTGTGAACGGATCTAGGTTGAGCGTGCTTTGCTCCATCTGTGTGCCAAGTTTCAAACCGATCGAAGTTTTCTTCCTACCCTTTTCAGAGGTTTTTCGAAATTTTCAAAAACCCCCATAAAACAAAAACTAACCGGTTTGAAGGAAAACTGTGAACAAATCTAGTTTGAGCGCGTTCTGCTCCATCTGTGTGCCAATTTTCAAACCGATCGAAGTTTTCTTTCTACCCTTTTCAGTGGTTTTTCGAAATTTTCAAAAAACTTCCATAAAACAAAAACTAACTGGTTTAAAAGGAAACTGTAAACGGATCTACTTTGAGCGCGTTCTGCTCCATCTTTGTGCCAATTTTCAAACCGATCGAAGTTTTCTTTCTACCCTTTTCAGTGGTTTTTCGAAATTTTCAAAAAACTTCCATAAAACAAAAACTAACCGGTTTAAAGGAAAACTGTAAACGGATCTAGGTTGAGCGTGCTTTGCTCCATCTGTGTGCCAAGTTTCAAACCGATCGAAGTTTTCTTCCTACCCTTTTCAGAGGTTTTTCGAAATTTTCAAAAAACCCCCATAAAACAAAAACTAACCGGTTTGAAGGAAAACTGTGAACAAACCTAGTTTGAGCGCGTTCTGCTCCATCTGTGTGCCAATTTTCAAACCGATCGAAGTTTTCTTCCTACCCTTTTCAGTGGTTTTTCGAAATTTTCAAAAAACTTCCATAAAACAAAAACTAACTGGTTTAAAAGAAAACTGTAAACGGATCTACTTTGAGCGCGTTCTGCTCCATCTTTGTGCCAATTTTCAAACCGATCGAAGTTTTCTTTCTACCCTTTTCAGTGGTTTTTCGAAATTTTCAAAAAACTTCCATAAAACAAAAACTAACCGGTTTAAAGGAAAACTGTAAACGGATCTAGGTTGAGCGTGCTTTGCTCCATCTGTGTGCCAAGTTTCAAACCGATCGAAGTTTTCTTTCTACCCTTTTCAGAGGTTTTTCGAAATTTTCAAAAAACCCCCATAAAACAAAAACTAACCGGTTTAAAAGAAAACTGTAAACGGATCTAGTTTGAGCGCGTTCTGCTCCATCTTTGTGCCAATTTTCAAACCGATCGAAGTTTTCTTTCCACCTATTTCAGTGGTTTTTCGAAATTTTCAAAAAACTTCCATAAAACAAAAACAAGTCGGTTTAAAGGAAAACTGTAAACGGATCTAGGTTGAGCGTGCTTTGCTCCATCTGTGTGCCAAGTTTCAAACCGATCGAAGCTTTCTTTCTACCCTCTTCAGAGGTTTTTCGAAATTTTCAAAAAACCCCCATAAAACAAATACTAACCGGTTTAAACGAAAACTGTAAACTGATCTAGTTTGAGCACGAAATACTCCATCTGTGTGCCAATTTTCGAACCGATCGAAGTTTTCTTTCTACCCTTTTCAGTGGTTTTTCGAAATTTTCAGAAAACTTCCATAAAACAAAAACTAGTCGGTTTAAAGGAAAACTGTAAACGGATCTAGATTGAGCGTGCTTTGCTCCATCTGTGTGCCAAGTTTCAAACCGATCGAAGTTTTCTTTCCACCCTTTTCAGTGGTTTTTCGAAATTTTCAAAAAACTTCCATAAAACAAAAACTAACTGGTTTAAAGAAAACTGTAAACGGATCTAGTTTGAGCGCGTTCTGCTCCATCTGTGTGCCAATTTTCAAACCGATCGAAGCTTTCTTTCTACCCTTTTCAGTGGTTTTTCGAAATTTTCAAAAAACTTCCATAAAACAAAAACTAACTGGTTTAAAAGAAAACTGTAAACGGATCTACTTTGAGCGCGTTCTGCTCCATCTTTGTGCCAATTTTCAAACCGATCGAAGTTTTCTTTCTACCCTTTTCAGTGGTTTTTCGAAATTTTCAAAAAACCCCCATAAAACAAAAACTAACCGGTTTGAAGGAGAACTGTGGACAAATTTAGTTTGAGCGCGCTTTGCTCCATCTGTGTGCCAATTTTCAAACCGATCGAAGTTTTCTTTCTACCCTTTTCAGTGGTTTTTCGAAATTTTCAAAAAACTTCCATAAAACAAAAACTAGTCGGTTTAAAGGAAAACTGTAAACGGATCTAGGTTGAGCGTGCTTTGCTCCATCTGTGTGCCAATTTTCAAACCGATCGAAGTTTTCTTTCCACCTATTTCAGTGGTTTTTCGAAATTTTCAAAAAACTTCCATAAAACAAAAACTAAACGATTTAAAGGAAAACTGTGAACAAATCTAGTTTGAGCGCGCTCTACTCCATCTGTGTGCCAATTTTCAAACCGATCGAAGTTTTCTTTCTACCCTTTTCGAGGTTTTTCGAAATTTTCAAAAAACCCCATAAAACAAAAACTAACCGGTTTGAAGGAAAACTGTGGATAAATTTAGTTTGAGCGCGCTTTGCTCCATCTGTGTGCCAATTTTCAAACCGATCGAAGTTTTCTTTCTACCCTTTTCAGTGGTTTTTCGAAATTTTCAGAAAACTTCCATAAAACAAAAAACTAACCGGTTTGAAGGAAAACTGTGAACAAATCTAGTTTGAGCGCGCTCTGCTCCATCTGTGTGCCAATTTTCAAACCGATCGAAGTTTTCTTTCTACCCTTTTCAGTGGTTTTTCGAAATTTTCAAAAAACTTCCATAAAACAAAACTAGTCGGTTTAAAGGAAAACTGTGAACGGATCTAGGTTGAGCGTGCTTTGCTCCATCTGTGTGCCAAGTTTCAAACCGATCGAAGTTTTCTTCCTACCCTTTTCAGAGGTTTTTCGAAATTTTCAAAAAACCCCCATAAAACAAAAACTAACCGGTTTGAAGGAAAACTGTGAACAAATCTAGTTTGAGCGCGTTCTGCTCCATCTGTGTGCCAATTTTCAAACCGATCGAAGTTTTCTTTCTACCCTTTTCAGTGGTTTTTCGAAATTTTCAAAAAACTTCCATAAAACAAAAACTAACTGGTTTAAAAGGAAACTGTAAACGGATCTACTTTGAGCGCGTTCTGCTCCATCTTTGTGCCAATTTTCAAACCGATCGAAGTTTTCTTTCTACCCTTTTCAGTGGTTTTTCGAAATTTTCAAAAAACTTCCATAAAACAAAAACTAACCGGTTTAAAGGAAAACTGTAAACGGATCTAGGTTGAGCGTGCTTTGCTCCATCTGTGTGCCAAGTTTCAAACCGATCGAAGTTTTCTTCCTACCCTTTTCAGAGGTTTTTCGAAATTTTCAAAAACCCCCATAAAACAAAAACTAACCGGTTTGAAGGAAAACTGTGAACAAATCTAGTTTGAGCGCGTTCTGCTCCATCTGTGTGCCAATTTTCAAACCGATCGAAGTTTTCTTTCTACCTTTTCAGTGGTTTTTCGAAATTTTCAAAAAACTTCCATAAAACAAAAACTAACCGGTTTAAAAGAAAACTGTTAACGGATCTAGTTTGAGCGCGTTCTGCTCCATCTTTGTGCCAATTTTCAAACCGATCGAAGTTTTCTTTCTACCCTTTTCAGTGGTTTTTCGAAATTTTCAAAAAACTTCCATAAAACAAAACTAAACGATTTAAAGGAAAACTGTGAACAAATCTAGTTTGAGCGCGCTCTGCTCCATCTGTGTGCCAATTTTCAAACCGATCGAAGTTTTCTTTCTACCCTTTTCAGAGGTTTTTCGAAATTTTCAAAAAACTTCCATAAAACAAAAACTAACTTGTTTAAAAAAAAACTGTAAACGGATCTAGTTTGAGCGCGCTCTGCTCCATCTGTGTGCCAATTTTCAAACCGATCGAAGTTTTCTTCCTACCCTTTTCAGTGGTTTTTCGAAATTTTCAGAAAACTTCCATAAAACAAAAACTAACTGGTTTAAAGGAAAACTGTAAACGGATCTAGGTTGAGCGTGCTCTGCTCCATCTGTGTGCCAATTTTCAAACCGATCGAAGTTTTCTTTCTACCCTTTTCAGAGGTTTTTCGAAATTTTCAAAAAACTTCCATAAAACAAAAACTAACCGGTTTAAAGGAAAACTGTAAACGGATCTAGGTTGAGCGTGCTTTGCTCCATCTGTGTGCCAATTTTCAAACCGATCGAAGTTTTCTTTCCACCTATTTCAGTGGTTTTTCGAAATTTTCAAAAAACTTCCATAAAACAAAAACTAAACGATTTAAAGGAAAACTGTGAACAAATCTAGTTTGAGCGCGCTCTACTCCATCTGTGTGCCAATTTTCAAACCGATCGAAGTTTTCTTTCTACCCTTTTCAGAGGTTTTTCGAAATTTTCAAAAAACCCCCATAAAACAAAAACTAACCGGTTTGAAGGAAAACTGTGGATAAATTTAGTTTGAGCGCGCTTTGCTCCATCTGTGTGCCAATTTTCAAACCGATCGAAGTTTTCTTTCTACCCTTTTCAGTGGTTTTTCGAAATTTTCAGAAAACTTCCATAAAACAAAAACTAACCGGTTTGAAGGAAAACTGTGAACAAATCTAGTTTGAGCGCGCTCTGCTCCATCTGTGTGCCAATTTTCAAACCGATCGAAGTTTTCTTTCTACCCTTTTCAGTGGTTTTTCGAAATTTTCAAAAAACTTCCATAAAACAAAAACTAGTCGGTTTAAAGGAAAACTGTGAACGGATCTAGGTTGAGCGTGCTTTGCTCCATCTGTGTGCCAAGTTTCAAACCGATCGAAGTTTTCTTCCTACCCTTTTCAGAGGTTTTTCGAAATTTTCAAAAAACCCCCATAAAACAAAAACTAACCGGTTTGAAGGAAAACTGTGAACAAATCTAGTTTGAGCGCGTTCTGCTCCATCTGTGTGCCAATTTTCAAACCGATCGAAGTTTTCTTTCTACCCTTTTCAGTGGTTTTTCGAAATTTTCAAAAAACTTCCATAAAACAAAAACTAACTGGTTTAAAAGGAAACTGTAAACGGATCTACTTTGAGCGCGTTCTGCTCCATCTTTGTGCCAATTTTCAAACCGATCGAAGTTTTCTTTCTACCCTTTTCAGTGGTTTTTCGAAATTTTCAAAAAACTTCCATAAAACAAAAACTAACCGGTTTAAAGGAAAACTGTAAACGGATCTAGGTTGAGCGTGCTTTGCTCCATCTGTGTGCCAAGTTTCAAACCGATCGAAGTTTTCTTCCTACCCTTTTCAGAGGTTTTTCGAAATTTTCAAAAAACCCCCATAAAACAAAAACTAACCGGTTTGAAGGAAAACTGTGAACAAACCTAGTTTGAGCGCGTTCTGCTCCATCTGTGTGCCAATTTTCAAACCGATCGAAGTTTTCTTTCTACCTTTTCAGTGGTTTTTCGAAATTTTCAAAAAACTTCCATAAAACAAAAACTAACTGGTTTAAAAGAAAACTGTAAACGGATCTACTTTGAGCGCGTTCTGCTCCATCTTTGTGCCAATTTTCAAACCGATCGAAGTTTTCTTTCTACCCTTTTCAGTGGTTTTTCGAAATTTTCAAAAAACTTCCATAAAACAAAAACTAACCGGTTTAAAGGAAAACTGTAAACGGATCTAGGTTGAGCGTGCTTTGCTCCATCTGTGTGCCAAGTTTCAAACCGATCGAAGTTTTCTTTCTACCCTTTTCAGAGGTTTTTCGAAATTTTCAAAAAACCCCCATAAAACAAAAACTAACCGGTTTAAAAGAAAACTGTAAACGGATCTAGTTTGAGCGCGTTCTGCTCCATCTTTGTGCCAATTTTCAAACCGATCGAAGTTTTCTTTCCACCTATTTCAGTGGTTTTTCGAAATTTTCAAAAAACTTCCATAAAACAAAAACAAGTCGGTTTAAAGGAAAACTGTAAACGGATCTAGGTTGAGCGTGCTTTGCTCCATCTGTGTGCCAAGTTTCAAACCGATCGAAGTTTTCTTTCTACCCTTTTCAGTGGTTTTTCGAAATTTTCAGAAAACTTCCATAAAACAAAAACTAGTCGGTTTAAAGGAAAACTGTAAACGGATCTAGATTGAGCGTGCTTTGCTCCATCTGTGTGCCAAGTTTCAAACCGATCGAAGTTTTCTTTCCACCCTTTTCAGTGGTTTTTCGAAATTTTCAAAAAACTTCCATAAAACAAAAACTAACTGGTTTAAAAGAAAACTGTAAACGGATCTAGTTTGAGCGCGTTCTGCTCCATCTGTGTGCCAATTTTCAAACCGATCGAAGCTTTCTTTCTACCCTTTTCAGTGGTTTTTCGAAATTTTCAAAAAACTTCCATAAAACAAAAACTAGTCGGTTTAAAGGAAAACTGTGAACGGATCTAGGTTGAGCGTGCTTTGCTCCATCTGTGTGCCAAGTTTCAAACCGATCGAAGTTTTCTTCCTACCCTTTTCAGAGGTTTTTCGAAATTTTCAAAAAACCCCCATAAAACAAAAACTAACCGGTTTGAAGGAAAACTGTGAACAAATCTAGTTTGAGCGCGTTCTGCTCCATCTGTGTGCCAATTTTCAAACCGATCGAAGTTTTCTTTCTACCCTTTTCAGTGGTTTTTCGAAATTTTCAAAAAACTTCCATAAAACAAAAACTAACTGGTTTAAAAGGAAACTGTAAACGGATCTACTTTGAGCGCGTTCTGCTCCATCTTTGTGCCAATTTTCAAACCGATCGAAGTTTTCTTTCTACCCTTTTCAGTGGTTTTTCGAAATTTTCAAAAAACTTCCATAAAACAAAAACTAACCGGTTTGAAGAAAAACTGTAAAAGATCTAGGTTGAGCGTGCTTTGCTCCATCTGTGTGCCAAGTTTCAAACCGATCGAAGTTTTCTTCCTACCCTTTTCAGAGGTTTTTCGAAATTTTCAAAAAACCCCCATAAAACAAAAACTAACCGGTTTGAAGGAAAACTGTGAACAAATCTAGTTTGAGCGTGCTCTGCTCCATCTGTGTGCCAAGTTTCAAACCGATCGAAGCTTTCTTTCTACCCTTTTCAGTGGTTTTTCGAAATTTTCAGAAAACTTCCATAAAACAAAAACTAACCGGTTTGAATGAAAACTGTGAACGGATCTAGTTTGAGCGCGCTCTGCTCCATTTGTATGCCAATTTTCAAACCGATCGAAGTTTTCTTTCTACCCTTTTCAGTGGTTTTTCGAAATTTTCGGAAAACTTCCATAAAACAAAAACTAGTCGGTTTAAAGGAAAACTGTAAGCGGATCTAGATTGAGCGTGCTTTGCTCCATCTGTGTGCCAAGTTTCAAACCGATCGAAGTTTTCTTTCTACCTTTTCAGTGGTTTTTCGAAATTTTCAAAAAACTTCCATAAAACAAAAACTAACCGGTTTAAAAGAAAACTGTTAACGGATCTAGTTTGAGCGCGTTCTGCTCCATCTTTGTGCCAATTTTCAAACCGATCGAAGTTTTCTTTCTACCCTTTTCAGTGGTTTTTCGAAATTTTCAAAAAACTTCCATAAAACAAAACTAAACGATTTAAAGGAAAACTGTGAACAAATCTAGTTTGAGCGCGCTCTGCTCCATCTGTGTGCCAATTTTCAAACCGATCGAAGTTTTCTTTCTACCCTTTTCAGAGGTTTTTCGAAATTTTCAAAAAACTTCCATAAAACAAAAACTAACTTGTTTAAAAAAAAACTGTAAACGGATCTAGTTTGAGCGCGCTCTGCTCCATCTGTGTGCCAATTTTCAAACCGATCGAAGTTTTCTTCCTACCCTTTTCAGTGGTTTTTCGAAATTTTCAGAAAACTTCCATAAAACAAAAACTAACTGGTTTAAAGGAAAACTGTAAACGGATCTAGGTTGAGCGTGCTCTGCTCCATCTGTGTGCCAATTTTCAAACCGATCGAAGTTTTCTTTCTACCCTTTTCAGAGGTTTTTCGAAATTTTCAAAAAACTTCCATAAAACAAAAACTAACCGGTTTAAAGGAAAACTGTAAACGGATCTAGGTTGAGCGTGCTTTGCTCCATCTGTGTGCCAAGTTTCAAACCGATCGAAGTTTTCTTCCTACCCTTTTCAGAGGTTTTTCGAAATTTTCAAAAAACTTCCATAAAACAAAAACTAACCGGTTTAAAAAAAAACTGTAAACGGATCTAGTTTGATCGCGTTCTGCTCCATCTTTGTGCCAATTTTCAAACCGATCGAAGTTTTCTTTCTACCCTTTTCAGTGGTTTTTCGAAATTTTCAAAAAACTTCCATAAAACAAAAACTAACCGGTTTGAAGGAAAACTGTGAACAAATCTAGTTTGAGCGCGCTCTGCTCCATCTGTGTGCCAATTTTCAAACCGATCGAAGTTTTCTTCCTACCCTTTTCAGTGGTTTTTCGAAATTTTCAGGAAACTCCCATAAAACAAAAACTAACCGGTTTAATGGGAAACTGTAAACGAATCTAGGTTGAGCGCGCTCTGCTCCATCTGTTTGCCAATTTTCAAACCGATCGAAGCTCTCTTTCCACCCTTTTCATGTTCTTTCTGATTTTCAGGAATATTCGAATAAAATCCAAAATAAATTTTTTAAAAATAACCAAGAACGGATCGAGGTTGAGAAGACTTTACTCTATCTGTGTGCCAATTTTGACGGCGATCAGACGAAAAAAGAGTTTTTGGCGAAAAAGAAACCAAGGTTATAGTCTTTGTTTTTTTTCAATAATCTAAGATGGTATTATCGAAGTATTATACATGTCATAGGGTGGATTGAAGGCCTTAGATCACGAATCCGCCCTCAGTTCCTCGCTCAGACCCTTTCCCCCCTTTTTTGAACGTTCAAAGTTAAGATTCTCAGTTAAAATAACTTCAAATTTCCCAATGAACTTCATATACCCAGTGAACAAATAACAGTCTTTTCTTTTAATGCTGCAAGGATAAGAATATTGTAAAAAATTCTCGATTATTCAATGATGTAAAGTTTATTTCCGTCTCAATAACAAAAATATGAAGTCTTACAAGTGTAATTTAAAAATCATAATACATTCATCTGATCGTTCCTTGTATACAATTTTCTAAAAAACATCCAAAGTTTCTCCAATTTAAAACATTTTGTACATTCCTAGAAAAAAAATGTTACGATTAAAATATCCTACGCTATTGTTTTCCTCTCTTGTTCCCTGTGGGAGGCTTTTGCAGCTGAAAGTTCGACTGCAAAGACGAATTTTGAAAACTAAACGTCGCATTCGGAAGGTTAGCATTCGTTTGATTCAAACTGTTGTTGGTTGTACCAAAAATACTGGTATTATTCGACGAACCAAACCCTGAAAAATCAAATTGTCCAATTTTTTTTTTTTTTTTTTCAATATCTCACCTGTTGTGTTTCCATTCCCGGCGGATAGGTGACTGTGATATTTTGGCCTATCACTGGGAAATTTGAGGTTATCATCTGGTTGAAAGGTGTAGGTCCGCATGCGATTTTAGGTGGACTTCGAGTAACAGTCGTTGAAACTGTCTGATTAGGGTTAAGTTTCTTTTCCAAAGCTTCGAACGGATTTGTTGAATCGTTAGCAAGTTGTTTTCTCAAGTTAATAAACAGTTCTTTCTGCGATTCAACTTGCGTATGAACCGACTGCAACCTTCCAGCTAAAGCTACGAAAGTATCGTGTAACCGTTTCATCCCCAAAGATAAGTCTGAAAGAATTAAACGTTAGCGTTAAATCATTCCGTTAAACGGCTCAAAACTAACCTTGAGAAGTCAGAGTAGCCGGTTGACCGAAATTCTTAACATACTTATCAGTGTTCTCGATCTGAATCTTCAACGCATGCATTTCCTTCTCAAACTTATCGGCCAATCCCAAAAAAAAATTCATGGGGGCCTGATTCTCGTACTGCAAACCTGCAGGGGTGTCTTGAGTCCTTTGCGCCATCTCCAACAACTGTAAACCCTGAGCCGTGTCGTACTTCAATTTTTCAGCCAAACTCCTGTTTCTCTCCAGTTGCGATTCGATCTCTTTTATCACGTTGTTCAACACCCCGATCTGGCTCTCTACGCTGCGAAAATCTTTGACACAACATCTCGAAACGTCTGAACTGTATATTTTCTGTTGCTTGATGTAGTTCTTGAAGTTTTCGATGTCCTGTTGGATTTCGTTCGGGACTTGCTGTTCTTTCGGAGGCACTTCTTTGGCTGCAGCGGCTCCTAAAGTGGATGAAGTGGACGTTTGGATGCCTCCGAGACCTACTTTTACCGGTGCCGCGGTCGTAGATGGCGTGGATAAACCTACAAAAACATATCTGTCAAAAGAACGTAACCTAACCTATGACAGATGTCAGACCTACGACAGATGTTTGACAGTAGATTAACCTTAACCTAACTCTTTTAACTTAAAATAACTTGTTGAAAAATACAAGAATTATTAAAATTGACTCACTGAAACTTGTCGAGGTTGCAGATGTTCCGAAATTCAAACTACCTGCAGCAGTCGATGTGTTGAGTCCAAAACTCAAGTTTGGAGCTGCCGTACTCGTTCCGAATGTTAGATTTGTGGTAGGTGCTGAAGAACTAGTTCCAAATGTTAGATTTGTAGAAGGGGCTGATGTTGTCGCACTTGCAGTCGTTTTAGCTCCGAAACTCGGAGTTGAGCCACCTAAGTTAAATCCTAATGTTGATGGGGCTGAAATTAAACTCTAGCTTTGATTCCGATGTTGCTAACGGATTTATTCATGTTAAATTACCAGATGTAGGCGCAGAACTTCCTAGGGTCAAACCGGTTGAAGCAGGTGTGGGGGCTGCGGCACCAAAACTAGGGGTAGTTGAGGTTGGAGCTCCTAAGCTTGGAGTTGCCGTTAACCCTCCAAAACTCAAACCACCAGCTGCCGAGGTCGTCTGAGGAGTTGCGCTAGATGCTGGGGCGCCAAACGAGAACCCTGAAGTATTCGCATTTGCCCCGAAACTCAAAGGAGTTCCTGTCGCAGCAGAAACTGGGTTTGCACCAAATGACAACCCTATAAAAAATATCAAAGATAATTTTCTGGGAATAAACAAAATTTAAATCACAAACCAGAAGTTGTAACTGTTACATTAGGTGCTCCCAAGCTGAAACCTGTGGGTTGGGGGGCCACTGCACCTGTTGGTTTGCTTGGAGTTGAGCCAAGTTGAAAACCAGTGGATGGTTGTTGAGTGTTAGACCCAAAACTGAACTGATTGCTTCCTGGTGTTTGGGCTCCAAAACTCAAAGTATTTGTTCCCCCAAAGGAAGGAGCTGTTGTTCTGTAAAAAGGTGAACATAAAACTAGCTTTTTCCAAGTTTATTACTGAATAATTCTATACTTAAGTATTTGATTCTCACGTACTTGGCGCCAAACGAAAAACCTGAAGACATTTTTCTTTAGTTTGATGTGAAATTTCGATAAACTGTCGTTTGATTTTAATTATCAAGAAATTTGGAATTAATCATTCTTTATCAAACGAATTTAAAAAAGTTAAAACTTCAAATTTTGTTTTCCTAACCTCACTCCAGAAATAATGACAATTGAAGCATAGATTCACTGAGTTATAAACTCAGTGCATAGATTAAAATTCTTTTATCATTTTTATCTTGATAACGATTTCTTATTTCAGAGATTTCCAGCGATTCTTCGTAGTTTTCCATAAGCGAAAGACGCAATTCATCAGTTTTTGAATTTTCTACCCATTTACATTTAGTTAGGCCATGGAGGAAATTGAAAGCTTCTTATTTTTGTGGTCTAACCTCACTATTTCGTTTCTCACTCCATGTGATATAATTGCCAAATATTTTGAAAATATTTCCTATTTTACACCGATTCAAGCAAAAAAAGTTCGATCATCATGGCTCAAGGTAAAATGAAGGTGAAAGCAAATTTGCCCAAAAACGTCAAGAAGAAAAACACGAAGGGGGCAGCAATAACAAAGAAAAAAAATTGTCCAGTCAAGTCGAAGAAGGATAAAACCCAAGAAGCCCAAAAACTGAAACAAATGGTAACGAAAACATTGAACAAGGCGATAGAAGAAGACTTGCGGGCGAAGGTTCAAACGAATGTAAATCTCTCCAAAGCTCAAGAAGCCGTAGCAAAGTATCATTCGAATAAACCCCAATAAAGGTATGTCTTTCAACACTATACATTTCTATTTTTCCTCAAATTGTTCACATTAACAATACATCTGTTTTAAAATCTTATTTCCCCCATTTATATAATTATTTTGTTCCATTTTTTTATACTCCGTTTTTCAGGTCGAACAAAACTATGAACCTTTTAAACGAAAAGATAACACGTCAGGACTTGTTGATACAGATTTGTTCGTTCAAGAATGAAGTATATTGTTGAGTTATATTGAATTAGTGATAACCTTGACTGGTCATGAATAAATAATGTAAATTTGATCATTCTTGAAATATTTTATATCTATGTAAAACGAATACCAATTGAACTTTTTATACGAATAAATAGATGAAGTTTAATTATGATCATAATTAGTAGTAGATTATAAGGGGGAACGAAATACAATAAAAGACTTCGATTTTGAAAGATTTCAACACTGATATTTTTATTCATTTGAATATGAGTAATTCATTGTTGTCTAACGAAGAAATTACAAAAAATATCGATTTCTCACAAACAAGTCGTGAATAATCCAGTTTATCCAGAGATAAAGGAAAATAATCAAGGACAATACAAGAAAAAAGTATTTTTAATGGGTATTGTTCCAAGTTTGTGGAAAATAAGTGAATTAGTCCTTGTGCGATGAAAAAAGGAAAATTTCGTACATCTTTTGTCTGCATATTGACCTAATATTACATCTATCTCTGAAAAAAAAGGATAAAATAAAACGAATTAGTCTGTTTCAAGAAGGTCCATTGTAATTTGATGGTTCATCAAACTTTTAATTCTCCATTAAACAAGGTATCCATGGCTACCACCAGTGGAATTTCCAGTTAATTGTAGGATTAAAATGGTAATGAATCATTCAATTATAATGAACCTTCTTGATAAATTCAATAAAAATTTCGTGATTTTCAAAATCAAAATTTTGATCTTTTGCAGCTTTTTCATTGTGCGTTTTTGGTTTCATTCTAGACTTATATTGTTTATTCTTATGCATGGATACTTTGTTAAATCGAGGATTTTACTATGTCCTAGAATACATTACCGTTAAATCCACATATCATACTAAATTACACTTGAAAACAACATGAGAGGATGTGGAAAATTTCAATAAAATTACTCCAGGAATCTTTAATTCTCGTTCGTACCCCAAAATCATGAAAATCCAATGTGTTCCCATTAAGTTATTCATTTCAATATATAGGTGGCGCTGGGGATCGTATAATACTTAATACCTCCGCTGGTATTCGGATAAAAGACCGTCCCGTGGGAATTTCAATATGTGAAACCGTATGAGGCTCTAGCGTTAATATTCGCTTTGTGTGGATAGCTGGAATTCCTGGGGTGACCTTGCGCTCACGTCTGGGTCTGTCAAACGGTGAAATGTCTAATAAATTCGTCACGAAAAGCGCGTTGCGCGGCGCAAATTAAAAAAATGGAAAACCTTCGCGACCGCATCTCTCGATCTGTTCGATGCTAATAAACTGCATGGAATGCGGTGGGATGATACGAGCAGCAATATGCTCGAATAACGATTCGACTTATCGCCTGCAAAATTGATTATGGCGTGGCTTAGACTGATTGGAGTGGAGCTTCGGTAGGGAGGTTTTCGTGCTTGAGTTTCCGCGTTGCTGCGCTAGTTTTTCATGCGATTTCTTGCTTATATCCTCAGTTAGCTAATGGTGAGGCCTCACCATAGGTATTTGAGAACTTCAGCCGCATATTTCTTCATATTAAAGTATAAAATTAAAATGACAAGAATTCGTAAATCTCATTATCTCATATGAGATACAAATGATTGATGCAAGATGTAATATTTTTTTAAGAAACGACTGAATATCTCCAAAACGACTCATTTGTTGACCCACGTTCATATGAAATTTTTTACATATTTTGGTGGTGTGTGATCAGCTCCGAAAATATTGAAACTCTCTTTTTCAACAACCTGTATATAACAAGATTAAAACGCTAGTGTACAGTGATATCTTGGTAACCCCAATTTTCTCGAGAACGTCCGAATATTTTTTCATTCTGTGAATGGCGTTTTGAACAAGGCAATGTTGACTTGAAATGCGCAAAAAAATCTGCGGAATAAATAAAGACGCCAGGCGTCTCGGCGCTGTCAAAAATTTTTTCTCCAGAGACATACCTTTTTTATCATGTCATTCGAAGGATAATTTCATTCTGAACTTTTTATTCGAATACAATTTTTATCCATTTCCAACCGTCAGTGATCTGCAGCGTGTTTTATGTTAATTCTATTCCATTTATTTTTTTCTGTATTGTGATAGTGTGCCTTTATTTCGAGACAGATATGATTTTGTGCCTTGAATTTAAGAAGGCTAGTTTTCTAGTCAATATGCCTTTTCAAATAAGATGAAATATGTGACTTCAGCAAGATGGGGCTCCATGTCACAACGCTGCCATTGTGAAGAGATACATGCTTGTGTACAGGGTGGTCAGATTTCGATGTTCTAGTTCTACATCTCCTGAATTAAACGAGATAGAAAAAAAGTAATATACATGTCTTGTTCTCTTTTTTCGAGAATCTAAAATTGCCGAAAACCGCAATTCGCTAAGGTGTCTAGTTTTCATGCTACAGGGTGATTTTGAAATTTGGCCTATTATTATAATTGGCTATAACTTCCAAAGTGTTGCTGCTTCGCTATCCAAAAAAAAAATTTTAAGTGGAGTTTTTTCAGTACTTTTTTCCAGTGCTATCAAAATTTTCGTGACTCTTAAAATTTTAGATAAATTAAAAAAATCAATTTTTTTCAAATGGAAACCATAATGTGCTATGATGTTTTTCAATAGACTTTTCTTAGACAATTTCGAAAATATATCATGATATACTACCGGGCTTAAATATCGAAAATTCCGAAAAAACAGTTTTCGATTAACAAAATCAAAGAGGGTTTTGATTTTGATTAATTTCTTTTCACCTGAGGACGTCATACAACTTGGGCCTGCTCAAATTATGCTGACCGAAAAGTGGTTTTTTCAAAATGTTCATATTCAAGCTCGGAAGTATATCATGCTATTTATTTTTGAAATTGTCGAAGAAATTTTTTTTATTTTTCTAAAATTTGAAGTGGCACTGAAATTTCGATAGAACTTGTAAAAAGTACTGAAAAAACTGCCCTAAAGATGTTTTTATTTCTAGAGCGTAGCGTCAATACTGCCGAAGTTATAACCAATTATAATAATTGGCCAAATTGCAGAATCACCCTGTAGCATGGAAACTAGACACTGCGGTTTTCAGCAATTTATGTATGTCGAAAAAAGAGAACATGCATTGTTATTTTATTTTTCTTCTATCTCGCTTAATTTAGGAGATTAGGTACTAAAACATTGAAATATGACCTCTCTGTACACGATATTATAAGTATTTCCACACGAAATTCCAGACATTAACTGGTTCATTCACGACTTGTGAATGAAAAATCAATATTTTTTGCCATCTCTTCATTATATAGGAATACATTCAATTTTTCAATATCAGTAAAGATGATAATAATGAAGGTCTTTATTATTATAATTCACTACAAGGAATTTTTACATATCAAAGTAATTGAAATTGAATATCATTCAGCTTACAAACAAAGTCAACAAAGATAAATATAAATCAAATTTTTATGCTTTTGGGTTGCCTTTGGAATAGACTAAAGAAATTATATACTCTATGGCCTATAGAATGTTGGCCAGATCAAGGACACCTATGACCTATGACTATGGTTCACATCAGATAACCATAGACATCGGCGAACATAGATCTATCGAAAAAGGAACTTCGGGATTTTACTGTGAACCAGAGAGAGTCACAGAAGATTAACAACTAAAGAATTGCACCCGTGAATGGGTTCCGAATTTCGAAGCGCGCTCCGTTAGATAATTAATTCGAGTCCTGATCTGTCTAGGCGGATCAAATGAACCAACATTAGACGGTATTCCGTCTCTGGCCTCGCATTTGCCGTGTTTCACTCACGTCTTACTAGCTTCGTACTTCAGTCAGTCGCATTCCATTCCTCAGGCTACGGTATTCGATTGGTTGAAACAGTGACGTCACCTATGGAACTGCTCATGATAATATGGTATTCAACATGGCTGTGCAGTTAGTGTTCTGTGTTGTGTGTGTTAGTTAAAGTGGTTTTATATGAATTTTATAACGGATAATGCCTCGAAAACGAAACGGTGAGATACCCCTGCCGGAAGGTTGGGACTATGGTCAGGATTACGATGGCAAAATCTATTTCATAGACCATATTTCGAAGAAAACAACTTGGATAGATCCCAGAGACAGGTAGGTTCATTGCTTTCAAAAACACTCGACATACCGATCATTTCATTCGCCTTCTTTCAACTCTGTGGTGGTTTTCTGGGAATACGACTCAGAATTCGAATGTCGAGTTCCTGGACGCAATTCCCAGTAGTACGTCTGTAACTCATTCCAGAACTGGGATTGAGCTAAATATATCGCGAATTCCTGCACAATTGGAATCCCGAATTCCTAGAATTCCAACGTTATACGCGGTCAAATGACCTTATTCGATTTTTAACAGCTGGCCTAACCTATAACTGTCAAAAGGTAAAATTCAACCCTGACAGGTGAGATTTTCGGATTAATTGGTAGCATTGTTTATTTTGTTCCTCGATTATAAACTTCAAAAAATTATAATGTATGTGCTGCCACCACTCAGAAAATATGCACAGCACGGTGCGAAGAACATATTTCATGCTTCGTTGTTTCTAAATATACGAGACTGCTTTATGTATTATTTATATATTTTATGTACCATTTAAACTTTCCGTTAAGGTATGACATTCTTGTTATGCATTCTTCGATTTGTCTCAAGAACTTTGTAAACTCATGCTGAATTTGTCCAAAGTTATATCTGACGATATAACATAGGTATGCGTTTTTCGAAGCAGACAAGAATATTATAACTTGTGTGGCTGATTTCATTGCTGTGAAAGGAAGAATGATCTGGGAATTCGTAAATAAACTTCCGCATTCTTGGTTAGATAAGCTCGTTTGAAGAGATTTTTTAACTGTCTATACTTGCAGGAATTGAATAAATTTGTTGACTCCTCTGAAGGAAAATTAGAAAACCATAAGAGTTATCTGTATTCGACCGAGGTTGTTGTGAGTAAAAAGATGTATTTTCGATCACATTGCAGTTTTTGATTATCTCGTTTGCGTTATTAGTTACGATATTATCAAGGTGAAAGGTCATTGAAACTGGTGTAATTTGAGAAATAAAGGATTTTTTACTTCATATCCATCTTTTATTCAATTACGAAATTGGCAATCATGCAATATTAATTCTAATCTGTAGCTACCAACCTATGATTAGTGAAGAACCTTTTCAAGTTATATTGAAAAACGATTAAATAATGGTGGAATTCAGATTGAAAATTTGTCAGTTCTAGCTGTTGTTAATGAACTGAAGAGGAATACCTACTTAGTGACAGGTCAACAAAAGACCAAATACCTATTTCACACCCAGAAATTTCTTTTGTGAATGTCCGAAAGCGTGCCTATTGTTGTGGTGTCACCACAATATTTATGGACTTACAGTCTTAATAAGCCTTCTCAAATCTAACAAGAAGATACTATGATGTTTACATGAAGATTAGATTGAAGTTCCTGTAATTCCTTGATGATTAGGTTCGGTTAATTATAGGAACAATTCACGTTGGAGATCTCAACTGAAATAATAGATAATAAGAAACATATTTTATCGTATGATTCAGGTACTCAAGGGGACTTAGATTTTGATTAATCAGGTAGTAGACATCTTTTTATATTCCAAGATCTTTGATGTAAAACCATATTGAAGAATGAAAGTTTGTGTTCACAGTCATCAAGTTCCATTTACTGCATATTGAAATAAGTACAAAACGGTGAAATACTATACTTTTGAAAACATTCGAGGTAGCTTCAGATCATTTTCAACCATAGTTTCCATCTATGACGCCTGTCATAGTGACAGTTTATTTCTGTGATTTTTTCATTTCTATGCGCGTTTAAGGCGTTTTTTCGTGGAACCAGGAGCGGTTTTCTTAAGGCAATTTTATGCAACTCAACTTAAATATTTTTATTGGTTTCTCGTGGGGTCATGGGTTCTTTTTCGGCAGAAATGCCAGCGAAATAGCCGAGTAATCCGGATTTATCTGAAGTATGTCGTTATCAGCTATGCTAAGGCATTGATTTGTATACAGCCGATGCTCGAATACATCGGGGTCCTCGAAACGAGGAATTCTGGTTATCTCCGGCATGTCTGGCGACATAAAACTCTCGTCTCCCTATCGGCGCTTCTCCGAAAACGAAATACCGTCGAAGATCTTCGCGACGATGCCAAAAATCCCGCGGGAATAAATAAATCTATCTAGCCCAACTTGAAACGTAAATAAAATCGGTGCGACCGGCTTTCATGTCGCCAAGCCGTCTATGATTTCGGTATCTCCCGGTCGCTTTGATCTGTCATTTCCAGGAATGCGGTATTATGGTGTGATCTCGAAAAAGATATTTGGCAATGTTGGATTGTATCCGGTGAGGGAAACATTTATGTTGAACAGAGTGAACCTTTATTAAAGAGTTAGAGGTAGACCTCAAAATTTCTGAAGTATAGAATTTGTAAAAGTTAGGTATAGGTTAAGTTGGCTGAAGTGAGGACGGAGTCATAGAATATAAAACAATGTTTTATACTTTCATTATTTCATTTAGTTGAAGTTAATATCAAACTAATAGGTATAAGAGGTACCAAACCATTCAGTCAAGATACACAAAATGGCAACGCTGCACCGATAAAAATTCCACTATTAAAATCTACCGAAAACAATATTGTAAATGCGGTTTTTCCAAGGAAAGATACAATCAAATTCCGGCAATTTCCTACGCCACAGAAATTCGATGCTGACTCAGCCATTCGCTATTTTCCAGATGGGACCAAACCTTATCTCCGATATCCAAACAAAGAGATTACCGAATACACCCATGCGAGCGATAGAAAAAAAAAATGAGATCTACACAGTGACTCACGTTGTAAACAATGGCCACGCGACAGCTATAAGTTGGACCATTTGGTTGTGTGGGTTTGCCTGCGTTCATATATTTGTGATCGGTCTCTCTGTGTGACCTCAAAGACGCTAGATGAACGGACAGCCATGATGGATGGCTCCTCTGCGTGCACAGGGGCGTCGTTGGTCCAAAGGGGAGTCTTCGTCTTTGTTCTATTAACGATACTTGGGAGTCTCGAGACACAAACATGAGAAATTTAAGGAAAAACCTATAAATTTAAGGTTCGTCGAGGCCAAAATCCTCTGTGTTCACTACCAAACAAAGACAGCTCTGTGATCAGTCAACATGACATTCACCTACAACCGTCATCGTGACATTTTGGCTGTGGAAATTCTCTGGTTTTCGAGTGGCGTTCGGTTCGTCACCCTGCACAAACACATCTTGTTGTTTGTCGCCTCTCGAACAGATCTACTCACCAATTGAGTCATATCTTCACGATGAAGACCTCGATGCCGAAATATGCAGCCGTTTCGCTCGCCGTCAAGGGTCTGATGACTCAGACGCAATTCATGATCCAAGAACGTCGGAATGATTCAGTGTCTATCGAAATTTCAAGAAATAACAATTGGAACAGTCATCGTTTATCTGCATCCTGCTTATTCCTGGCATTCCGTTGAGTTTGAGGAGAATAACTGCTGGAGTCTCTTTGGAAAGGAATGCAGCCAGGAGGAAAACATTCTGTTGTGGAGAATCACATTTGCATTGTTTATATCTCTAGTTATTCAATGCATAGTATTTGGGGGAGTTAGATGATAGAGGGCGCTTCAGTATGAGATGCTTATTCAATGGATACAATTCATATTGCACTCTGAATGCGTCTCTTCAGAATCCAATGAGACGAATGTTGTAGATTGGTGTAGACAAAAACGCTCTCTGTCATCCAACTCCCCCAACTATTCTTCATTGAATATCTAGAGATTAAAGGGTAGTGTTCGGCGAGTCTAACTTGATCATATTTTCACTCCCAAATAGTAATTTGAAGTTCAACTAGATTCCATTCTGAGATTCCTAGCCTATTTGGAAGAAACAAGCTGGTTCTTCATGGGTTGCTGAGGCAACAATAGTCGTAGCCTTGATTTTTTTGTGCTGCTGAATATTATTGCCTCTTTTGGGGTAATAGTGTTCACTTGCCAAAAATTCATGCACAAGTTAACTTTGAATTTCAAAGCCTATTTAAAAGAAAGAAGCTGGTTCTTTATAGATTGCTGAGGCAATGATAGCCACAGCCTTGGTTTTTTCTGCTCCTGAATATTATTGCCCTTTTTTGGATAAAAGTGTTCATGTGCCAAAAATTGATGCACAACTGAACTCGGAATTTCAAAGCCTATTTAAAAGAAAGAAGCTGGTTCTTCATGGGTTGCTGAGGCAAGAATACCCTCAGCTTTGGTTTTTCATGCTGCTGAATATTATTGCCCCTTTTGGAATAATAGTGTTCATGTGCCAAAAATTGATGCACAAGTCACTTCTGAATTTCAAAGCCTATATAGGGAAAAGAAGCTGGTTCTCCATAGATTGCTGAGGCAACAACAGCCGTAGCCTTGGTTTTTCCTGCTGCTGAATATTGTTGATCATTTTAGGTTAAAAGTGCTCATATGCCAAAAATTGAATCACAATTGAATTCTGAATTTCAAATCCTATTCAGACGAAAGAAGCTGGTTCTTCATATGTCGCTGAGGTAACAAAAGCTGTAGCCTTGGTTTTTTCTGCTGCTGATTTTTGTTGCCCCTTTTAGGTTAATAGTGCTTATGTGCCAAAAATTGATGCACTATTGAACTCTCAATTTCAAAGCCTATTTAGAAAAAAGAAGCTGGTTTTTCATGGGTTGCTGAGAGAACAATAGCCGTATCTTTGGTTTTTTCTGCTGCTGAATATTATTGCCCCTTTTGGGATAAAAGTATTCATGTGTCAAAAATTGATACACAATTTAACTCTGACTTTCAAAGCCTATTGAGGAAAAAGAAACTGGTTTTCATGGGTTGCTGAGGCAACAATAGTCACAGCTTTGGCTTTTTTTTGCTGCTGAATATTATTGCATCTTTAAGGTTAATAGTGTTCATGTGCCGAAAATTTATGCACAACGCAACCCTGAATTTCAAAGTCTATTGAGAAGAAAGAAGATGGTTCTTCATGGGTTGCTGAGACAACAATAGCCGCAGCCTTGGGTTTCTCTGCTGCTGAATATTATTGCCCCTTTTGGGATAATAGTCTTCATGTGCCAAAATCTGATAAACAAGTGAACTCTGAAGTTCATAGCCTATATAGGAGAAATAGGTTGATTCTGCATAGATTCCTGAGGCAACAATATCCGTAGCCTTGGTTTTTTCTGCTGCTGAATATTGTTGCTTCTTTTCGGTTAGAATTGTTCATGTGCCAAAAATTGATGCACAACTGAACTCCAAATTTTCAAACCTATTAAAGAAAAAGAAGCTGGTTCTTCATGGGTTGCTGAGGCAACAATCGTCGTAGCCTTCGCTTTTCCTGCTGCTGAATATTGTTGCTCCTCTTCGGTTAAAAGTGTTCATGTGCCAAAAATTGATGCACAACTGGACTCCAAATTTTAAAACCTACTAAGGAAAAAGAAGCTGGTTCTTCATGGGTTGCTAAGGCAACAATCGTCGTAGCCTTCGCTTTTTCTGCTGCTGAATATTGTTGCTCTTTTTCGGTTAATAGTTATTATGTGCCAAAAATTGATTCACAACTGAACTTGTCTATTGAGATCGCTACAGGAACTCTGAGATCATAGCTCATAAAACTCTTTTCTTGTTGTTTCCATTTCCACGTTATTCAGAATAACTGGACGTTCTGCATATATTGAGCAGACGTTGGAGGAAATTAATGTTAATGGAATATTCCTCCGTCAGAGTTCCCATGGCAGAGGCAGAGGTGTGACTGCTAATGTTGCCAGGCCGGTGTTAAATTAAGTGGACCTTAATCGAACAAATCTATTTCCTACCGAATAGACCAATTTGCGTCGACTTCGGAGTGTTAGATTAGCATATTTATTGATTACCGGGACGATTTGAATGCTTTATTATCGCACCTGATCCGAGCTCTATGCTCGGATGTCTGAGAGGGTCCCAGAAGGCGTACAATGGCGGATTGTGCACGGATGACCTTCAACCGAACGCTAGGTCACATGTCAGCGGAACAAAACAAATTTTATGGGGTTTTTGATTTCTACCATTAACCAACGGCCTTTGGAAACCCGATATCGGAATGTATTGTTCCCGATACTCTCAGGAAATCGTAAAACTCCAAGTACGACCGCGTTAAACGAGCGTTTCGCAAGCAGTAATAGGGGAAGGACGAATGGGGAAAAACAGCGGCGTGGTTTTAAGGGAGATTCTACCCGTTAATACCTCGCAATACGTGAAAATTTTGAATTTCGTTTATTGAAGGTTGTGAACACTGGTTCCATAGAGTTTCGTTTGACGTTTGAACTCGGGGTGCGTTCCAGAACGTGCCCCTACATCGTGCGAATCGTAAGCGTCCTATCGTATGTGGCAACGACGCCTTTGTCAAGTTATGACAGCACCAGCGGGTGCACCAGTTGATCATGATAGCTGTCTGTAGTAGAGGAGGCTGACCGTCACCGCATTCCTATCGTGGCTGCATTTCTTTCGAGCGTGTCTTGCTGTCTCTGTCGCACCGGCATCATTCCGCTGTATTAGCGGTGTGAAAAACATTAGGCGCCTTTTTATAACTGGCCCGGCGGAATGAACACGCTAGTACGCCTAGTAGATAATACCGATGACCTAGCGATTCCAGTAGGGATTTTGCTGAGCTAAACGGTAGCCGATCGCGAGATTTCTCCCAGATCTGTGCTTCAGAGCACGAAACATTTGACGTCTCCCCTTCTGTGACAGTTCCACAATCATTTTCCCTTAATTTGACAGATGATGCCCAGTTTTTCACTCTATGTCTATGGTCTAAGCAGCATTCCCTTTAACTTAACCTTGCCTTCCAGTTTTGACAGTCAGTTTAGCCAACAGACTGTCAGGTTAGTGATAAAAAGAAAGGTACTTTCATCCTTTCTATGGGATATCAAAATCCAACATATAAAAATGTCAATTTGACTTGCATTTTTGAATTTTCTACATGATATCAGATCTTCAAAGGCAAAGTTACTGTATAAGCAGCCTACTTCGATTTAAAATCGTGCCGAATTCAGTCACGTCGGTGCGGTGACATCAGTAATGGCTGGGATAAAAAAGTATTACTAATAACTTCGGTATTTCATTATTCTTTTACGTAGGTTAATTGCCGGTACAAGGTCGACCGGAATAATGTTGCCTTTAATATCATTAGGACTGATTAAAAAATAGCGAAACTTGGTGTATGTGGGATGAAATGGTAAACATTTTATTTTATGTAAGTTGATTTATAATCGGTTGTTCCCATCGTGTTAAACGAGGTGTAACCATCGAATTCTTTAGCGTCGAAACAACTCCTGCAAATATTGGAGATTACTCTTTTTCTGTGCTCTCTGTCAGTCAGTGTTCAAGAATTCACTCCGAGATCTGTCATCGACACGTAAAATTTAACTTTTAACCCTTTTTCGTGAAGTGACAGTCAATGTTACCAATACTCTCGGTGATTGGAAATTATGCCCTCTACAACACAATAATAATAAACTTAAATTGAGATAAATGAACTTGTGTCAATTGAAATAGAGGAGTGGATACAATTTACCAAAGGTGTAATCCAGAAACTATCCACGAGATAACCTTTAATCCTTTAAGGGGTTTCTATGTAATGGGATTACGGTAATTGATCCGTCTTAAAATAAACGAGGGGAACTAACCTTTCGTCTCGTTATTTTCTATGATTCTCCGACCTAACCTAATCGTTACTTCGAATTAAAATTTATGTTGTTCGACGACGTACGTCACTGCGTTGAAGTACATATAAAGTATAAATACTTCTCTGATATGAACTTCGTTTAATGAGGTTATTATATGCTAACATAAATAAACATAAGAATATTAAAACGTGATTGGCTATCCGTAGTGCGGAGATATTACGTTGGTATTGAATTAATATTCAAGGAATTTAATCTTTTCGAGTGTACTTGACAAAGAGGAATACTGATAAGAGCTTATCGAATGTTCTCTCAACAAATGACATCAACTGAAACTCTCAGTTTATTATTTACAATAATAAACTTGTGGAATTCTTCGATGAAATTTTTTGAACCCTCTCGAGATTTTGACGTTTTAAATATCATTGAATCGAATCCAAAGGATTCTCTTCGTCGACAGCCTTTTTTATCTTGGAATTCGCTGATATAACTTTATCGTTTATATTTGTTCAATTTTATCGGACATTCCTGACTTATCTGTAATTAATTCATTCGAGAACTCTGGCTGATTTGAATTTCATAAAACTACCTGCAAGACATTTGACGCCAAATGTTGAAATCTGTCTCGAAATTAATATATTAGGACCTGGAATTTCTCGAAATGATGCAATATCATTGACTTTTAACATTCTTTCTTCCCTGAAAATCGATTAGTATTTGTACTTCAGTTGTCATCATAGAGTGTCAATCGATCAATTTTCTCCATTTTCATCGAGGTTATGAGAAGCCATCTTGTGAGATGTGAAATTGTGACAGTTCCATAGAATTGAGTATCTATGTTCGTAAAATCTTTACGTGTTCTTCATTTCGAAATCTGACTTATGTTTTTCTGTGCTTTCTTTCAACGTAAACCCGGCCGTGTAGAACGCGTAGACACGATCTCGAGCAAAAAGGTTCAGAATGTGCCTGGAATCCGAAATGGTAGCGCTGGATTTCCTCCGTCACGAAGGCCATATTTCATCCACAGAAAAAAATGCGTTCGCGCCAACCATGCTGATTAAAATTATTGAATAACGAAACGGCGTATTTGAAATGCGCAGTATAAGGCTAAACGACAAATTGCATGAATATTTCTCCTCTCCCGGCCGTTTTTAGAGCGGATTATCATTGAATTATTAATTAATAGGATGCGATGAGTTATCTAGTCGTCAGGATCTATTTGAGAAAGATAACACGCTCTGCATGCAGTCTTGCGAGTGACGTATTTTTGCCATAGATAACATTCTTTCACTTTTATCGCTACAGAATGTTGCGGTTATTTTTAACCCTGTCTGTTTATCAATGCGCGATGTTTTTCTCTGGTTTCATAACAGGTTCTTCTTCTTCGAGAATATCGACCTCAGGTACCGGCGGCCAATTGAAAAAGGCCGTTCCATTGATCGGGTTTAATTTAATCCCGATTATAGGATTATTCGAGACTTTTAACAGTGTTGTCAACGCCGATTGTTGTACCCCATTAATATCTTGAAAAAGACATCATCTGGATAAAGAATTTTTTTTTTCAGATTCACAAAGCCACAAACCTTCGCAGATTGCAGGGGGAACGAGTTGCCTTTAGGATGGGAAGAAGCTTATGACAAACAAATTGGACCGTACTATATAAACCACATGACACGTAAGTTAGATTTTTTACTTCATACTTCATCTTGTAAATATTAGATCAGCTGTATTACGTCGATAGTCTCTCATTCCTTCTTAAGACTTGTAGAATCTCTTGTGTCGTTTTCAAGGAACCACCCTGTATAGGGCCAGACAAGAAGGCCCATCAGACGGCGTAGCTATAATTTTTCACTTCAGGAATTTTGCACGTAATTTTATGTTTACACACAGGCGCCAGAATTTTTTTAACATAAACAGTGGAACGCTGAGGAATTTTCAATACAAACATTCGTTATAGTATTGGCACAGCGCTAATTGAAGCCACGGCTTCTGCCAACTAGTCAAGTCACATTCTCTTCTTCATTCCAAGTTTTCTCTGATCGCCGCGAAGAACAATGTCAATAATATAAGGTTACATAGGTAAGACGATATTCTAAACATCGCAAGCTCAAATAGATTTCGGGAAAACATGGATATTACCACTTGACTTGAGAATACATCGATTGTTCCTGAAATGGAATCTCTCTTAAAACACTGTCGTTCAAATAAAGTTGGCACAGGGTACAAATGCATACCTTTATCGAACACCTGTTTCTCTATTGTATATTTCTGGAACAACAAGCTGTTCGAAACACATTATTTGATTGTTATGAAGAAAAACTTGTGCTTTCCGATACTTTAGTAGAGAAACATCTTTTCTCGATACCGTCATCAAAGAGAAATTTCTTCAAACCGTTGTTGTAGAGAAACTCGTGTTTTCCCATTAGATGGATGTAGCTGTAGAGAAACTAGTGTTTCCCATGAAATTGTTGTAGAGCAACTCGTGCTTTCATGTGATTTTTCAAAAATCGCCCCCTTTCCAACCATATGTCTTTTACTATTGGGAGAGGTACAGTTAATAATAATAAAAGTCTTCAAGAAAATTTTATGTTGTTGCAATATATGTTCCTCGACATGATTTCCAAGTAAACACTCGTGTTTGGTCATGCTGTCAGCATGAAAATACAGTGGTGTGATCATGTTGACGTTATAGAGAAACTCGTGTTTCTCAATGCTCTTTTAGAGAAACAGGTGCTTCGCATAACTATTATTTTAGACGAAATTTTCCAAACCATCGTCATAGAGAAAGTCCTGTTTCCCAATGGTCCTATTGTAGAGAATCTCGTGTTTCCCCACGCTATTGCTGTAAAGAAACTCGTGTTTCTCAATGTTTCTTTAGAGAAACATTTGCTACGCATAACTATTATTTCAGACAAAATATTCCATACCATCGTCATAGAGAAATTCCTGTTTCCCAATGGTCCTATTGTAGATAATTTCGTGTTTCCCAACGCTATTGCTGTAGAGAAACTCGTGTTTCTCAATGCAGTTTTAGAGAAACATGTGCTTCGCATAACTATTATTTTAGACAAAATATTCCGTACCATCGTAATAGAGAAATTCGTGTTTCCCAATGGTTCTAATATAGAGAATCTCGTGTTTATCAATGCTCTCTTAGAGAAACATGAGCTTCGCATAACTATTATTTTAGACGAAATTTTCCATACCATCGTCATATAGAAATTCCTGTTACCCAATGGTCTTATTGTAAATGATCTCGTGTTTCCCCACGCTATTGCTGTAGAGAAACTTGTGTTTCTCAATGCTTTTCTAGAGAAACATGCGCTTCACATAACTATTATTTCAGACAAAATATTCCATATCATCGTCATATAGAAATTCGTGTTTCTCAATTGTATAGAATCTGGTGTTTCCTCACGCTATTGCTGTAAAGAAACTCGTGTTTTCCATGAAATAGTTGTAATTTTTCAAAAATTGTCCCTCCAAACTTATAAATCTTGAGAGGTTGCAAGATGTTTCTCTAGTCATTTGACCATCTTTACGTTATAGAGAAACTCGTGTTTCCAATGCTCTTATAGAGAAACATACAAGGTTGTCATAAATAACCATGCGTTTTTTCAAGCTATTGCTGTAGAGAAACTTCTGTTTCCTTTGCAATTGTAGAGAAACTCCTGTTTCCTCAGTATTTGTAGAGAAACTCGTGTTTTCAGCGATTGTTGTACGGGCCAATGCGAAAACCTCTAGCAGAATTGTGGTCATCTTTCGTTGATTCCTGACGATGTCGCCAACTTAATTTACGGACTAGGACCCGTCTGCGAACGGGGAAAAAGAATTCTGTCCGAGCTAACAGTACCGCGGTCTCTCTGGCGCCAAGCTATTAAGAAGTTACGCTATTCCGAGATGTCCGACATAAAACTGTGCTCATTTTCGGCCCCAAACCGGAATACTAAATGAAACACGGTATAATTACATTTTAATTTCGATTCCGGTCGTCGAGAACGGTAGGAGTGAGAGATGGATTGTTCCTGATTACAGGGCCAGAAGAATCTGTGCTGTTTGATTACAGGCGATGCTGGGAAGTGCGGGTTACGCTACGATTTTTTTTTTTTTAATGTTTTGGACGGGTTGAGGTGCGTGTCTGATTTGTTACAGTAGATCGTCTCTTTTTGGTCCTAAATGGGTGAAAGAATGGAGTGTAGGATAAACAATGACATATGATATTTCCTGTGATAAGAAGAAGAAGAAAAAACCACTGACAACTGACGTTGACGTCAAGTCAAATGTTGCCAACTGTTCAATTTGAAACCTCAGTTTTCAGAGGAATCGTGAGGGGGCGTGCATAAAAATCGCCGATAAGTATTCTCGTCATAATTCACGCCGAACTGACCGGAGTGCAATACTCTCGAAAACGATCGGAATGCAACATGTCGAAATTCCGGTTCCACCGAAATGTTACCTCACAGCCGAAGAATTCTGGTTGCAAAATGTGTATTGGCCTTATTTGAGGCGAACGAATGTTGACATTTGGTCGGACGTGCAGTGTGTACAGTGCGGTTCCTTGAACCCGCCATCGGACCAGCCTACTAATCTAATAAATCGGTCCCAGATCGGTCCTTTCATTTGCGATCGAATTTAGGTTATATTAGGTGTATAACTTTGCGATCGCCCATAGAATCGTCTAAGGGCCCTGTAAATTATCCAGTTAATTGCTTCTGAAAAGAAGGGATTCGTGAAAATCGCTGAAAGTACTCTCTTTGCTCCGACTTAGGGGCTCTTAGCCGAACGCCCTCGCAAAATCTATCTCGATGATCTCACATAGTCAATCGCAACGATGACAATTGTAGAGAAATTCGTGTTTCTCAATGGTCCTATTGTAGAGAATCTCCTATTTCCCCACGCTATTGCTGTAGAGAAACACGTGTTTTTTAATACTTTTTTAGAAAAACATGTGCTTCGCATAACTATTATTTTAGACAAAATATTCCATACCATCGTCATAGAGAAATTCGTGTTTCCCAATAGTCCTATTGTAGAGAATCTCGTGTTTCCTCACGATATTGCTGTAGAGAAACTCCTGTCTCTTAATGCTTTTTTAGAAATACATGTGCTTCGCATAACTATTATTTTAGACAAAATATTCCAACGTCATAGAAAAATTCGTGTTTCCCAATGGTCCTATTGTAGAGAATCTGGTGTTTCCCCACGCTATTGCTGTAGAGAAACTCGCGTTTCCCATGAAATTGTTGTAATTTTTCAAAAATTGTCCCTCCCAACCCATAAATTATTTGAATAGTGCGAGAAATTCAAAATAAAAAACGTCGGTGAGAAAATCTTGAGAGGTTGCAAGATGTTTCTCTAGTCGTTTGACCATGTTTACGTAATGGAGAAACTCGTGTTTCCAATGCTCCTATAGAGGAACATACAAGGTTGTCATGAATAACCTTGCGACCAGCCTACTAATCTAATAAATCGGTCCCAGATCGGTCCTTTCATTTGCGATCGAATTTGGGTTATATTAGGTGTATAGCTTTGCGATCACCTATAGAATCGTCTAAGGGCCCTGTGAAATATCCAATTAATTGCTTCTGAAAAGGACGAATTCATGAAAATCGCAGAAAGTACTCTCTTTGCTCCGATTCAGAGGCTCTTAGCCGAACGCCCTGGCAACATCTATCTCGATGATCTCACATAGTCAATCGCAACGATGACAATTGTGGAGAAATTCGTGTTTCTCAATGGTCCTAATGTAGATAATCTCGTATTTCCTCACGCTATTGCTGTAGAGAAACTCGTGTTTCTTAATGCTTTTTTAGAGAAACACGTGCTTCGCATAACTATTATTTTAGGCAAAATATTCCATACCATCCTCATTGAGAAATTCGTGTTTCTTCTATTGTAGAGAATCTCGTGTTTCCTCACGCTATTGCTGTAGAGGAACTCCTGTCTCCTAATGTTTTTTTAGAGAAACATGTGCTTCGCATAACTATTATTTTAGACAAAATATTCCAACGTCATAGAAAAATTCGTGATCCCCAATGGTCCTATTGTAGAGAATCTGGTGATTTCCCACGCAACTGCTGTAGAGAAACTCGTGTTTTCCATGAAATGGTTGTAATTTTTCAAAAATTGTCCCTCTCAACCCATAAATTATTTTAATAGTGCAAGAAATTCAAAATAAAAAACGTCGGTGAGAAAATCTTGAGAGGTTGCAAGATGTTTCTCTAGTCGTTTGACCATGTTTACGTTATAGAGAAACTCGTGTTTCCAATGCTCTTATAGAGAAAGATACAAGGTTGTCATGAATAACCTTGCGACCAGCCTACTGATCTAATAAATCGGTCCCAGATCGGTCCTTTCATTTGCGATCGAATTTAGGTTATATTAGGTGTATAACTTTGCGATCGCCTATAGAATCGTTTAAGGGCCCCGTAAAATATCCAATTAATTGCTTCTGAAAAGGATGGATTCGTGAAAATCGCTGAAAGTACTCTCTTTGCTCCGACTCAGAGGCTCTTAGCCGAACGCCCTCGCAACATCTATCTCGATGATCTCACATAGACAATCGCAACGATGACAATTGTCGAGAAATTCGTGTTTCTCAATGGTCCTATTGTAGAGAATTTGGTATTTCCCCACGCTATTGCTGTAGAGAAACTCGTGTTTCTTAATGCTTTTTCAGAAAAACATGTGCTTCGCATTACTATTATTTTAGACAAAATATTCCATATCATCGTCATAGAGAAATTCGTGTTTCCCAATGGTCCTATTGTAGAGAATCTGGTGTTTCCCCATGCTATTGCTGTAGAGAAACTCCTGTCTCTTAATGCTTTTTTAGAGAAACATGAGCTAAGCATAACTATTATTTTAGACAAAATATTCCAACGTCATAGAAAAATTCGCGTTTCCCAATGGTCCTATTGTAGAGAATCTGGTGTTTCCCCACGCTATTGCTGTAGAGAAACTCGTGTTTCCCATGAAATGGTTGTAATTTTTCAAAAATTGTCCCTTCCAACCCATAAATCATTTCAATAGTGCAAGAAATTCAAAATAAAAAACGTCGGTAAAAAAATCTTGAGAGGTTGCAAGATGTTTCTCTAGTCGTTTGACCATGTTTACGTTATAGAGAAACTCGTGTTTCCAATGCTCTTATAAAGAAACATACAAAGTTGTCATGAATAACCTTGCGACCAGCCTTCTAATCTAATAAATCGGTCCGAGATCGGTCCTTTCATTCGCGATATAATTTGGGTTATATTTGGTGTATAACTTTGCGATCGCCTATAGAATCGTCTAAGAGCCCTGTAAAATATCCAATTAATTGCTTCTGAAAAGGAGGGATTCGTGAAAATCGCTGAAAGTACTCTCTTTACTCCGACTAAGGGGCTCTTAGCCGAACGCCCTCGCAACATCTATCTCGATGATCTCACGTAGTCAATCGCAACGATGACAATTATAGAGAAATTCGTGTTTCTCAATGGTCCTATTGTAGAGAATCTCGTATTTCCCCACGCTATTGCTGTAGAGAAACTCGTGTTTCTTAATGCTTTTTTAGAAAAACATGTGCTTCGCATAACTATTATTTTAGACGAAATATTCCATACCATCGTCATAGAGAAATTCGTGTTTCCCAATGGTCCTATTGAAGAGAATCTCGTGTTTCCTCACGCTATTGCTGTAGAAAAACTCCTGTCTCTTAATGCTTTTTTAGAGAAACATGTGCTTCGCATAACTATTATTTTGGACAAAATATTCCAACGTCATAGAAAAATTCGTGTTTCCCAATGGTCCTATTGTAGAGAATCTGGTGTTTTCCCACGCAACTGCTGTAGAGAAACTCGTGTTTCCCATGAAATGGTTGTAATTTTTCAAAAATTGTCACTCACAACCCATAAGTTATTTTAATAGTGCGAGAAATTCGAAATAAAAAACGTCGGTAAGAAAATCTTGAGAGGTTGCAAGATGTTTCTCAAGTCGTTTGACCATGTTTACCTTATAGAGAAACTCGTGTTTCCAATGCTCTCATAGAGAAACATACAAGGTTGTCATGAATAACCTTGCGACCAGCCTACTAATCTAATAAATCGGTCCCAGATCGGTGCTTTCATTTGCGATCGAATTTAGGTTATATTAGGTGTATGACTTTGCGATCGCCTATAGAATTTCTAAGGGCTCTGTAAAATATCCAATTAATTGCTTCTGAAAATGAGGGATTCGTGAAAATCGCTGAAAGTACTCTCTTTGCTCCGACTCAGGGGCTCTTAGCCGAACGCCCTCACAACATCTACCTCGATGATCTCACATAGTCAATTGCAACGATGACAATTGTAGAGAAATTCGTGTTTCTCAATGGTCCTATTGTAGGGAATCTCGTATTTCCTCACGCTATTGCTGTAGATGACAATTATTGTAGGTTAACGTCATGTTGACTTGACGACTGATCACAGAGATCTGGAGACGTCATGTTTGGCAGTGATCACAGAGGTTTTTGGCCTTGACAAACTTGACATTTATGGGTTTTTCGATTAGAGTAAACCAGAGAGTTCTGTCAGCGCACAGACCAATGTTAGCTTCGGACAGGAAACTTCGTCGTAATTGCGATCGTCGAGAGCCGCAATCGGCATATTTCGTCGGATGCTAATTGTCCGAGCATTCCTCACTCTCTTTCCGCCATCGGCGTCTAACCAGCGAGCCGGGATCGGCCATAAACAACAATTACATAGAAATGCTGATCCGTCGGATGGCGCCACGGTCTACCCCGAGCGGAGGAAAAGGATTATTTACAACTCATAATGCGAGAAATTCCGTCACGTACGTTTTGCGGAATCTCCCAGCGGGCTGCGGACGCGTTTGCGCCCGAGAGGAACAATGACGGAAATGATGGATGGCCACAGTCCGATCATTACGGGCGAACTCGGCTAATAAGAAATGAATTGATTACCGCACTCTTTTCTTTCTCTTCCGAGCCACGAACGGTACTTCGAAGGCGTAAGATCATCGCTTTTTGACGTTCCAGTCGCCGAAGGGCGAACTAACATGTCATTTTCTATGACAAGAAGAAGAAGACTGACAACTGACGTTGACGTCAAATGTTGCCAACTGAATAACTGTGTTAAGTCACAATATCAAAATTAGACAAAAGAGAGATTTTTCAGTTCGATTATTGTTTCAAAGAATGTGTACTGCCATTATTTGGCGACTTCATATACCTAGGGAGTCAAAAATGTGTTCCACTAGCTAGAATTTACTAATGTGAATCCAATTTTGTAGATAGTTCGTGTCTGAAAAAATGTGACCTAACACACTTTACCTCTGAGGTGCTGATATATTCTTATAAAAATGAGAGCTAAAATAATACAATAAATGTTGAAACAAAAAGTACCTAAGCTGAGGTAAAAAAAGAACGGGGTATCATAACATTCTTCGTATGATACTATAGAATCATACGATACTATCATCACTAGTATCATACGATACTATACAGCCAGGGGAAAAAACTTCAGCCGAAAAAACCTGTATCCCCGTGAAAAAATAACATAAAATATTAAATATCAGGAAAATCTTGAAAGACATCAGTGTGATCATCTTCATGTTATCCATCGATGGGCTCGGATAAACAGATTCTTCCCAAAACGAGTCGCAATTCTTAATCTGAAATGGAAAAAGACAAAGGCAGAGAAGAAATCGATTATTCGGAATAAATCAAATGCATTTTAGAAATGCATTTGCTACTTTAAATAACATCAACATTCAGATTTCTTGGTCAAATAATGTTCGGAGGTTTATAAATATTTATGACAGAAATGTCACAAAATTTGAAAAAAAATGAAAAAAAACTCCATCAATTTCCCCTTTCTGAATCTGTTGAAAATTACGAACTGATAATTTTTCAACATAACAAGCTAAACTTGTAAAAAATCAATTAATACATAACCTTTCAACTGTCCTCTTTCACGAGGGTTTTTTTCTGTTTCCGCGTGGGTTTCTTGCAGAAGAATCACTTCGATACCTTGTTCATCAGCTAATTTGGAGACGTAATCACACTTGTCTTTCGAAATTCCTTCGATATTCAAATTCAAAATCCACACATTCTTGCTCTCTGGTCTTGAGGGTTTTTCTAACCGGATACGACCTTCCAGGTGATGATTTTTCGGCACTTCAGATGTTTGAAGACCGCTACGGGACCCCAATGAAAGGAAATCATATCCCATAGATAAACCATACATTTCATAACACAAGAAAACAGAATATTTTTCAGGACCAAAAACTACGACGTATTCCGTAATTGTTAAACTAATACCTTCAGTAGTCATTGATTTTGATATATTATGGGGTTGCAACCTAATAACTTCTAATTTTCCTCATTTATTTCAGAAAGCACCCAACTAGAAGATCCTAGGTTGGAATGGCGGTCTGTACAAGAAGCTATGCTACGAGAGTACCTGCAAACAGCCCAAGATGTCTTGGAGGTAAGTCTAAAACATGTCTCCAGCTATATCCAACGGTGTTAACAGCGCCATCTACAGTCCTGCCACCTTCCAGTAGAACAATTCGTGGCAAGAACTAATAAATAAATACTTCTCTATCGGCCAAGGGCAATATATGTTTGAAATAACCTTTCAGTAGAATTATATGATCATGAAGAAAATAACCAAGGAAAACGCCACAGTTTTGACAAATGACGTTTGACAGACGCCTCGGATCAGATCCGCTAGCGCCATCTATACCGCTGCATCTTCTCGGATCGCATTCGAAAATGGAACGCATTCACTGCAACTCGAAACTTTTATCTGTCGATAAACGATGAAAGGAAGCTCTCTCAGACCGCTTATCAGTTAAGATTCAGCTTCCCCGTCCGTAATCCAAGGAAAGATTTATTGCAACCGTCAAGAATGTTGGACGAATAAAGTCGAACGTCGACTTAAGGCCCAAAAGGGAATAATTAATGTCTTAGGATGGTTTACGACATCGCTCTTTTAGTAGACAATTTTTCCCAAGCACCAAATCAAGAGAAGTCAGATCGGTGGGAAAACATTCATATTTATTGAGTTTCGTCTGATTTCATCCAACATGGTCCTTATTTTTAACACTCTGACACACTCTGTATCGTTCTTTGATTTCTTAGGGAAGTACTGTTACCCTCATCTGATATATTTATCTCTGTGGTCCCTTTTAAAAAGTATCAAGCTTTCTGAGGTTGGCACCATCTACCGTAGTATCGACATCTATGTGTCATTCGTCTAGCGTGCGGAATTGGACCTGGGGAATCTATGCTACTCGAGACTCCAACATAAATCCGAGATATAAACCCGATGAAGGACATTCTAGGACCTTTGCAGGTGTTTTCGATGCGTTATCGAACAATTGAACGAAAACAATGGACGCTTTTTACCATATTGAATAATTGTAATCTGGTTTCGCTATTTGCGGCGTTCGCATTCCATCACATGCGTATCTGGTCGAACCTATGGCAATGTAGGAATTAAGCCCTGTTCCGACGCTCAGCAGACACGTAACAAACATAATTCTATGACTCTTTGTTTTGACAATTGGAAATGACGTTTGTCATTTCGTATTTTACGGTTCGTGTCAGTGATTTTCTAGAACTTCTCTGCCTCGATCGTTCTTGGAATGCGATAGGTCGTCAAAATTGATGGTATTCGAAGTTTTCTCGAATAACATCGTAAAAAAACGCAGTTTTACGACGTACCGACCCACTTGATGAACCGGCGATAATGGAAACAATATGCGTGGAATTTTTCGAGCCAAAACAGATTAAATCCCATCGAAAAATTCACTCTGATTGCTGGGGATTGTCATTTCATTCAACGTCATTCCATAGTATGATAAACGTCATTCCATAGAATGACGAACGTCATTCTATGGAATGACGAACGTCATTCCATAGAAGCAACTGTCATAGTATGACGAACGTCATTTCATAGTATGAAGAACGTCATTCCATAGAAGAAAAAAAGTTATTCTATAGAAGACGACCGTCATTCCATAGAACGACGAACAATGTTTATCGAGTTTTCTGTGAACATTCGTGTCTTTTTCAACTAATGCAGAATTATTAAGACGAAATCTCCCATACTCTTTCTTCTTGATTTCATGAAATTGTCCACAAATTCGTTCGTAAATATTTGACGAGTTCTCATGATGCTACGCCACTGGTCAGTCGATTGTTCCTCGACAGATAAAGATCCTAACATTCTCGACATTCCTTTTCAACACATTTGACCCATGGCTCGACCTCACCCTCGCATATCTTTCTCAAGGTGTTAAATTTTCGATCCGGGCTATCTTGAGTTTCAAAGTATGGTCTATAACAACATTTGAATGGTTACAGAGTTGATAGACCCGGTATTTATGCTGGGGGAGTATAATAAGATAATCTCAAGCACTAAATGTTTATATTGTGTTCGAAATTATTGTTATGTCTCTATGAGGATCATTGAATTTTTATCAACTTCATTACAAAGTAATCGAAGAAGCACTTTCGTTTTTAGATATCTTGAATATTTCTGTTTGTTCGAGAAGGTTTATAGTCTTTTCCCGAATTCTTATCATCATTCAATGATAATAATAATAATAAAGTATTTTCTTTCCACTTCACGAGTAGAAATCCAGTTTTCGTATAGTCAATGATATTTGAAATGGTATATTTCGTATTTGAATTATTCCGAATTTCAATACAATAAATAAAAGAGAAATAATGGAAATATACAAAAGTCTTTCACCCAATTTTTGTTGGATCAAACTCGTTATTAAATGCATTTTTCTCTGAATTAACAAAATTTTTCGTCCACTACATAATATCAGTTAACGAAATTTCTGCGACTTAGTGGAAAAAGAAGATTTCAAAAGTCACTCCATAACTAAATTAATTCAATTTCAGATGATTAGATATGTTGTTGAAGAATTCAGAACACTACCAGTCAGTCCTTAAGTCAGCCTCCAGATATACAAGCGCTGCATTCCTTGAATACTTTACCCAGGAACATCTGCCACAAATAAGAACCAAATGTGCTTAAATTCTTTGAATTCCTTTATACCCATAGACGTTCCTTTCATTATACGAAAGAATGCCACTAAAATAATAGTTGGGGGAATCTTTCATCTTTTGGTATTGAGGAAAACTTCCTTGTTCTATCACACATGGAATTTCTACAGGAAGTGAAGAAAATTTACGAGAATCTTGATTTTTTCATCCACTTTGAATATCAACGCAGAAACATACCCAAGAACTTTAAAAGAAAAAAAACTTCAAAATTCATTGAAGGGAGTCATACGATTAGCACTAAGTAAGAGAGCTAAAATGATACAATAAATGTTGAAAAAAGTACCTAAGCTGAGGTAAAAAAGAACGGGGTATCATAACATTCTTCATACGATACTATCGAATCATACGATACTATCATCAATAGTATCATACGATACTATACAGCCAGGGGAAAAAAACCTCAACCGAAAAAAACCGGTCTCCCCGTGAAAAAAAAAATAACATAAAATATTAAATATCAGGAAAATCTTGAAAGACATCAGTGTGATCATCTTCATGTTATCCGTCGATGGGCTCGGATAAACAGATTCTTCCCAAAACGACTCGCAATTCTTAATCTGAAATGAAAAACGACAAGAGCAGAAAAGAAACCGATTATTCAGAATAAATCAAATGCATTTTAGAAATGCATTTGAAGAAAAATCCATCAATTTCCCTTTCCGAATCTGTTGAAAATTACGAACTGATAATTTTTTAACATAACAAGCTAAACTTGTGAAAAATCAATTAATACATAACCTTTCAACTATCCTCTTTCACGAGGATTTTTTTGTTGCCGTGTGGGTTTCTTGCAGAAGAATCACTTCGATACCATGTTCATCAGCTAATTTGGAGACGTAATCACACTTGTCTTTCGAAATTCCTTCGATATTCAAATTCAAAATCCACAAATTCTTGCTTTCTGGTCGGGAGGGTTTTTCAAACCGGATACGACCTTCCAGGTGATGATTTTTCGGTACTTCAGATGTTTGAAGACCGCTACGGGACCCCAATGAGAGGAAATCATCTCCCATAAACAAACCAAACATTTTATAACACAAGAACCAAAAACTACAACATATTCCGAGAATTTTCAAAATGATCAGTAATGAATAAATTAGGAAAAAGTAATTATGGAAACTTAAAATGAGAAAGTACTTGAACAGACGAAAAGAACGAATGAAAAAAGAAAAACATAGCAACGAACAAATGAAGAAGATACTAGATAAAACATGAAAAATGGGCGATTATAGCTTAAAATGCATGTTAAAACTGACAAGAAGAGCAACAAACAAAAGGAGAAGTTGAAACAAATTAGATTAATCAATCATAGTTGGGCAAAACTGAGCTCTGCGCATGTTTGATCCCGTGAAAATTTAATGAAACCAATCTGAAAAAATCCACCTCGAGGTTCGCGTTATTATAAAATTCTTGTTTTCCCCCGAACACAGCCAACTCAGTTATTACTGGCCAGACTCCATCATCTCCGCAAGATTTACAACCGAGTCTAATCTAAGTCGATCTAATGCCATGCTACATAATCGAAGTCGAAAAGACTTATCTTGGGCTACATGCACACACGATGAACCTACGTTGAAGAACGGAACTGTTGAAAGGTCCAGGGACGTATCTGGGACGAAAGACAAACTGAGAAAAAAAATTCAAGTCTTTAAGCAGTCAATAATGAGTTAAAAATGATCAAACATTCATTATTAACTCATTTATGAATGTATCCACCCTCTTTCCGAAATCCGGCAACACCGCGCGCGAAAATTCGATGGTTCGCCCGCAAGTTTCGTGAATTTCCGACGTGGTTAGGTCCCCTTAGTACGGCCCTGCGGAGCGGAATGCGTCTTCGCAGATGATCGGTCCTTATCGGTGGAATGCGGCATCCTGCTGAGACCATGCGGCGTAACACAGGTAGCGAGGCCCCAACACGCGGCCGGTGCCCCCTTTGCCCCCCCGTCGCATCCTGCCGATCCTACGCCTATTACGAATTACGGATCGGCATGGCGGGGCCCCGGCTCTCTCGCCTCGCGCAGCGAGGTAGGCAGGATCGATCGTAGTTCAAACTTCTGATCTGGATCGCGAAATCCGCGATCTGAGTTGATCTATGAGCGTTTTAAGTCGCTTTCTGTGTTCAACAGTTGGCAACATCCTCGCATTTGACACTGACAGCGTCTATGACGGCCCCCTCTATGGCTTGAATAGCTGTCAAATCGAATGCATTATTCTATTCGTGCTCTGAATCCCTTGTTTTGACATAAAAACGCATTTTTTCATATCAGACGAAGAATACTTCAGATATGAGCGAATGTAGATTTCACGATCTTCCTTTGGAAAGCATCCCTTATTTCCGAATGCGTTTTCTCCGAGGGAAATCTGTTTGAAGGTTGCAAAAGATGACATATCGAAAATTCGATACATGCCAAATAATTCTGTGATTCCGAACTAACCGCAGGGCGCTTGACAATAAAGCATCGAAAACGTTCGGATCTCCATAATATGCAGATGTTGCTTCGGAAGGCATCTCGGGCCTTTCACCAAGTCCACCCGAAACCTTCGGACACAATATCGAACGGCAGATGGGCCTCCAACAAAACTGGTTCGTAAATATTTTCACATCAGATTAAACGGGAGCCGTTTCCAATAAATTCTGTGGCACTATGAAAACCACCAATTTATCGGGCCTTCGACCTCCGATAAGAACATTCGAAATTCGTAACGAAATTGTCAGGGGGAGGGAATTTTAATGATGGGGTAACTTAAGGGTTGATCCGAAAGGAACTAGTCGCGGTTACGGGAAGTACCTAAATCATTCTATGGGCCCGTCACAGAAACAAATATAATATAACCTAGAAGAGTATTAATTTTTTTTCATTCCAGCATCATACAATTTTCATCATGAAAATGTTGTATTTACAGAAGAGATGTATGTATCTATAAGGAGAATTCCACGGGATTACTATTTGATGTACATATTAAGACAGAATTGAGGGGTTTCGATATAACAACTGAATTGGATCAAGCATGACCAAGATCATGAATTACTATAATCCATACCTAATTTGTCGATTAAATAAAGAACTTTTATAAACAAGACAATCAAAAATAGCTTCAGCAAGTTATTCCAAACTGAAAAGAGTGTTTTTCCGATAACAATCTGAATCCTTCAAGTAGAAATGTTTCTGATGGAATATAACCAAACATAATTTCGATTTTCTGGAAACCTCCAGAGCTGTCAATAATTTATTTTCAAACGGATTATACGAATAATCATCCCTTTAATCCATAATTCGATGTAAATCGTGGGAAGGGAATAGTGCTCTGAAAAGATTCTAGAAAATAAAAGGTTAGTAATGATAATCTTAAAGGATAAATATATACAGATGAGGTTAAAATATGTATTAATAAAGGATGAGAAATACTAATTAGAGTGTAATTATCAAACGACAAAGGAAATAATTAAGTTAATCGGTTTTAATTATTATTTTCCGCAGAATCTCCTGCGTCAAAACCACAAAGTACATGTTCTATGAACTGTCATGGAAAAGTCATAGAGTTCTGAATTTTGAGGGTGCGTTCGGAATTTCCACAATCGCGACGCTCGGTGCATTTTTTCTCGTTGCCGCCAGATCGAGGGGGACCGGAGGAGGCTGCGCTCGCCGGTATACCCAAACTGGCCAGATGGCCTCCTCAGAGTAAATAATTGCCCCGGTCGAGACTTGACGTACCAGCATTCCTGCCTTTTTTTGAGAGACAGAACGCTCGCCTCGAATGGAACTTGATATTATATTATTATGGAACTTATTATTTTTAATAGGTGTGGAATGTTGGCTCGGAATTTTTCTCGATGATATTAATTTTACGATCGCAGTCGACTAGGAAACGTACGCTCATTATGCAACAGGACCATTTCGGTCGAGACTGGCAGTACGTGTTAGAGAACGTGAGGAATTGGATGATTAGAAGTTTTCGAATGACGCCAAAAGATGGGAATGGAACCAGAAAGGATTAATATATTTCTGTGATTCCCATTTGTCATTTCCAATTCGAAAAGATTTGTGTCTCCTGTCATTTCTCAATTTAAAATTGAAATTTCCTCGAATTTGTTTCAATATTTACGCTAAATTGTCTGGAAAATGGACTATTTCTGCCTAGGACATTTCAACAAATGAATTCTTTATAAAAATACGGGCTCAAAAAGAGAAATGAAATCGCTGTCATTCGACAAATAAATTTAGTCTGTGACCACAACCGGAGTTGTCAGTGTCAAGTGTCGCCAACTGAAAAACGTTGGACAGGAATTCCATCAGGATCTCAGATTAAACGGATCTCTTCCTAGAGTGGGGTGTAGAGCAGAAGCGAGAACTTCTCAACTCGCAATCTTTCGAGCGATTAGACGAAGAATGCCCGTTTCAGCTGCTCATAGCGGTTGAGCGTTATCTGCGTACATAGAAATATGAGACCCATCGTGGAATGCATAAGAATAATCGCATACCTTGCATTTCCTATCGGAATTCTTGAGGAGCCCGTCTAGATCCCCCCACAATACCTTAGCGCGAGCCAACATGACAATGCCATGTTTATCTCTGGCTGTTCGAGAAACCTCGGCCAATTCAGTGGCGCGCAGATTGAATTCTTGCATTCCAACTTATACGTTGATGTTCGCCATTTATTCATTTTTCGATTAACTTCAGTAATCTCGAATTAACGGATTGGAAAGGGTTCATATATTCTCATTCTCAAGATTTTTCGATGTACAAGGGCGTTGTAACTATCGAATTTTATGCCGAACATCGATGCAAACTGTCAGGTTTGACTTACTGATGAACATATTATCTATTTCAGTCTATCCTATGATTAGGGTTGATAATACAGGAAATTATATAATTTGACATTGTGTCATTGACAATTAGATTGAGTTCTATGCGTGGCTTTCATAGATTTCACATCAAATATTGAAACTATACTGGCTCTGAACATAGAGATATCATTTCATTGGCATTTAGAATGTCATATATCGGCGCAATATGATATCTTTTTGGGTTCTGGTGAAGGGATGTTGGGTTATTGGGAATTGATCGCGCTTGGGATGTTTTTCGCGGCGTACGCCGCTGTGCGGCCGGGTGTCTCGGTTCAATCTTCTCTTCTGCCGACTGCTGTGACCTCTGGAATGTATACGGAAATTGAACCCTGCTGGCGCGAGACCACAGAGCTGCCTGTCCTAGGGTGAGAAGGACGATCCAAGGCCGTGACAGGGACGACTTTAAAGGACGAGAAAGGGGGCGCTGCAACTGCTAATCCGAAAACTGCCAAGGTCTCGTTTTGGCATCTGAAGATCCTCTTCAGGGGTATAACTCGAAAACTGCTGAACGGGTTTACCAGAAGTAGACCAGAAGCTAAATTTCTTTTTCTCCTTTTTTTTCTGTAGTTGTCTATATTTGTCTTTGTTAGATACTGTGTTATTATATCTGGGGGGTAGTCGTCTCCAACTTACTGGGTTGGCCCATTTTTTCGGTTTCTGAAATACAGGGTGGGCCATCGATAACTTTCCACCCCGAATTTTGAGCTTTGGGATGGAATAACGAAATTTTGTTGAAAGGGGGACAAATAAGGGTGTCTAGCTGCAACCCCTAACAGCTCTCATTTTTGAATAGGGTAAAGATGTCGAGTAGTACCTTGTTGGAATCGCATTCAATTTCCTTTATGGGTGAATTTTTTTTTCATCGCTTTATTATCATACAGAGGGAATCAGTATTCCATCAATAACTTTCACAAGCCGAATATGGACCTTTGAGACGGAAAAAACGCTCGGACGGGTCAAAAAATAAATTCGATATCACTACCCCTCTAGTCCCTACCACTAAAAGCGATTATTTTTGAATAGAGATGATAGGTCGAGTAGCTTTGTTGAAAAGGTAACTCAATTAGCTGCATGAGCGTATTATTTTTTTTCTTCGATCGCTCAATTATTAAACATGATGAAACAGTAAACAGGGTAGTGATATCACTACCCCTGGTAGTGATATCGAATTCATTTTTTTACCCGTCCGAGCGTTTTCTCCATCTCAAAGATCCAAATTCGGCGTGTAAAAGTTCAAAAATGAATTCGATATCACTACCCCTGTTCACTGTTTCATCCTGTTCAATATTTGTGCGATCGAAGAAAAAAAAATAATACGCTCATGCAGGTAATGGAATTACCTACTCGACCTATTATCTCTATTCAAAAATAATTGCTTTAAGTGGTAGCGGCTAGAGGGGTAGTGATATCGAATTAATTTTTTGACCCGTCCGAGCGTTTTTTCCATCTCAAAGATCCAAATTCCTAGTGAGAAAATACACCCATGCAGGATATTGAATTACCTTTCCAACAAGGTGCTTCTCGACCCCTTTTCCCTATTCAAAAATGAGAGCTGTTCGGGGTTGCAGCTAGAGGGGTAGTGATATTAAACTCATTTGAACACCCTTATTTGTCGCCCTTTCAACAAAATTCGACTTTTCCGAGCGTTTTTTCGTTATTAGAAATAATGGGAAAAATTAGTTAACTGTAGGAAAATCAGCAAACTTGTCAACACTGTGTGTAGGGTTGACCCTGCACTTGTGGTTTTTCTTGAAAATTTTTGTTGTGCTAGGTTTGTGCTGATTCATGCCGTTAAAATTTTGTTATTATTCCACACGGTTCTCAAGTTATTTTATAAAATGTATTGAACGAACAAGCTTCGTACAACATAATTTGTGAAATATCTTGAGAACCGTATGTGATAAAAGAAAAATTCCACCGGCATGAAACAAGGCGAACCTAGCACAATCCAGCACAACCAAATTCCTTCGAAAAATCTAAAAATGCTGGGCCAACCTCATTACATTGTTGCCAGTTATACTGATTTTCCTAAAATTTACAAATTTTTTTTATTTCCTCCATAAGATGGAAAACCTGTTGATTTTGTTCTGGGCACATCTTTTTACGTAAATTTGAGGATTGTCCCCTCAACCATTCAAAATTGAATAGGGAGGGGTTAAGTGATACTTCATTTGAAAGGTCTTGGAAGCCTCTTCACAACGGTGCATAAGGAACGTAATTTTCATGAACATTTTTCGCCAAAAATCAATTTATTAACTGAAATTTCTGCTTGAAATTCAGCCTGAAAATTTTGACGAACTACGCCAACGAATTGTTAATGAGTGTCGTCAAATAACTCTTATTATGCTGAACCACATTGGAGACGGTTTACAATCGAGATTATCTTATAAAAGTCAGTGGAAGATCATTTGAACATTTGATTTAAAAACGCAGATATTATTTTTCTGATTGTGAGCATCATAACACAGTTGAAGTTGTTCAAAATTGTGATTTTTTTAAAGATTTTGTGAAGAGGGCTCAGGGCTCACTGAAAATGGGCTTAACATTGTAAAAATATTCAACATATTCAAGGAGGCTCATTTGATTTTGAGAAAACAGTCCAAGTTGCAGAATGAGCTCCTATTCCAACACTCATGCTTTGGAATTTCGCATTCGTGTTGGAATTGCCTTCTGCAACGAGTATTAGACGATTTTTTTTCTATTTCAGTCAAGTTTTGTAAAATATTCTCGAAATTCAAATAAAAATGCAGATTAGTGACTTTTGTATTTCATCTTGGCAGTTGGTGTGACTTACGAAATTTGACAGATTACGGAATTTGAAAAGATTAGATTTGAGAATTGAGAGGATCTGGGGTCAGTACTAACAACCACAAAACGAAAAATATAACTGAAAACAATGATGTACAGCACTACTTTTAGTACTGTAATGAACTCATTACGATACTGAAATAGAGAAAATTACGTTTTTTATGCGCCGTTGTAATGAGACTTCCAAGATCTTTAAAATGAAGTATCACTCAACCGCTCGAAAGTGTTTCAAGACATTTTTAAAATCTCTATGGGATAAGAAATATACGGGGTACCCTGTCTGAGATAAAACACCCTGTATATTTCATACAATTCCTTTTAAATTCACTCAAATTCCCCGAACATTTCACATCTGCCGGCAGTTAATCAAAATCAATCAACCCTTCGTGGAATAAATCATCCCGCTAGAGAAAGAAATTTTTTTCGACCTCTCCATGGGTCCCACCAGGTCCGGGACCTGCAGTTACCGAATTCGAGCCGGCCTTGGTCAGGGCCACCTCGAATCCTTGCATTCGACCGCGGAACCCCAAACCGAACGCGCCCAAATCCGAATCGGGACCGTTGAGTTGCGGTCGACGGCGAGATGTTGCCCTTATGCTGCGTGCCCACGCTTCAAGTGCACACCCTGCCCGCAGCCTACCACCCTGTGCATCAGCAGCCCCCCTCTAGGCCCCCCTACAGAACACTACCCGCCTATGGGCTGAAAAACGCGCACCCCAACTTGCACCGTTTCGATTTTCGCGACGTTCACGAGATTTCAGCAGGAAAAAATGTACACGGTTGCTCAGCAGGAAAAAATGTTCACGAAATCCCAGCAGGAATAAATGTTCGCGGTTATACGACGAGAAATGTTCACGAACTCCCAGCAGGAATAAATGTTCACGAAGTCCCAGCAGGAATAAATGTTCACGGTTGTGCGTCAGCAGGAAATGTTCGCGGTTATGCCGTGAGAAATGTTCACGAAATCCCAGCAGGACAATGTTACGCGAATGTTCAGGGGAGTGCAGGAATGAACGCAGTGCGAGCTTACGCAGGACAAAATGTTCACGTGTACGATGGGAGAAATGTTCAGGGATACGAAATGTGCTTTCCTGGTGGTGTCAGGAAGTTCGGAATCGCTATAGTGAGTTTGTTTTTTCAGAATGTTCGGAGGGTTTCGTGAACCAACTATTTTTTAAATGTTTATCTGTGTTCTACTTTTTTTCACTGCGTAGTTACTGTAGATTCCTTTGAAATATAAATCATTCTCGTAGTTAAAAGAGTTATCGAACGGTCGGGCAATTTCTTGTGAATATCAAGTTTCAGCTCGAAAATTGCGATATGTTGTATTTGAAAATTTTGGTATGTTCATTTCACGCGTCTCTTAGAAGTGATTTTCATGTTTATACAGATTAATTCTTCGACTGGTACATATATTTTTACATTATATTCTTGACATATGAAGAAAACTTTTCTCTTATCAGTATCATAATGAGTTCATTACAGTACTATAAGTAGTGCTGTAATGGAACTCATTACAGCATTGTTTTCAGTTATATTTTTCGTTTTGTAGTTGTCAGTACTTACCTCCGATCGAATCAAGTTTCGAATCAAATCAATTCAAATTCCGTGATCTGTCAAATTTCGTAAGTCACACCAACTGCCACGATACAATACAAAAGTCACTAATCTGAATTTTTATTTGAATATCGAGAGTATTCCACAAAACTTGACTGAAATAGAGGAAATATCGTCTAATACTCGTTACAAAAGGCAATTCCAACACTCATGCTTTCGAAAACTCGCTCCTTCGTCGCTCGTTTTCGAATTTCGCATTCGTGTTGGAATAGGAGCTCATTCTGCAACTTGTTTTAGAATATACTATTTACGTATGCCTTTTTTTCCGATTCAGTCTAGGTAAAAAGATATACCTAGGTATTTAAATGTTTCATAATAAGGTATACCACCCCTGAAAACATGCCATTGAAGTTTTTCTGAATATGAAATCTACCGCTCAGACCTTCGACAAAATTTAGCAGAAATTTAATTCTGTCAATCTTCTGAACAGTGTTGCATTGCGCTAAAGTATCCAATTTTTTTTTCTTAAATCGCTGATGTTATTTTTTTAACAATTAATTACTCGAAAAATTCGTATTTCTCGAAGAATATTTTTATTTTCCAACATGGCCAAATGTTCATTGAATAGCCTTCAACTTTTCATTCACGAGATATTCGAAAATTGCATTTTTATTATGGATTTTCAACACAGCCTGTATCTTTTCGACCAAGTCGAATCGGAAAAAAAGGTAAAGACAAAAAGTGTTTTTTTTTATCTCAGGAATCTCCCGTTGAAATGTATGTACAAGTCAAGGACTCACCCTGTACAGCTTTGAAGTTCCAACGTTTTTTTATGAAAAAACTTTGGCATCAGAATTCTCCTAACAATTATTAGTGACAATAAATGAATAATTTGCCAAGGTCGCCATCGTATCCTACTGAATCTCCTGAACTAACACCTATGGAGTTTTAAATTTCGACAAGATTGAAAGGAAAATAATCAACATGAGAGAAGTTGCAACAAAAATTCGAACTTTTCAACGATGAAAAATATCCTATCTTATGATGTAAATTAGTCCTCGTACAAAAATAGAACTCGTACAATTTGGATCACCCTGTACATCATATACACTTGCGAAAAACGAATATTAGTTGTCTTTTTCAGGTAAAATGCAACGGACAAATCATTTTCAGGATATCTGCTTTTTTGTGTGAAAGAAGAATAAATGATGAAAACTACTTCGTTCACAAGGAAAAAATTATTTTTCATCGGTCGACTCGTATATAGAGACTTTTTAACAGAAGGTATTAGTTTAATGAAGTCCCTGAAATTATTATGGACGAAAATTGATGCTTTTTCAAAGCTGGCAGAAGCTAATATAAAAAAACATTGATATATTCCAATTTTTTGTTGTTTTTCTGGAAAATTGAATGATTAGACGGTTGAAAAGAGTATTTTAATTGTCCTTCACTTCTTGTAGAAGAGCCAAGCATTCCGAAGAATAAGAAATACGTATGAAAAAGGATCTTATAACATTGATTCAGCCTACATAAATAAACAATTTTATTGCATTTTCACGACTGTGTCATATCGGAAATGATCATACTGCAAGGCATTGGTGCCTCCTGATCTAATAATAAGTGCCATTGCATCATAAAACTAAAAAGTTTCTTCAAAATTTACAACTTATATTTTAAATTTGATATTTCTACAACATTTTTCTATTCGTCTCTCAAAATTCCTTTCATGTTCTTAAGAATATATACTGCTTGAATAATCATTTAAAACCCTCAGGAGTTACTAAAGAACAAACAAACGCCGTTTTTGATAATAATAAGTATTAATTTTAGCAATTTTAAAAAATTTAAACAAACATTTCCTTTAATTCCAGGCCAAGAAGGACATCTACCAAGTGAAATCCCAGAGGCTGATGTTAGCCCAAGACGAGTATGAACTTCTCACGAACGCTTTAGCAACCTTAAACACTTCCAGAACGAGCTGTAAGTACCAACATCAATTTTGTATTCGCTGGATCTAAATTTTTTCGTTTCAGTGTGTTCATCATCTAGCAGCCTCAGTACAAAGTACGATCCAGATTTACTGAAATCCGACGTAGCAATGGCGAAAAATAGGGTGTCTAGATTAAAATCCGAACTCGAGCAGATTAGAAATGAGATGTCTTACACTCAGAGAGGAGTCGACACTCTTACGAGGTAAATAACATATTAACCTAACTTAACCAAAGTTACAATTTTTTTATTTTTTCAGTGTGGAGCAGAAATTGAGTTCTCAGCAAGGAACTTGTTACAATCTAGGCGAGGCTCAAGCTATAATGGCGGAATTAAGGAATATCCAAATGTCCCTGTCTTCCGGAGAAAAAGAAAAGCAGGAACTCATGCAATCCCTCGCGAAATTAAAGGACGATCTTACAAGATTGCAACTTTCTGACAGTTCCCCCGATGTTTCAACCCTAAGTCTGCCTCAAGAAAAATTAAGCACAGCTTCCCAAACCGATTTGTCTTGCGAATCTGTCCCTATTGGTACTCGCTTAGCCGAAATGGCCAAAATGAGGTTAGAATACGATGCAGCCAGGAAAAGAGTGCAACAAATCCAACAAAAACTTGCGGATTTGGAGGAAAAAGTGCAACCAGGTCAGGTTGAATCCGATAAAGATAGACTGTTGTTGTTCCAGGAGAAAGAACAGTTGTTGAGGGAATTACGGAGTATTACACCTCGGATGAGATCGAAGGAAGAAATGTTTGATATACAGAATGAATGTAGGAGGTTGGAGCAGGATTTGAATAAAGCTTTGGAGGTTTCGAACAGAGCTATAACAGATCGATTGAAGTTGCACGAAGAGAAGCAGTTGCTTCTTCAACAACTTAAAGACGGTTTAAGAACGATGACTCAATTGGAGTCCCAACTTAAGACTCTCTCTGCAAGTACTTTATCGGTTAGTAGCAGCTCAAGCCTTGGATCACTCTCAACGACCAGCAGCAAAGGTTCTTTGAGTTCCGGGTTAAGTTTTACAGACATATACGGAGGACCTCAAACTAGTGGATCTCCAAATTTAGGAAAACCGATCGATATGGCTGATTTGCATCGGAGAGTCGAGAGGTTGTTGAAAAACAACGAAAGCACCCCTCATATCCCTTCACCGGGAAGAAGCCAACCTTCCTTATCCCCTAGAAGTTCCCTGTCATCAGTGTCGCCACCTGTATCTCCGATGTACGAAAACTTACCCATAACCTGTGCACCTCCAAGCTACGAGCAAGTTGAACGAGATAGGAGGTTACAATCGGAACAGAGCCTCAACGAGAAGTTAATGGAACTCCGATTGTCCACCCCGCAAGAGTTTTCTTCCGTTCAAAGAGCCCCAATCCCGAGTTTGTCCCCATTAATCGACCTCTTGGAAGCAAGCAACATGTCGCAAGGTTCTGGTTTGGGGAGGCCCCCGAGGTACTCCTTGGAGTTTACGGGGGACCCACCTCTGTCTCCGATCTCCGAAACCCCTCCACCGATCGATCACGACGAGTTGTTGCAAGGGGCGACTTTGTCGAGGACTTCTTCTTCTGGTACCAACACGAGGTCTGTGAGTGCAGCTGTGAGTGATGAGTCGGTTGCTGGGGATTCGGGGGTTTTCGAGGCTTCGAACAAGAAGAGGAACTCGCTGTTTGGGGGCGAATTGGACGCTGATACTGCGCAGGTGCAGATCAAGTTGAAGTATGTGGTTGCCGATAACATTCTGAACGTTTGCGTGGAGAGGGCGAGGAATTTGGCCGCTCTGTGTATGCAGGAGAACTCCTTGGTGTAAGTTTAACGTTTTGAGAAACATATTATTTAAAAAAAAAAATAATTAAAAAAAAAATAAAAAAAAAATTCAATGGTGTTTTTCGGTTTCAGATGCATCAAGACGGCTCTTCTTCCCTCTAACACCCCTTACCCTTCGGTTTATTGCACGGCTTTCGTGAAGGACTTTAGGAAGCCGGTGTTTGGAGACGTGTTCAATTTACCCGTACCTGCCAATAAGATAAACACCAAGACTTTGCAAGTGAACGTGTGGAATACTGTCGAAGGGCAACAAGAAAAATGCGTGGTGAGTGTGAGATTCTTTCTCTATTGAGGTGTCGTGACGAGTTCATCAAATTTGTGAAAGTATTGCAGAATTGTTTTCAGTTTTATTTTTCGTTTCAAGGTTGTCAACACTGAATTCCGATCCTGTCAATTCGAATTCTGTGATCTGTCAAGTTTCGTAACAGTCAAACCAACTGCCAAAATAAGATACAAAAGTCACTAGGATGTTTGATCTGAATTTTTTATTGAATTTAGAGAGTATCTCACGAAAGTTGACTTAAATAGAGAAAATATCGTGTGATATTTATGGTAGAAGGCAATTCCAACACTCGCTCCTTATTCCATTTTGCAACTAGTTTTACAATATTCCATTTTCTATATCAGTATCGTAATGAGTTCATTACAGTACTAAATGTAGTATTGTAATGAACTCATTATAGCATTGTTTTTAGTTTTCAGTTACATTTTTCGTTTTGAGGTTGTCAACACTGATTTTCGATCCTATCTGTTATCTGTCAAATTTCGTTACAGTCACACCAACTGTCAAGATACAATACAAAAAACACTAGGACTAGGATATATAATCTGAATTTTTCATTGATTTTTTGCAGTATTTTACAAAACTCGTTTTGAGGTTGTCAACACTGACTTTCGATCCTGTAATCTGTCAAATTTCGTAACAGTCACACCAACTGCCAAGATACAGTACAAAAGTCACTAGGATAATCTGAATTGTTAATTGAAATTCTGCAGTATTTCACAAATTTTGACTGAATTAGAGAAAAATATCGTCTAATACTTGTTGCAGAAGGCAATTCCAAAACTCATGCATTTATGTTGGAATAAGAGCCTATTCTGCAACTTGTTTTAGAAATAGTTAGTTATGATACAAGTGCAAAAGGCATTAATATTCTTAAACTAGTTCAAAATCCAAAAACAAGCCACGAAGTGGCGAGTTTTTGAATGAAAGAGTATTAGAATGAGCCTTCTGTACGAGTATCATACGTAATTTTCTCAAATTCAACAAAATTAGTGAGAAATTAATGGAAACTCGAAATTTCTGAACTGATCTAACTGTGTTTATTTTTAATCATTACATGTTGGCTTCCTGTCATGGATTCATTCATTTATTATCTGTCAAATTTATGACACAGAAAACAGTTCTACCAACCAATACCTTTCAATGTAAAAATCCCTAAACGATATTTATGAAAATATTCCATTAATTTCTATGAAAATTCGGTGTATTAGAGAAAATAATGTAAAATACTTGTGATAAAGGCTCATTTTAGCGCTCGTTTATTGGATTTTGAACTTGCACTTGTATTATAAATAACTATTATGGTCAGATTGCCTTGAGAAATAGTAATTAAATGTAATTTTGTTTCTAGGGTTGTGCACAAGTAAGTTTGGCAGACTTCAATCCGCAAAGTGTCTCTCAAAGATGGTACAACATCCTAAGTCTCCAATTATTCGACCCGTCGATCAGCTCGAACCACAACAAGCAAGAATCCGAAATATCCCTAGGTAAAAACGACGGAGAATCGAGCAACAAACAATCGGGGGTAAAAGAAGAGAGTTCGGACGATTCGACAATAATATCCTCCCAAACTTCTACGTTAACACGAAACCAGGACGGTGTCTGCTTCCAACCCCCTAATTTCAACCTAGACTTCGAAGAATTGGTGAATTGCTTGGGTAATACCGAAGAATACAGTGATGATTCTGAAGACGATGGGGATGAGGAAGGTATAACTGTGGCTTTCGGGAATAATGATGGTTTAGAAGTAGTTCTTGAGGATTGCGATGATGAAAATATTGAGAACGAAGTGGAGGAACAACTTGAGAAATACCATGACAAACAGACGAACACCGAATGCGCGTTCTATCCAGAGCACGCGAAACAAATGAAACTAGCCACAACCGGTGCAACTGAAGACCGAGGTGCAATTAAAAGGTCGCAAACATTCTCCCCTAGTGCCCACATTTCCAAAAACCAATACATCTGCAAATTGAATCGAAGTGACAGCGACAGTGCGATGCCCCTATACAGAAGAGGCGGTAAACCCTTCGAAAGAAACGCTTTCGAACGAAGATCCTTAAGGTTCAGACGAGGACCAGGCTCGATGGCCCTCTTAACCTCCAGCAAATCCCACTCCCACCTACCTACGACAGCCAGAACCTCCCTCGACCTTGAACTTGACAGGCAAGCGCAACACACTAGATTAGACATGCTGAACAGCGAAGTCATGCGACTTAGAGAGCTCAAAGCGAGGTTGGAACAAGCGAAGGAGAAAGGCGACACCGAATTGGCTTCCTACCTCCTAGAAGATCAACATTTCCAAGATTTGATTTCGCAAGCCGAAAGCTCCAAAACGGGGAGAACGGATCAGGAGAAGAAGGTGGAGAAAATGTTGCGAAGGGTCTCGAAGGAGATCTACAAACTCAGGAAAACTAAAGCAGGAAACGGAAAGCCCGACTTGATTTCTTTCAAGTAAGTATAACTGTAACTTTGACACGTCTCTTTTTGACAAGTGACGTTGGTGAAAAGTCAGAAATGCGACGAAATTTTGTGGATGATTCTATAAAATGGATTCCGTTTGTTCTATGTTTTTCTAATCTTTTGCAAATGTCAGATATGCAACAAAATTTTGTGGATGATTCCATTAAAATGATTCCGTTTTTCTATGTTCTTGTAATCTTTTGAAAAAGTCAGAAATGCGACAACATTTTGTGGATGATTCCATTGAAATGGATTCCGTTTGTTCTATGTTCTTCCAATCTTTCGCAAAAGTCAGAAATGCAACAAAATTTTGTGGATGATTCCATCGAAATCGATTCTATGTTCCTCTAATATAACCTCTATGTATTTGCATTTGCTCATTTCCGTTTGGATTTTTCAGGGAAAAAATGGCCTTTTTCACAAGGGTGAACACCAACGTGCCTTTCTTGCCTTCAGATGAGTGCCATTTAGATAGGCTTCAGGCGAAACAGACCGAAGAAAAATCCCAGTGCGCAGTGGAAAACGCGAATAAAATTGACGAGAATGAATCCTCAGAGAGGTACGATTATGTTGTGGATCGTGTGATGGGGGTGGAAGTATAGCGCAAACTGATGTATATTTCGTGTTTTTCTTGTTATTGTTTCTATGGGATGCCACTATGTATTGTTTCGTTATCCAGTGTTCTAAAACTATGGTTGAATGATCTTATATTGCGTGAAGTTTGTAACAGATTCGAAAGGGAAGCAGAACTGATTTGTTTTCTGCTAAATTTTATCTTTTTTTCAGAGAATTATGTTTTTGAATCATTAATTACAAATTTTTCAGTCTCATCTACTTTGATTTGAATGAATTGTTCATTTCATTTTCATCATCGACTGGTGGTAAAATTAATTTATGCTTTCACTATTCTTCATTTTTAACAATCAGCAGTTGGAAACGTGAGTATAAATGATTCGAACTGCAACATTTAACAGTGAAATTCACCTTAACCTCCTTATTAGTTTTGGATATGTCCTAACCAAAGAAGTCTAGATTTTATTCTTAAATTTTTTTCTAAGAAATGCTACTACTTTTTTTAAATTTTGTTTATTTTTATTTCGTAATACAGGAGTGGCATTTCCAAGGGAAATATTGTTAATTATTGTGCCTTACTTAATTTCATTGGCGACTAGAAGTGTAGAATTATGATCGAGTAAATCCTTAAGATCTGAATTAATCATGAATATGTTGTGGTTATAATACTCAAAGTGTTTTAAAAGTCCCCCAGTGGACGAGTGCAGTTGAACTTTTTCGTATGTATGGTTAAATCTTTACGTGTTTCATACAATATTTTAGTACAATTTTTCAATCTTTGTTACCATACTCTTTTTAGTTATTTAATGTATAGAATTATTTATGAATGATTTCAAACAAAGCTTGTCCTTTATCCTATAACCTCCCCAACTATATTAGTTGGTATTATCATGTTATAGAAATGATTTTTGCGTTTTTCGTGAACTTTTTCTACTTGTATATTATGTACATATTCGAGATATTCTACTTTTCTTATATATATTGTAAATAATATAAATATATATGACATGTTTCGAAAACATGTATATGTTCTGAATAAAGATTAAAAATATATTGTATGGTTCCAATCAATTTTCTTATTTCTTTCAAAAGTAGAATTTTAACATATTTATGGCTCGAAGCTGTCGGTTTTGAATTTATCTCGATGTTTTTACGAAATATCAAGAATTGGGATTGAACTGAATTAATGGAGGTCTGAAATAATTCGATACAAAAAAAAAATAAATCGATTTGAAGTCTTAGGAAATGAGTTAAAAATTGTTGCTGATTTATAAAAAACTTTACAGTTCTGACAGCATTAAATAGAGAGTTATCTAAACACAACTAACTTTATTAAAGGATCCCTTAACATTGGTAGGATATTTGAGCTGTCAAAACGAATTATTTTTTGACAACTTTATTATGACATTTCCTTTATTTTGACAGATGTGAGGTAGAATATTGGGAGAACTGTCAAAATAAGGGATCTTTTATTTAAATACGGCTGTCTTTTATTTGAGTTAAGTACAGGAGTCTCGTATTTTATTACAGGACACCTTTAAATATTTTGTGAATGCGCATGAGTGAATGTCGAAATAAGGAAAATTTCACTTAAGTTTTTTCATAGCTATATCTTCCTGTGTTTCATCGCTAACAAATTTTGAAGATTTTCAGGCTGAAACGAGGTGGGTGCTAAATTCGATTAAAATACATCATAAACCACTTAATTTATTCAAAATACAACAAAATAACACCATCTTCTTCAAGCTCACAAATACCAATTCACTTTGCAATATAATCAAATTACATACTTCTAATTTTCCTGATCAACAAAAAATTATAAAGACCTAAAAAATTCATTGAAAACCCTATAAATAGTTGCTGAAACAAATACAATGATTTTAAGGTATGTGTAAAGCTTCTTTCGAAGAAAAAAATTCTCGAAAGAAAATAAAATAAAAATTAACAATTCTTTAATTACCTCCCATAACCAGACATCGAAAACTGTTACACTCCTTTCATATAAATCGTAAAAAAAAATTATCAAAGTGAATTTCAAGAGTTCCAGTATAAAAGTGCACACTCTTTAACAATGATGAATATAACTACACGTAAAAAACTAATCGTCAGTCACATTTCAAACTATTCGAGTGCATTTCAATGATTAGTAAAATATTTAACATTATCCGTGATATTTTGATCAACAGAAAAATGGCAAACTGTTTCATATTGCTACATTCGGCTCTTTCTTAGAATTAATCCGGAAAAAGGGTAATCCTTAGTTGAAACTGGAATGCAGAATGATCGTGAATACAATAGAATTCTTGGGAAAATTAGTATCTACAAAATGATACAGTTTCGGTAGAAAATACGGTAGATGAAAAAGAGCCATAATCTCGTTTCTTAACAGATCTGCAGGGCGCTCAAGTAGTTCAAATCGATCCTACTGAGCTGTAGGGGGCGCCTGTTGTACTGGAGGTGCTAACTTACTGATGAAGGCCACCGTGGTCAAAAGAGCAGACTTAAGAACACCGGGTAAGTTTGGTTTGGCTGCTGTGGATTCAAACAGCACTCTAAGCTCCCGGAACATGTTTCTTGTGTACGGATTCCTTCTTGAGGTGTACCTTTGTACCAGGAAATGGTAGTATATGAAGGGAGTCATCAGTCTGGCTCTCCCTCTGAAAATATGAATTTTTTTCAAACTTCTCGATTCCTTAACGTTACAAAGCTTAAAACTTCATAAAAATACACATTCACAACAAAAAAAGAGTGGATTTTTTTTGTCAATGAATCAATAGTTTTCCACATGGATATGCCTTCGGAAAAGAGGTTTTTCAATGTTTTTTGACATTTCAGGGAATGAAAAAATTCTGTTAGTTCAATAAATATCAATAATGTTGTGAGAAACTTGTTCTAAATCAACATTTAATTGGCAAAACCAGGTTTTGCACGAATTTTCCCATCTGTCAAAAATTTTTAGGTTAGGTATACACGATGTAGATCAAACGTACAAGTCAAAGATGACCTTCACAATGACAATGAATACTTACAGCACGACCAATAAAACGGAGAAAGGCATCAAAATGATCTCGACAAAAGCAACCAATCGCAGGATGTTCAAAGACTGAAATTCTATCAGCGAAATGAGGAGTCTAGCGCCCCACCACGAATTTTGTCCAAGGGTCTGAGAAAAAAAAAGTATTAAGAACATTGTATCCCATCAAATGCTTGATGCTGGAGAAAAAGCAATTTTCTGCCACGGCCATCAAGATCTCCTGATCTATTCGACATGCGTCGAGTTTTAAAATACTTAATTTGGCACATTTATTGAGGAGAAAGTGTCAAACTCATGGTGTGGTCTGGAGGATTCTCTTCTATATCACTTTTTCATACTTTTTTTTTATACTTACATCAAGAAGTGTTAAAGAGTAGCTGGCTGCATGCAGAATTGCGAACAACGCAATTGGCATCAGGACAACTGTTGAACCATTAAGGAAAATGATAATAACATTATAGATATTGAAAAAAAATATTTTATTCTTGTTGAGTCTCGAAATTTTTTATTTTTTTTATTTTTACTATGTTAGAAATCATCCAATTAGAGTAAACATGCATTATCTGTTGCTTAATTGTATGAAATGTTCAACTTTGGTACAGTTGAACCATTGCAAGGACAACAACCAATTTAATTGTTGGAAAAATTGAGAATTGACAAATTACTTCACAAAAACTAGTGAATTATACTTTGGAATGTTACGGTTGTAATTTGAAATTGTTTCAAATGTTCATGTTTACGTAGATTTTTTTTCGATTTCGAATTTCATATTTAATCTAATCGTTTATGCATGGATGAACTTCATTCAACGATTCAAATTTCAGTTAGAATAACAACAATTAAAACTCAATCAAAAGGATACGGGTCACTGGTTGGATGTCGTACATAAATATGATGGAGTAGAAGAGGTAATGACAGCTGTCTTCTTGCAGCAAAACGGACAGAAAATGTCTGCTCAGCTGAAACTGCGGAATTCTCTGATGCAGCCTTAAAGCACTCACTGCAGCATTGGCGAGTAGGGCCTTGTTATAGGCACTTTGGGAACTCCTGTAAAAAATTATATGGCTTGGTAAATTATTCATTCATCAAATGAATGAATATTTTGATGAAAAATGCTCTTTACAGTATATTTTTTTAACGGATACTTCGAGAGATTTGACAGGTTGAAGGAATACGAATTTTTTCAAGCGCCTCTACTTCGAGATGTGGCTATAAAAGATAAAAGGAGGAGAAATAAGGAATTGTAAAGGGTTTTTTTTTTTGGAAGGATGGGCAAATCTTTGGATAACTGGAGTTTGTTTTTATTTTTCTGTATCGTGAGGGTTTCAAATTCTTTTTTACTTCCTTACTAATATTGAAAATGTGAAAGTTTGTTGTTTGTTCGTTTTTTTTGTCTATATACATAAATTGGGAACCAGATGTATGATTTTTATGGTACTTTCACTGAAGGGTAGAGAATTTATTCAAGTTTTCTTTCGTTTGGAAATAATCTCTCATTTTCCAACCAAAACATTCTTTAACTCTCGATAAAATCGATAAAAATTGCTGATGAAGTAATTTTCAACTTTCTTTTAATATGTATATTTTTTTTAAAACTTTTTCGTTAATAAATAGCTTCAGGCTTTTTCGTTAATATGTACAGCCGGAGAATATTAAATTATAAATTTGAATTCGCGTTGTTAATCAGCATTTCAAACGAGAATAACGCTGAACTTTCACTTCTTATTGGGTAATAATAATGAAAGAGAGAATAATCACTTTCTATTGAGATTGAAGCCAAGGAAGTGTGTTACTTTTAATTTGTCTTTCTCCAAACTCTGCAGGGACATGAGAATCTCATCCCAGAATATTCTCGCATGTCGTCATACAGAGTGTTTAAATTAAACTCCGAATTTTTTTCGAGTTGGGGATAAATTAAAAAAATGAAAATTCATTTAGTTCTAGGTGGCGTTTTTGTAACGGAACCCTTGATGCGCTTATTGCTTACGGAATTCTACGTTTACCACGCCAATTTTTCTCGAAACGTGAGAGATGGCGTACTTTTTTTACGTTCTTTATTTTGTCTATTTTTTTTTCAATGGTCAAAAAATTTATATTAAATTCCGCATTATCAATGAAAAAGAGCTGAATATTCTTTCGGCATATCTTAAAACAAACTCTCAGAGCTGAGAGACGCACGTCAGTAGATCAAAAGTCAAGGTGATATATTGACAATTTTTTTAAATTACCATTAAGTGTTTTGTTTCTCATAACGATGATCGATACTTTCTTGACGTTGTACCTAGTAAAACTACCATGACGAAGAGTGATCTAACGCACCAGTAGTGGAGTATGTGGGGCAGCAGAAGGGGTAAAAAAATTCAAGTAATATTACCCCAGCTGATTTTTTCTATTAATAGAGTTGATATCGATATTGTGTTGGTGAAAATGGTTAGATGCATTGTGGAGGTCTTTATTTGCGTCAGCTACTCTAATGAACTTGTAAAAACATATAGTTTATGTAGTTTTCCTCTAAATAATTTTGTTTTTTTACCAAGTGCAGTTAATCATGAATATCAGATTATTATTTTGAGGGTCTTGAATATAAAGAGGAGATGGTAAATAGGTGAAAACGATATTAAATAGGTAATTAATTATAAAAAATCCAATTAATTTCAGAATCAGTATTCTTTTCAAGGTAACAACTCAACTACTCTCTGACCTACAAATATAATTTTTATTAATTATGATATTCGAATCTTCCATGAAAACAAGATAATGTTTCCGTTTTACAATAATTTCAAGCCATTTATTATAAAAATTACGGACCATATTGCAATCGAAGCATGACTCCTTTTTTTTATTAAAAAATTCCTCATATGGTTTTGGAAATTTAGGGAAATTCAAACGAAAAATAAAAAACATGTCTTCTTCACGTAAATAAGAGAATATATTTTCACAACAGGAATATTAGAAACGAAGCAAATTTAACATTCGGATTTGCGATCTTTACATTGTTTACAAATGTCAATATCTCGATATATAAGCTGATTTCTCGGTACAATTTCCGTTCAACACATAAAACAACCATTAAATGATGTAAAACGGCCGTCAATACCATGTGATTTGATACTGTTGTACTAAATTTAAACATGTAATTATCACATTCAAGAAGTGTCAAATAAAATGAATTTATAATTAGGTGTTTATGGTACTTCCGCCCAACCTTTGGGCCTATTTAAAATGTTTTTATTTGCATTTTTCGTTGGAATTGAATCACTGGTTACTCACCCAAATAGTGGGATGAAATATCCTAAGGTGAACATAATAATAGACATTCGTATGGCCCATAATGCACAGTCAATCTTATGGGTGTAAATGTGAACTTTAAGGGCATCTATATTGAGTCCCCTTCTTTGGGTCGACTCGGATGAAGCCCCATTATCACCCATTTTTATTGAGGAAAAGTCGTCTAGCGCAAAGTTCGAACTCTAACCTTCGTTGGTTTATTTCAATACAGCCGGTTACCGCACTTCGAAATAAAATCAAACCGTCGACATGGGCGAGAGTTTCAACAGAAAAAAAAAGATTTTATCAATTATCCTTAATAATTAATAGTAAACGAATGAATTATTGGCTCACTACTGTTCTCGATATCTACTTTGAATGACAACAGTGACATGTGACGTGACAGCTAATGAAATCCCCCATGTTTTGAAAACCTTTATCGAACTACTAATTAAAAAAACATTTTTGAACTATTTCGTTTGATTAGATGAAACAGTTTTTCATGTAAAACAGTAGAAGAACTTTTTTTCTCATTTTGGATAATGAGGCAATTCAGCATTCAACTGAAAAATTTCTTGTTTATATAAATAAGGGTTGTACATTCAAAACCATCAATCTATATATTATATTCGCTCAGTTGATCATATTTATACAATTTAAAATGAATTTATAATTTGAATATCGCATTTACATTCTTCAATTTCCATCCGAAATTCGAAGAAAAAGAACTGATTTTCCTCTTTTCACATGTCAAACTAACCTTAATGCAGAATCTATGACTAATCATTGTTCTGTTTTCTGTGAATGATCACCGACTCCCTTTTCCTGAACAGCGGATAAACGTGAACACAAACTCACAAAATGGCGAATCCAATTTCCAAAAAACGAAAGGTATTTTACTCTCATTATAAATTAAACTGTTTTTTTCCCATCCTTATGAACATTACTTAATTCGTTTACCTCGAAATCCCTTAAATTGTCAGGAATGTTTGACGCTTACTTAACCCTTCTTCTACCACATGGTCACCCATTCTCTAACATGAATTTCATTTTCAGTTCGTAGGAGACGGTGTCTTCAAAGCTGAATTGAACGAGTTCTTAACTCGCGAATTGTCCGAAGATGGGTACTCCGGTGTTGAAGTCAGAGTGACTCCAACAAAAACTGAGATCATCATAATGGCAACTAGGACCGATAGAGTCCTTGGTGACAAAAACAGGAGAATTCGTGAGTTGACCTCCGTTGTTCAAAAGAGGTTCAACTTTGCCGAAGGTCAGGTAGTGCTCTACGTCGAAAAAGTGGCTGTTCGAGGTCTTTGCGCTATTGCTCAAGCCGAGTCTCTTAGATTTAAATTGATCGGAGGTCTGGCTGTCCGTAGGGCTTGTTATGGTGTTCTCCGATACATCATGGAGTGTGGAGCTCAAGGTATGAACTTAATAAACAATATTCTTGAGAGAAATCTTAGCAATTCAAATTTTTTTCAAAAGTGATTAAATTTTTTTTTTTTCGATTATATTAGGGTGTGAAGTTGTTGTTTCTGGAAAATTGAGGGGACAACGTGCCAAGAGCATGAAATTCGTTGACGGTCTCATGGTACATTCAGGAGATCCATGCAATGACTACGTTGACACCGCTACACGACACGTACTCCTTAGGCAAGGTGTATTGGGAATTAAGGTAAGATTTGTGGTAGTTACTACCAGATTACATTTGCGGTTGTTTTAAAAGTGTTTTTTTCAATAAATTTTGATTCGTTCTAAGGTTTTTCTGAAAAAATCTGTTCAAAATAGTGTATTGCTTATTTTTTTTTATGCACGAACTTTTATACCAAAATTGAGGCTTTTTTAAGGTAGTCTTTGACTTACTTTACTAAGAATTCTTTATTTTGATCTGTTTAGTTCGATGTTTAAAAAAGAAATATTCAACTGGAAATTTAAATGTTACAGTTATAATTCTACGCTTACAAATATCGAATACATTTTTGATATTTCCAGGTGAAAATCATGCTTCCGTGGGATCCTACTGGCAAGAATGGCCCCAAGAAGCAGTTGCCTGACAATGTTAACGTTGTCGAACCCAAAGAAGAGGTGTTGCCTGAAAAACCCAGCAGTGAAATCAAACCTATCCGACCTGACGTTCTGCCTGCAGTTGGAGGCCTACCTGTAGAACTTTAATTATTTTATAAAAAATAAAAATATGAAAAATTGAATTTTTTTTTAATCATTAGCGGTATTTGAAAATTTTCAGAATTTTAATCATTTTACGGTTTGAATCGACGAAAATATGCATTTCCTAAAAATTCAAGTCATTCTACGCCAATTTCGTTCAAAAATTTCTTAAATTGATGAATTTGAGACGAAAAGAGCATCTATGAACGTTCTCGCATCGTTCACCAGATGGCGCTCCTGTCTATAATCGCGCTAGTTATCTATGAATATTTCTCTTTGTAATCAGAAATATTTTTCAGTGCTCTTTCTGTAGCAGAGAAATAATAAAAGTTGATTTTCTGTGCTGCACAGAATGCAATATTTTTGTGTTTATGATATTTTAATCAAGCTGAAATTCCAATTTCGCCCACAATATAAATCTACTTGAAAAATCTGAACAAACACTGATTTCTCCTCACTACCTACATATGAAAATCTCGAATAACCTCACAACTTAAAATCTGACAGATCAACTTTGCTGCTTTATATCCTTTTAATTCCCATGTTGGAAACGAAATAGTTCCTCTCTAACAAAATGAAGACAATCCACTAAAATGGACGACTATAAGTTTCTTTTCAAAGTTGTATTAGTGGGGAACGCTGGCGTTGGAAAGACATGTCTTGTTCGGAGGTTCACTCAGGGATTATTCCCACCCGGTCAAGGTGCAACTATTGGAGTGGATTTCATGATAAAAACGGTGGAAGTGGATAACGAGAAAGTCAAAGTAAACATTACTCAGGAAATGTTTTAATTTTTTCATCGATCTTTGATTTTTAGTTACAAATATGGGACACAGCTGGTCAAGAAAGATTCAGATCGATCACGCAAAGTTATTATAGGTCAGCTCATGCCTTGATTTTAGTTTACGATATTTCTTGCCAGCCTACGTTTGACTGTTTACCAGATTGGCTTCGAGAAATTGAAGAGTTTGCTAGTAGTAAAGTACTTAGAGTATTAGTTGGTTAGTAACATCAATACTTACGTTTTTGTTGCATCGTACATTTCATGTTGTTTTTGTAGGTAATAAAATTGATAGGGAAGATAGAGAAATTCCTACGCATGTAGGAGAAGAATTCGCCGAAAGGAACAATATGTACTTTTTGGAGACTTCGGCTAAAGAAGCTGAAAATGTTGAGACGTTATTCATTCAAATCGCTACTGACTTGATAAAGGTAAGTTTCGGGTTACGTTATTCATTTCGACTTGCTTTATCTCAACTATTTTAAAGTTGATGTCATTTTCGTTATTGTTGTTTTATTCTTTGATAATTACAGCAAGCTAGAAATAGGGATGTACCTAAATATGATGGTACAACTACCATCGATGACAGCACAACTTCTATTGGAGAATCAAATTGCTGTGGAAAACTACAATAATAATATCTCCAGATCATTTTATTAGTTGAAAGCTTTAAAGTATTCGTACTTAATTTTGTATTAACTCATTACCGGTAGTGATGTATTAAATTAACGAAGGTTTAAATCTGTCCCGAGACTGATATTAAAGCATTTATTTGCGTTATTCCTCTCGTCTTTGATCTCGGAGATTATTTCATTATTGTTGCATTTTGTATAATGTTATTTGTTTTAGTATTGTGTTAAAGCAACATACGTAGTGTTTTTCGATTTTATAACTTTTAATAGTCGAATTACGTACCATTTTTACTGTTACATTTGTTCCTATTTGCTTTTTAGAGATCGTTGTCGAATTTAAACTGGTTGAGATATACTTATAAAATTATTTACACTATTTCTTATTTTGTTTAGTTCGTAATAGAATGAAGACATTTTTATATTTTCAAACAATTGAGCCTATAGTAGATCAAATAATCTCCATAGTCCCAGTACTGTCTTATCTAAATATATGTACGTAAATATTTATGGTAGTTATTTGAAACTTTTCACCTTTTTTTTTGTTGAAATGTTTGTGCTGAAAAATTGAAATGCACCGAGGAACTTATACACTATTATTGTCTTTGTTGATGAGGATTTGTGAAATTGTTTTTTCTTTATTGTAATTCTTCTAGAATTTTTATTTCAGATGTTTATTTTTATTTTGTTGTTATGTGGTGTTGATAATGTGGCAGCTTTATATATAACCAGGTGGAGGTTTAGGTGAATCATCTTTGATATGTAATTTTTTGTTGTAATTTTAATTGCCAAAGATAATAAGCATTGTAATAAAATACTGAAAATTAATAATTTCATTTTATTTTGGTTTAATTTTGTTTTAAATCTTGAAATATTTCTTGTTACCAACTAATCCCGAAATGTTGTAAAATGAAAAAGAAATATTTTTTTTTATATTTTATTTTATTTAAACTCAACAATTTGTACAAGAACCATTCATTCTTGATATTTCATATTCATAAGTGTGATTAACGTTGTTTTTCTCATTTACTCGCGCTTTCCCCAAATTTTTCAATACCGATTAATTTATTTGTGAATTCGAATAATTTTTTTTGCAATTCTTCGTCATTTGCTAGTTCACTTGTTGGAAATATTTTGCAGTTGTGTATGTAAGTGCCCCCCTTTCCTTCTAAATCCGGAGACAAGCAAGCATGAACGATTGGTATTGCTCCTTGTTCTGGGGTCTAAAATATGAAAAAAAAATTTTTATAAATTTATTTTCTTAAAAACCCATACTCACTTTGAACATCAAATTAGGTAACCAAGGTGCAACTGTCTTAAGGTGAGTTCCATCAAAAAGTTCGGTATTTACAATTCCAGGATGGATTGAATGTGGTTGAATGTAATATCCTTCTTTTTTACATAACGTATATAGATAATTCGTGAAAAGAACTTGTGCCAACTTAGATTGAGCATAAGCTTCCGAAGAAATATATCTTGACCTGCAAACATTTAAGTAGAAAGAATAATCGTAAAGTTGAAAAAAAATCTTAAACTTCACCTGCAATTAATGTCATCAAAATTAATGGTACCGGCTAAATGTGCACACGAAGATACATTTACAATTCTACTGTTGCATTTTTCATCCCCTGCTTTTCGTAAGGAATCAAACAATAAATGGGTCAAATAGAAATGTCCTAAATAATTAGTCGCAAATTGTGATTCATATCCATCTCTCGATTCTATACGAGGTCCGAACATTATACCAGCTGTAACATTCAAGGATTATTCGTCAGAATTCTTCGAAATTTGAAATACTCACCATTATTGATCAAATAATGTATCTTGGGATATTTTTTCGTGACTTCTGTAGCGAAATTCTTGACAGAGTCCAAATAGCTTATGTCCAACTGGAATGGGTCAATATCCCCTTTATCTATGCCTTCGTCTCTGTATTTCTTCAGCATCATTTCGGCAGATTGAACATTCCTGCATCCTAGAAAATTTGAAAATTGTTGGGAATTGCGGAGTAGCACTTTTTTCTATGCTTCACGTCGGGGAAATCCCGAAAATCACAGATTATCATCTGTGACTCCAACGACAGATGCCACAGAAAAACGTGCAGTCAATCAAGACAATCGAATAAATTGAGGTTTTTCGCGTAATTTTCACTTACCAATAACTACAGTAATATCGCACTTCATTAGCATTTTGACCACTTCTGCTCCAATTCCCCTGGCGCCACCTGTTATAACTGCCACTTTACCTGGTTGCGGCAATAACTCTGCAAGGAACATTTGGAACGTTGAATTTTTGGAAATTGCAGGACGAATATTGTTTTTTAATGAAATTTGGGACTGAATGCGGTCCTGTTAGAACCGTAGGTGTTTAAAATCCAGTGAGGTCATGAATGTTGGGAGCACTGTTTTCTGATTGACACATGTTTCAATTTGACACTCGTGTCACAGAGTGATTAATTAATTAATTCTACATTCCTTGGAAATGAGGTTGGAGTGTTGAAAATCGTAAAAATGAGGTAGGATAGCACACCTGTTTTGTTGTCACGATGCATCATCCAGTCCTGCATCAGAGCTCGGGAACCCATCGCGTTGTATATCATCTCGTATTTCGCCTCAGCCATAATCAAATCCATCGGTTTTTTCGATCTCACAATTGCTATCGCCGTAGCGATCAATATTACGAGACAGCCACATATTATGATCATTTTTCACACTGTTTTCACGAAATAAAACGGTAAAACATCATTCGAGTTTGACTGAGGAGCGAGATGATTCCTTTTCGTCTGCGAGTGAGAACATACAACGTTTTACTTTCACTATGGGAACTTTCTCTACTAATCGCGCTGGCTTGGATGGTACTTGGTCTAAGCAAATTCCAGTACCTACTCGATTCTTAAGGGGCTATTAAAATGAATGTCTCTAAAAATGCGAACTCCTGGCAAGAATAAAAATTGATTATGATTCTTGTGTGAAGGTTGACAAAACCAGTACAATGGATTCCTTTAACTTCAAAGTGACATCATTACTCATAAAACAATTGTTTAGGAAGAAATAAAACCTGTTTTATAAGATAAATAGGAACCAGTAACTTTGTTTTGTTACGTAGAACACTCATCGAAAACATCGACGATTAATTTTTTTATGTAGTAATGAAATTTTCATGATAATAAGTGAAATTCATGATTGAAAAAAAATGTTTCGATATTCTAAATAACTGATATTCCGGTGGAAATTGTTGGAAAATTTAATTGTAGGTTATATTCTTGGTATTTACAAGAAACTTGTTAAATTGCTGGAATTTAATATCTTTTTCCAAAAAGGTTTTTAATTTACAACCTACCTATGTTGTTCATTACTTGGGCTGAATCCCAATAGGTGGCGATAGTGGTACTGAAATCGATAAACAATTGGGAAAATTCAAAACTTGTTTTCAATTTCGGAATCCTTCTAGTAAAATAATTGTAAATCATTTTTACACTGGTGGAATGGTACGAGAAATGTTTTTTTAATTCTTCTCTAGGATAAAATATGCTTACTAGTCAAATTAAGAGCATCTGAACTATGTTTTATTCGGAATTTTCAGTGAGTCTTTGAAGTGTGTAATCTATAAGTTAAAAAAATTGTAGTTGAACCAAAATATCTGCGAAACTTCTCAACATATCCTCCTTAAACAAGCTTTTATTGTAAGTAATCCAAGAATTCTTTTCGATCAAAGTTTTTCTGCGCAACAATTGAATTGGTTCTCATAAACCTAAATTCTTCGCCAATTGAAAATTTGTCAGAACTAGGGCTCAGTACTAATCACTGAAAAAGTTGTGTGGCGATTTGATCGTATCCAAAAATTGTAACGCATGCAAATCAGCTCTTTTTTACTTGGAGTAAACAATCACACAAATGAAACTTATGCAACGTCCAGATGTAATAAAAATAACTATTTGAGCCTTTGTTTAATCTATTTTGGACATTGAATTGATAGAAATCATCAAGATTTCTCATTTTTTCGTAATTGTTGAATGAATAACGAGAAAACTTCAGAAATTTTCAATTTATTCTTGCATGAACATATGTTATGTATAAATTACAAAATACATACATAATTTATTTCAACTATGAAGTGTTGAAGATGGTAATTGAGGTGGAAAAACGCACAACTTGATTATAAGTGATACGATGAACTATAAATTCATGTTTTGGTCTATTAGTACTATGATCAAATTGTGATGCAATTATTCGAGAACTGCATGTGTATTTTAGGGTTATTTTCTCGATATATCGGTAGAAACTTCATTGTGAAAAACAACTGAAAATAGGTACAAAGTTTTCTTTAAATAGGTCAATGTTATACAAGTTGCTTATAACAATTAGAAGTGGCACAATCATTGTGCATAAATATTTAAACTACATTAGGTATTGTTTAATAAATACAGAATATAAAATGAACATAAATTACAAGCTTTATAACCTGTGACTATAAAAATTCGATTTTCATCAAAACTATCATCGAACAGTTTCAACAAAAACACCGAACAGTAATCGTACAAATTTTCTCATACAAATACTGCCGCCCCATTGAGTTATTAATTTTATCTATTTACATCATGCGTAACATAAAATGGAATGTAACGTTCCAGAGATTTCTTTACAAAGTATAAAGGGAGGGAAACAGGGTTTAGAGTATCTTCTGAACATTTTAAGGAATCAATTTTTATTATTATTCGGTGTTGAATTTAATAAAAACATTAGTCTTGATAAAAGGAATTAAAAATCAATTGAGTTTTAAATTTAAAATGAGTCAGCTTCATTTTAAATTTCTATTATTTTTAATAGTAGCAAGGGGTATCGATGGAGGTATTAAAGTGGCAAATTAGCGAAAATGTTCAAAAAGTACTGCAGAAAACAACTTCATCGTGATATCTTCATTAACATGATTCCATCAAATGAAATTTCCAAAAAATCTTACAATATCACATAGAAAAATATCTAATCTACACAGCTCTTCAATTATCGAAGAGAGGAATTATCATCGTTTATGAAGATACCAGAGCGACCAATTTGAGCTATCCAAGTATAACAACGTTAAAATTGAAAAAATATAAGCATAATTATAGATGGCAGGATGATTGAATCAATGATTAAAATGACGGATTTAATTTTTCGTAGAACTATTCATAAAAATACTACCTCAAGATAAAAATCATTAACAAGACCTTAGTTTGGTTCAGAAATTGGGTTTGAATTTTGAGTTATAACCACTTATTCAGGGATTTAACGCATTCATTTCTTCGGTGTAGTTGTATCTAACGTGTTAAACACTAAAACTTTGTGCTTATTCTTACGGAATGTGCTTGTTTTAGTTCCAACCATAACAGTTCTCACTGAAACCCAAAACTAGGACTTTTAACTTTCAGATCCACAAATTCGAAATACTGTTCTATCACAACCTTGTCTTTGCCAAATCTTTATTGACTGTGCAGTCTCCCGTGCTTCAGGTTGGTTTGGGCAGGTTTTGCATTTGGGGGTGGGGCATCTTTGGGCACCGCCCCCACTATTCTAACCCTGGTGACCTGTCTGTCGTCGCTGAACTGAGGGGGAGGAGCTATAGGAGCTATGACAGCCAGGGTGCTAGCGACATCTACGTTGGTCTCAGATTCTATGAATTCCGGTGGTGGAGGAAGTCTGAACTCTTCTTTTCTAGCAGATGGAGGTTGGAGTTTCACAGGTAGACTAGATTGCTTTGTGAATAATCCTAGAAGAGAATTAAGAGTGTTAAAACACCAAGGAAATATACGAAAATGAAATTGTACCTGTGAGGTGTTTCTTCGAACATGCTAAGTCGTTGGGAGTTCTTTCAGGGTATTCGGAGTTGGTGTTGCTGTGTGCCTCTTGGTCGGAACTGACCCCTGAAGAACTATTGTCACCGTCTTCTACCCTTATGTCGGATTCGTTTCTTCTCAGGAAATCTTCCGGATAGGACTTTGAGGATTTCAGCATCGATCTGCCTTTTTGTATTTCGTCTACGGTGAAACTGGGGGGGACTGAGCTACTTCCAGAACTGCTACCGCTGCAATAAAATCATAAGATGTGTTATGTTTTGTTTGTGCTGTATTCTGTTTTAAGTTGTATAAATCTTATTATATTGTAGGAGAGACACAAGATTCAGGATTGAAATTCTGAAGGTGAGCTTCAAGTAAGAAGACGACTTCTTGTATATTTTTTTAAGGTTCTAGGACTTCCGGTATTCCCGGAAGTGACATCAACTTTCGTTTTTTTTTTTAATTAATTTTTTTTAATTCAAAACATTTATTGTTGACCCAAAAACAGTTTACAAAAAACTGGCACCAGGGCCTTCAAAATACTATAATTTTATAACATTAATGAACTATATATTTCAAACTAAAAGCTAAATCTCACTAAGAAAATGACAGAGGTTACGGCACATTTTTTTGGTAGTATCAACTTTTACAACTTCAACAGGGACTTGATTGTACGAATGAATGCTGCCGGATATAGGTGAATGTAAACATTTTGTTTTTCTTGCCGAGTTTCTTCTTAGGTACTGATTTTTTCTTGTTGTATATTGGTGGATATTTATATTTTTTGTTAATTTTGTATTCGATTTTAGTTTTTTACTTTCTATACTGTATGTAAGTTTGACTTGTTCAAAAAATATAATGTTCTTAATATTCATAACTTTAGTTGGGAAGACCATTTTATTGCATTAATAGATTCTCCATTGAATTCTCGATTCCAAAAGTTTGAGTTTTCCCGAGAAAATTCTCTTCAAATGAGGAAATACGAAAAAAAAATCTCAAAATTGAACTCTGTTGAAATACAGACAACTTCGAGGTTTTTTCATTAAAAATTCTCATTTTTGAGAATCTCCGAGAAGAATGGCTGATGCTTCTTTTCCGATAGCGTGATATTCAGAATATGATACAGGAGGTCACAAATTATTTGTCGAAGTTGGAAGTGACGAAACATCAAAACATCGTTTTTTTCAAATTGAAACCCCATTTTTTCGAAGCAATTTCGAAATCTTCGTCAAAAAATAATAGGAACATACGTCCAAGACTTTTATCCCAAAATGAACATTTTTCGAGATATTCAGGAAAAACGATTTTGTCTTCAATTTCAAATCTCGTTCCGAATGTGTTTTTCTACTGGATAATAATTATTAGCGATGAAATGAAATTTTGGAAATCTTTGTTATCGAGAAAATATTTTCTATGGTTCAGACGAGTTAAGTTCCTGAATTATCATCTGTAATGCGAGAGCAACAATTGGTTTAAAGTTCTCAATGTGAGTATTAGTGAGGTCAACGTAAAAAATTCTCAAGAATGCAGAAAAAAATAATTTGTAATAATTTTCAATGCTTGTGAAAGAATAATAAACAGAACATGTAACAATTTCATTACTGAAATTTCAAATTTCCTTACCATGACAAAAAGGAAATTCTCCAGAATTAAGAATTTGCGGAAATTATCCTAAGCTTCAAAAAATAAACAAAAACTGAACTCGTCTGAACTACAAGAAAATATTTTCTCGATAACAGAGATTTCCGAAAATTTCTCTTGACCGCTAATTATTTTCCAGTAAAAAACACATTCGGAATGAGATTGAAAATTGAAGACAAAATCGTTTTTTCTGAATATCTCGAAAAATATTCATTTTGGGATAAAAGTCTTGGACGTATGCTCCTATTATTTTTCGACGAAGATTTCGAAAATGCTTCGAAAAAATGGAGTTCCAATTTGAAAAAAAACGATGTTTTGATGTTTCATCACTTCTAACTTTGAAAAAAAATTTGTGACCTCCTGTATCATATTCTGAAAATCACTCTATCGGAAAAGAAGCATCAGCCTTTCTTCTCGGAGATTCTCAAGAATGAGAATTTTTAATGAAAAAACCTCGAAGTTGTCTGTACTTCAACAGAGTTCAATTTGAGATTTTTTCTTCGTATTTCCTCATTTAAAGGGAATTTTCTCGGGAAAATTCAAACTATTGCAATCAAAAAGACTCAGAATTCAATGGATAATCTATTTATGCAATAAAAAACCCTGTATATATCTATCGGAATAGGAGAGTATGAAGTTTTCGTACCTTGCATTGCTGTTTCCGCTGTTTTCAACAGGCTGCAATTGTACCGATGTTAACCTAGCTGCAAGACTGGAGATGTTCTTATTTTCTTCGTCAGTTTCTGCCTCTGACTCGCTACAGCTGTAATCGGGCTCAGGTATCGAGGGAGTATCCCCAGGTGATGTGACCATCACGTTTGAAGCTGATTTACTCGTAGGTATCTTTCTCAGTCTATCTTTAATACCTGCAATGATATGATTTACTCATATTAGTATTTTATCGAAAAGAGGTGTTTAAAGGAAAGGTGATTCCGTCTTTAGGATAGAAAGAAAACTTAAAAATAATTGGGGTTTGTTCAGTATAAACATTTCGTAACGCCATCCTTATTGAAGATAAAGAGCGTTAAAGAAAAAAAAAATTTACACATGCTGCACGATTCTTCCAAATATTCGGTGGAATACAAAAAAGTACAAAATATACAAAAAGTTTAATTGCATTGGAATAGGTACGTACATTGTTATTCATACATCAAAAGAATTCTCTTTATTTGAGAGGTAAAGAGGGAACTTTTTTTTTATATTTCATCGATTGAGGCAGTACGAAGTCTGCTGGGTCAGCTAGTTGATTCATAACTTTCAAATAAAAATATTTCGAGAACGATACACAGTTTCGGTTTTATCAAGAATGCCTTTTTGGTGTGAAATTAATTGATGTTTGAGTTAACTTGAAATTTCGCTTGATAAATTTGATACTAAAAAAGTTAGGTTCAATACTACTTGTTACGAACTGTGCAACTAGCGCCCTCTATGAGAGTCAGACATAAACACAGATGCATTGGACGAAAGAAATCATTGTTTTTCTCCACGAGTCTTCGATACTTACTTGCAGAAGAATTTGATCTGGTGGTTTGTATAGGTTGAGCATAGGGATTGTTTTTGTTAACTTGAGATTCATTGGGTGGTGAGCTTGTACAGGTCGGCTTGAAAGTTGCGTTAGATCTCATGCTTTGCGATTTTCTCACTTGCGGTCTGGCAGAGTGAGAAGGCAGGCTTTTCGACCTATATCCCACCTGTTTCATGTCTTCAGGTGAGGCATAGAGCTTGGCATTGGCTGATGGTTTGAAAGATGAGACAATGCCTACAATGCAAATGAAATGATCATCGGTACATGCTTACTCTCCAAGCATCATACATACACTGCGTAAACAAATTAACGCACATTACGGAAATCTCAAATTTATTCTGCAACTGAAGGTGTTCTCAATGATAATTATTTTTATCAGAATTATGCATGCATATGTTATCGACTTTCAACGTTTTTCTTCAATACAGTTGTTTTTTCCCAGCAGGAATAAAAAAGATGATATTATCAGATTTTTAATGTATTGGCTCCATTCTAAAATCAGTTGTTCTCGATCAATTCTAGTGATCAATAGTTTTTCTTTCGTTTGATTTTCTACACTCGATCGCTATGTAAAGCGAAACACGCAATTTGACCCAAGAGGAATGTGCCCAAGGTTTGTTGCAGAAAGGTTTGGAGTTTCCCATACAAGTGTGTCCAGAATGTTGCAGCGATTCAGGGAGACAGGTATGAATGTCCGAAGACCAGGACGGGTTAGACCACGGGTAACAACGGCCATTCAAGAACGTTACTTGAGAGTTTCTTCGTTGAGACAACGGTTTGCAACCGCTCGCCTCCTTCAAAATCAGCTTGTGCAAACTCATGGGGTGCAAATTAGCACTCAGACAATGAGGAATCGCCTTAGAGAATATGATTTAAGGCCTCGTGTCGCGGCAAGAGGCCCAGCTCTTACCCCAGCCCATCGAAGGGCGCTTTTGGATTTTGGGAGAGAGCATATCCATTGGGAAGAGGCCGATTGGGAAAGAGTTCTCTTCACAGATGAGTCTAGATTCTGCCTATACCATTGTGATAGACGTTCCCTTGTATACAGACGTCCACATGAAAGATATGCTCAGTGCAATTTCCTGAATACTACTGGTTTCGGGGGAGGATCGATTATGGTATGGGGTGGAATATCTTTGACTGCTAGCACAGACCTAGTGGTCGTTGATAATGGAGCTATGAATGCTGATAAGTATATAAGGAACATTCTTGAAGAGCATGTAGTGCCATTTGCCCCATACATTGGTGAAAATTTCATTTTTATGGAAGATAATGCCAGACCCCATCGTGCGCGCATCGTTCAGGAGTACCTTGAAGAGGTTGAAGTCTCTCGAATGGAATGGTCAGCAAGAAGTCCAGATCTCAATCCGATTGAGCAGGTTTGGGACAACCGCAATAGAAGGATGAGAAGTTCAGAAAATCATCCAGCTACTCTTAATGACTAAGGAATCCAATTCGGAGAAATCTGGGAAGGATTAGATCAGAACATTTTAAGAACACTCATTTTGAGTATGAACCGTCGTTGCCGAGCTGTTATTAACGCAAGGGGTGGACATACCAAATATTAAACCACTTATCAGCATTTCAGTATTTTGAAAATTGTTCATTTTTCTTCTTTCACATAAGATTCGGTGAAATCCTGAATTTTTCCTCCATTTAATGTGTCTTGATTTGTTCAAAACCTTCCCGGGAGAACATGAAAAATAAGTTATAAAGTCAATGTAGAGTTAACTTTCATTAAAATTGGGATTTTCAGAATGTGCGTTAAATTTTTTTCGCATTTCGTTAAGGAGCACAACATGCAAATTTTCTTCGGTATAAAGACCAAAAAGGTTCTTCAGAATGGTACCATGGGTTGTTGGTACCTTTATACCTCGAAAAAAGATGTACCAATCGAAATGAACGCAACATACCTTCTCTCGGTGAATTTTTATGGGCCAAGTTGTCGTATTCTGTCTTGGTGGTTCTGTTGTCCACTTTGACCATTTGTACCAAGGCTGGGGGAGGTGGTGGGGGGTGAGTTGGAGGCTGAGTCCTGTTCTGGAGAAGGGCAAGGTCCTCTTGGCTCCGATGGTTCTTAACAGACAACATGGCTAGCTCTTGCGTGAGATCAGGAGTGCTGTGGAAATCTCTTCGGAGTTCACCTTTGCCTTTCGAGAATAGGTTGGTGAATCGGACCTTTGTGTTCTGGAAGGAATAAGTTCTTCAGTTTCATCTGCATTTGGTTGTAGATCGGACAATTCAGGAAGGTACATAGATAGTATAGCAAGTTGCAGTTTCTTTGTCAGTTACTATCTGGTGATTGACAGGATGGCCATGAGGCCAACCTCAGAATATCTAGAGAAGGCGCAGGTAATGAGAGAATTAGGTGTCAGAGAGTCTGGACCTCTCTGAGCAACTACATCTCATCTGCGAACCTTCCTAGTGATGTAATGGTCAAGAAAGTAGGTACTGAGAAAAACTTCAGTTCGATGTTATGCAAAAAAGAGGAATGGGAGCGGGAATACACCGACCAAAATTTCAAAGAAAATTCTGTTAAATGGTATGCAGATGGTTCTAAAACTAAAACGGGAGCTGGCGCTGGGGTTCACGGGGCCAAAGCCAAGTGTGCACTGTCGTTAGGCTCCTGTGTGTGTTCTTCAAGCAGAAATATAAGCAATCGAAAGATGTCTAGATATTAATCTAGAGAAAAACTATCAGAATTGCGACATAGCAATTCACTCAGATAGTCAAGCTGCTATTAAAGCACTGAACTCCTATGTCATCGACTCAAAGTCAACATGGGAATGCCGGAGCAAACTCAATGAGGTAGGCAAGAAAAATAAGGTCTCTTTAATCTGGGTTCCTGGTCATTCGGGAATCGCAGGTAACGAAGAGGCCAACAAACTTGCCACAGAGGGTGCTCGGAAACCACTGACTGGTCTTTCTGTGGTATAGGAGAATGTACCTATAAGAAAGAGTTTCTGGAGAAGGAGAAAACTGAAAGAGAAACACTCTGGCAGAATCTCCCAGGGTTGGATCACTCCAAAAAGTTCTTTCGGAATTTTGAAACTGCAAGATTCAAAAGATATTTGGATCTCAGTAAGATCCAACTACACCTCCTCACTGGCTTTCTTCTAGGGCATTGTCGCCTCAGAAAGCACTTGCTGAGAATGGACGTATCGGACACTGATGAGTGTAGATTCTGTTGGTAGGAGGAAGAAACTACTATTCACCTAGTCACAGAATGCTTTGGCATTGTAAGCCAAAGGAAACAATGCTTTGGTTAAGAGACCTGTAAGAGTGAGGAATTAGCCTCACTGAAGCCTTCCGAGATATTTGATTTCATAAGATCTCTGGGACTGGAAGGCGAGCTGTAAAGCTTTGTCAGGGGGCACAATAGACCCTAAGGCCGCAGTGGACTGTAACCCCTTTTAAACTATCATCAACTAGTATTATTGTCTGAGTTAGTAGGTCTATTTTTATCCTTACCTTACTCTTGTTCCTCTTCATTTCAGCAACGCTGGCGTATACCCTAGATTTGGCCGGTGAACTTGGATGACTAGTTACAGTCCCTCCGGCTTGAAATCTTGAACTGCTCATGAGGGAATTCTTGCCGTAAACGTCCTCAGACTTCTGTTTCTCGAATAGTTCTTCGAGTTCGCTTGAGGTGACCCTACCAGAAATAGGTCTTTGTCTGATGGAAGCTGTCTTAGCCACCAATGTGCCGAACTTGAGGTTATTGGTGATCTGATGTATCGACTCCACCGAGCTAGACTTGGTTAAGTCTTCAGTCTCTTCTCTTTCTCCTTCTTCTACTGAAACAACAATTAGATTAGAAGTAGGTTTGCATGAAAATCTACGTAAGGAAGTATAGACAAAGATGCTACAGCTTTTCTAAGACTGCAAAATTTATTGCAAATAGTGTTACTTTCGTTAATGAAAGAACCCAGATTGGAGTTAGGACGTTTTATAGTACAGGCAACATTATCACGAAGATTTCCACTCCTAGAAAGGCGAGTGTATTTGGATTGATCTTTGAAGACCCATGGGCAGAACTAAGAGTGTTCCTTCTTTACTATAGCCTAGGAAGTAGGTCTTAGAGCTTTGTATACTGCTCCACAAGAGTAATCTTCGAGAAAAGACTTGTAAAATAATTCAAAACTCAATAACAACTTGAATCGATCCAATAAAAATCAGTATGAGACACTTCGTCAATCTGGTCGCCTTTTTTCTGAAGTTTGGTTTTTTGCATATGCCTCATGAATGTTTTTATTTTGAAATGGAGTCAGTTTATCGACGGCTTCGATTTGAAACGAGTTTTCTGAAAATGCCAAGACGTAAATTAACAAACGCTGAGGCTAATAGGGCTGTCGGAATGCTACAAGATGGTCTAACTCAGGTTGTTATAGAGGAAAGGCTCCAAGTCTGCCAAAGTGTGATATCTTGACTTTGGAATAAGTTCAGGGAGACAGATTCCGAGTTGGAAAGACCAAGGCTTGGTGGGCGACAAAAAACAACACCTGCTCAGGATTGTTTCATCACCGTTTCGGCGAGAAGAAAGTCTACATCTACGTGTAGAATGCTACGGATTACTTTTAAAAATGCAGATGGGGTCCAAGTTTTCATCGAAACCATAAGACGACATTTGAGGGAGGTGAATCTAGGCTCTAGACATCCATTAAGAGGAGTTCCATTAACACGTGACTATAAGCGTCAAAGACTGGAAAGGGCAAGGCAACATATCAATTCTAACGATCAATGGCGTAGTGTCCTTTTTACTGATGAATCCAGATATGGACGATTTTCAGATTCTCAAAGAATAAGGGTATGGACAATCCCACACATACCCCGTAATCTACAGCATGTCGCAGGAATGAAATAATTTGAAAATAATTTAAAATAGTTCAGAATGAATAAGGAATAAAAATAACAAACACAATTCAAAGGAAGATCTCCCATTGTGTTTGTTTTATTTATAAAATTCGCTTTAACACAAGGGTTATTAGCGATGAAATAATAATGATACATAATATATTAACACTATAAATTAAATCATTTTTGTCAAATGTACGCTGTTGAGAAAGTTCATAATAATTTTTATTCCTTTGACTGTGGCACATCGGAATTTATCCATTCTGAACTATTCTTAATTATTTCACTACATGTTTCATTGTTCTAAATTGTCAATAAAGTCTTTTCTAGCCTTGAGAAACGAAGAATTAGTTCCGAAGTGTCGGCATAATCATAATTTGTTTGTTATTATCTGTCCAAATTCCTGCGACATACTAAAGATTTCTCAGCATGGACATGAATACTATAGAATACATCGTAATCGTAGCTATGTCCAAGAAGTCCATCCATTCCGAGGGGGTAGTGTTATGGTATGGGCAGGGATATATTTCAATGGGCGCACAGATCTACACATTTGTCCTGGGAATATGACCGCCTTGAGAGCATGTCATTGAAAATGTTTTGCCAAAATTTCACGCTGCCATTGGTGAAACTTTTCAATTTCTAGACGATAAAGCTAGACCGTACCGTGCAGCCATAGTTGAGACTGAGCGCGAGGAGCTTGGTATTCCATATTTACCAATACCTCCGCACTCACCAGATTTGAATTGCATAGAACATGCATGGGATATGCTCCGAAGAAGATTAGATAATTATCAACGTACCCCAGAATCCTTAAATGATCTGAGAGAGCTTCTGCCCAGTTTATGGAACCAAATTCCTCAAGAAATGTTCAACAACCTCGTGTGTAGTATGCAAAGATGATGTCAAGCTGTTATTGATGCCTGTGGAGGCCATACATTGTATTGATATTCTTAAAATGTTTGAAGTCTCTGGGAATAAAATTTAGTTATTTTACTCGATTTTTCTTAACCACAATATCCCTAACTCATGTGGAGCAGCTTATCTTAAGATTTGGTATACAGTTTGATTCATTCCTATTGACTGCTAGCAAAGTAACAAAGATCTTTATGGCGTGCAGAAGTCTGGCTGATGAGATTTAGAGATGCAACCTATGATTTTGAGACCTATAATAACTTATGGGACAATAATTTGGCATGTCGAGGCTAGTAGAAGAATAGGAAGAGAGTCCTAGATGGAATACAAAGGTTATAGCCCTTTTCTGTATCTTCGTAGCCATGAAGCTCAAGGTCGCAGTGCAATGAAACTCCTTAAAATTTACAATATTTTTCACCCCATCTGAAAAGATGAGTCTATGTGGACAAGAATTGATGAAGTTGAGGAGCAATTTTAACAAGATGTTATGAAGATGTTGGAAAATCATCAATATCTCCTTTATCGTTGAAAAATCAAACTGGAAGAAGGGTACTCACCTAAACCTGCCACCATACTCTTGGCCCTCGCCCTTCCAACACTAAGGGTAGTCTTAGGATCCCTCCTTGGAGGCAGAGGTGCCTGCAGCGACCTATTCATGGTACCCTGATTGCTCCCAACTTTCCTCGGCAACGTCGCATATTGCCTGCTGACCGGAACATCCACCTCACCACCCTGTAGAAACGTCGACTTGCTCATCGGAATACCACCAACGACCTCTGGATCGATTGTCACCACAGTCATCTGTACAAGGTTGCCGGATTTCCTGATCAGATCCACGACATGCTCGTGTGAGGATGAAGAGACGTCCTCATTGTTGATTTCTAACAAGAAGTCGCCTTTCTTCAATCCTGCCATGTCTGCAACTCCTCCGACATCGACATCGTCTAGGTATTGAAGAGCGGGACATTTTTCTGAAGGGGTTAGTTCCATGAGTGGGGACGTGGCTTTAGCTCCGCGGAGGATGAAGCCGAAACCTTTGCGGCCTTTGTGTAAGACTACGGTTCTTGGTTTGGCGTTTGGGATGTCTGCGTATCTGAAAGGTGGAGAGATGTTTGATTGAAGTCACTGCTGAGAGGTTATGTATGGAAGTTATGATGGTATCGGAAGATTAAACTATACAGGGTTATTCAAGAATATGGCTCTATAGGATGTTTTTAGGAAAGACACAAGATTCAGGATTGAAGTTCTAAAGGTGAGCTTCAAGTAAGAAGACGACTTCTCGTGTATATATAATGAATGGATACAAAACAGTAACTAGAGAATTTCTTATCTGGTTTAGGAAATAGACCTTTGCTGTCATATTAGAGTATAATTGTCTGGTTTGAGAATTTTCATCTTAGTTGTCCTTTTTTCTGTTTACATAGGATTTTTGTGTAAACCATAATTATTTGTTTATTAAGTACATATTACAACCTCTGAATGTAATTTATTAATCTTGACTTAGGTGCACTTGAGTGAATTTTGTTTTTGTTATTAAGTATTTACGAGTACATGGTTATTGCGTGGATTATATATAGGTTTTCTAATTTTCTTTTTTTTATCAATTCAGTAATAGGTAGGGATATATTGTAATATATGAAAACTATAAAATATGCTAATAAATAAATGAAATAAATAATTTTTCAAGGTTCCGTGACATCAACTTTCGTTTTTCAAATGGGAAGACCCATTTTTTATTGCATAAATGGATTCTCCTTTGAATTCTGAGTCTTTTTGATTTCGAAAGTTTGAATCTTCCCGAGAAAATTATCTTTAAATGATGAAATACGAAAAAAAATCTCACAATTGAACTCTGTTGAAATACTGACAACTTCGATGTTTTTTCATTGAAAATTCTCATTTTTGAGAATCTCCGAGAAGAAAGGCTGATGTTTCTTTTCCGATAGCGTGATTTTCAGAATATGATACAGGCGGTCACAAATTCTTTGTCAAAGTTAGAAGTGACGAAACATCAAAAAATCGTTTTTTTCAAATTAGAACCCCATTTTTTCGAAATCTTCGTCAAAAAATAATAGGAGCATACGTCCAAGGCTTTTATCCCAAAATGAATATTTTTCGAGATATTCAGGAAAAACAATTTTTTCTTCAATTTTCAATCTCATTCCGAATGTGTTTTCTACTGGAAAATAATTAGCGGTGGAGTGAAATTCTTGGAAATCTCTGTTATCGGGAAAATATTTTCTATAAATCAGAGGAGTTAAGTTCTTGAATTATCATTTGTAATGCGAGAGCAACAAGTGGTTTAAAGTTCTCAATGTGAGTATTAGTGAAGTCAACGTAAAAAATTCTCAGGAATGCAGAAAAAAATAATTTGTAATAATTTTTAATAATTTTTCATGCTTTTGAAAGAATAATTAACAGAACATGTAACAATTTCATTACTGAAAATTCAAATTTTCCTACCATGACAAGAAAGAAATTCTCCAGAATTAAGAATTGGCGGAAATTATCCTAAGCTTTAAAAAATAAAGAAAAACTGAACTCGTCTGAACTATAAAAAAATATTTTCCCGATAACAAAGATTCCCAAAAATTTCACTTGACCGCTAATTATTTTCCAGTAAAAAAACTTATTCGGAATGAAATTGAAAATTGAAGACAAAACAGTTTTTCCTGAATATCTCGAAAAATATTCATTGTGGGATAAAAGTCTTGGACGTATGCTCCTATTACTTTTTGACGAAGATTTCGAAAATGCTTCGAAAAAATGGAGTCCCAATTTGAAAAAAACGATTTTTTGATGTTTCGTCACTTCTAATTTCGACAAAGAATTTGTGACCTCCTGTATCATATTCTGAAAATCACGCTATCGGAAAAAATGCATCAGCCTTTCTTCTCGGAGATTCTCAAAAATGAGAATTTTTAATGAAAAAAACCTCGAAGTTGTCTATATTTCAACAGAGTTCAATTTTGAAATTTTTTTTCGTATTTCCTCATTTGAACAGAATTTTCTCGGGAAAATTCAAACTTGTGGGATTAAAAAGACTCAGAATACAATGGAGAATCTGAATATAGGAGAAGTCGTCTTCTTACTTGAAGCTCACTTTAGAACTTCAATCCTGAATTTTGTGTCTTTCCTAAAAATATTCTATAGAGCCATATTCGTGAATAACCCTGTAGTGCTTTATTTTTTTATTTATTGCAAAATAGGGAAAACAAACAGACAAACATGTCCGATACAGTGTCCATGTTTTTAACAATAATAGTCATGGTTGACAATGAAAAATGTACTCTTAATTATAAAAGTTTCAGAGAACTACAAAAAAATCAAATACTAACGATAAAATTAGAAATTGGAAAACAAAAACATTTTTTCCTCCAAGGGATCGATACATTTTCAATTTTACATTCGAAACAATTTAACGAGATGTCGAAAAAACTTATTTTACAGCTGAAGAGGTCACATACTTTTTGAGCTCTTATGAGCGGTGAGTTCAAGCCCAAGCTTGCCCTTCTATACTCTTATAGATTATAGTCAAAGCTTACTTTTTCAATCTTGGCGTTGTTGCAAACTGCTTGGAATTGCTCTCTCTTCGACCCAACACCCTGGTGTTCCGAGATCTCTGCATCTGTTGCCTTGAGTCCACGGCAACAATCATCGCAGGTTGGATGTTATGCCTTAAGCGTACCTCCTGCACGCAGTGGGCAGGAAAAAGACCACTACGACTGCCACCGCTCCTCAGGTTTCCCTCCAAATATCCACAGTCTGTAGCACCAGTAACTAGAAGAAGATAAACTGTAATATTTTCTTTACCTTGCATCCTAAACATGAGCTATTAAGGCTCTTATGGCGTACAGGCGTCTATGCGGCAGGAATTGGGGTTGTAACCCAAAAATACTACGATAGATGTACGTCATGATTGTGAGACCTATAATCACATATGGGGCAGTAGTCTGGTTTGCTGAAGCAAGTCAGACAAGTACGAGGAAAATGCTCGATAAAGCACAGCGGCTTGCCTGTGTGTGCATCACGGGGGCCATGAGAACGTGCCCAACCAGAGCACTTGAGATTATAACAGATCTCACACCCACACATCTGGTGATTGACGACAGGATGGCCCATGAGGCCATCCTCAGAATATCTAGAGAAGGCGCAGGTAATGAGGGAATTAGGTGTCAGGGAGTCTGGAGCTCTCTGAGTAATTACATCTCATCTGCGAACCTTCCTAGTGATGTAATGGTCAAGAAAGTAAGTACTGAGAAAAACTTCAGTACGTTGCTAAGCAAAAAAGATGAATGGGAGCGGGAATACACCGATCAAAATTTCAAAGAAAATACTGTTAAATGGTATACAGATGGTTCTAAAACCAACACGGGAGCTGGTGCTGGGGTTCACGGGACCAAAGCAAAGTGTTCACTATCGTTAGGCTCCTGTGTGAGTGTTTTGCAAGCAGAAGTATTAGCAATCGAAAGATGTCTAGACATTAATCTAAAGAGAAACTATCAGAATTGCGACATAGCTATTCACTCAGATAGTCAAGCTGCTATTAAAGCACTGAACTCCTATGTCATCGACTCAAAGTCTACATGGGAATGTCGGATCAAACTCAATGAGGTAGGCAAGAAATATAAGGTCTCTTTAATCTGGGTTCCTGGTCATTCGGGAATCACAGGTAACGAAGAGGCCAATAAACTTGCCAGAGAGGGTGCTCGGAAACCATTCACTGGCCAATAACCTTTTTGTGGTATAGCAAAATGTACATATAAGAAGGAGTTTCTGGAGAAGGAGAAAACTGAAAGAGAAACACTCTGGCAGAATCTCCCAGGGTTGGATCACTCCAAAAAGTTCCTTCGGAATGTCGAAACTGCAAGATCCAAAAAATCTGTGGATCTCAGTAAGAACCAACTACACCTCCTCACTGGCTTTCTTACAGGGAATTGTCGCCTCAGAAAGCACTTGCTGAGAATGGGCGTATCGGACACTGACGAGTGTAGATTCTGTGAGGAGGAGGAAGAAACTCCTATTCACCTAGTCACAGAATGCTTTGGCATTGTAAGCCAGAGGAAATGATACTTTGGTCAAGAGACCTGTAGGAGTGAGGAATTAGCCTCACTGAAGCCTTCCGAGATATTGGTTTTCATAAGATTTCTGGGACTGGAAGGCGAACTGTAAAGCTTTGTCGGGGGCACAATAGACCATCAGGTCGCAGTAGACTGTAACCCCTTCAAACTATTAACTCAAAGTCGACATGGGAATGACGGATCAAACTCAATGAGGTAGGCAAGAAAAATGAGGTCTCTTTAATCTGGGTTCCTGGTCATTCGGGAATCACAGGTAACGAAGAGGCCAATAAACTTGCCAGAGAGGGTGCTCGGAAACCATTCACTGGCCAATAACCTTTTAGTGGTATAGCAAAATGTACATATAAGAAGGAGTTTCTGGAGAAGGAGAAAACTGAAAGAGTAACACACTGGCAGAATCTCCCAGGGTTGGATCACTCCAAAAAGTTCCTTCGGAATGTCGAAACTGCAAGATCCAAAAAATCTGTGGATCTCAGTAAGAACCAACTACACCTCCTCACTGGCTTTCTTACAGGGAATTGTCGCCTCAGAAAGCACTTGCTGAGAATGGGCGTATCGGACACTGACGAGTGTAGATTCTGTGAGGAGGAGGAAGAAACTCCTATTCACCTAGTCACAGAATGCTTTGGCATTGTAAGCCAAAGGAAACAATGCTTTGATCAAGAGAGCTGTAGGAGTGAGGAATTCGCCTCACTGAAGCCTTCCGAGATATTGGATTTCATAAGATCTCTGGGACTGGAAGGCGAGCTGTAAAGCTTTGTCAAGGGGCATAATAGACCATCAGGTCGCAGTAGACTGTAACCCCTTTTAAACTATTAACTATCCTAAACATACAGATTAACATCTTATTAGGATTGGACCAACTTACCTTCTAAAATATCCCCCTCCCTTATGGATATATGACCGTCTTCTTTGGACGTGTACGGTTCCACACAAACAACGGTAGTACCCGGCATAGAGAGGCTACAGTTGGTGTCAGAATTAGCAGTACCAACACCCGAGCTGTCACTGATGATGTCGCTGGTGTCACCAAGACTTTTATCTGCAACACCCAGTGCAAACACTGAGATATAATTATTACATCTTACTTTGTTCGTGTAGCAGACTCGTCCTACGGACTTATCAGAAGTTGAGGGACGCTTCATTGGTTCAATTTTTCATGCAGACTAAAGGGGGAGTCTTGTGGCCATTCGAAGCGAAAGCCAGCTTCAGCGTTTCGGAATTTGGAGAAGATGAGAGTATGAGATTAGAATAAAAATAAGAGACAATCAGATCAGAAGTTAAATTTAGTTTTAGTTTAATGTTTATTTAATTTTGTCATTCAGCAAGATTCGAAGCAATGAAAATGATTGAATTCTTCATAATTTTTGTGTAGGTACTCGCTTCATCTATGAATTATTGAGCTTAAGGTATTTTACCTTAACCTTATTTACAGCATTAACAGTTAAGAGTACGGTGAAATACCTTAAGCTCAATAGTTTATAGATGAAGCGAGTACCTACACACAAATTATGAAGAATTCAATCATTTTCATTGCTTCGAATCTTGCTGAATGACAAAATTAAATAAACATTAAACTAAAACGATTACCCAAAAAGTGACAGAATTTTATATTTTTCGGTTGCAACTCGGAACATTATTACAAATACTCAAAAACTTTCTATATCCACTTATAGTGAGCAAGAATTAAAACTGGAACCTCAATTTCGGTGTAATTCCAACTTTCGGTTTATGCCCACTGATATTTTAACAGATTAACAGTTAGACCGTCAGTTAACCGTCAGCCAATTAAGCTCAAAACGTCATTGTATTAAGTTCTGAAAGAATCACAAACCTAAAAATGAATTTACAAAAAGGCAATTCTAAAAAAAGGAGGGCTATCAACCTTATTTGCAGCATTAACTGTTACTGTCACAGTTAAGAGTACGGTGAAACACCTTAAGCTCAATAGTTTATAGATGAAGCGAGTACCCACACAAATAATGAAGAATTCAATCATTTTCATTGCTTCAAATCTTGCTGAATCACAAAATTAAGTAAACATTGAACTGCAACGATTCAACCAAAAAGTAACAGAAGCTCTAACTGTTAATCTGTTAAAATATCAGTGGGCATGAACTGAAAGTTGGAATTACACCGAAATTGAGGATTCAGTTCTAATCCAAGTGCACTATTAGTGGATATAACAAGGTTTTTGAGTATTTGAAATAATGTTCCGAAGTTCAACCTAAATATAAAATTCTTATAACTGTAACTGTCACTTTTTGGTTGTATAGTTTCAGTTGAATGTTTACTTAATTTTGTCATTCAGCACGATTTGAAGCAATGAAAATGATTGAATTTTTCATAATTTGTGTGTAGGTACTCACTTCATCTATAAACTATTGAGCTTAAGGTATTTCACCCTACTCTTAACTGAGATGTTATCTGTTAATGCTGTAAATAAGGTTAATGGTCCCCTTTTTTTAGAATTGCCTTTTTGCACAAATTCTATTTAGGTTTGTGATTCTTTCAGAACTTAATACAATGACGTTTAGAGCTTGATTGTCTGACGGTTAACTGACGGTCTAACTGTTAATCTGTTAAAATATCAGTCGGCATAAACCGTAAGTTGGAATTACACCGTAAATGAGGTGCCAGTTTCAAGTCTAGCGCATTCTCAGTGGATATAGAAGGTTTTTGAGTATTTGAAATAATGTTCCGAAGTTTAACCGAAATATAAAATTGTTATAACTGTAACTGTCACTTTTGGTTAAATCGTTTCAGTTTAATTTATACTTAATTTTGTCATTCAGCAAGATTTGAAGCAATGAAAAATGATTGAATTCTTCATAATTTGTGTGTAGGTACTCGCTTCATCTATAAACTATTGAGCTTAAGGTGTTTAACCGTACTCTTAACTGCGACGGTAACTGTTAATGCTGCAAATAAGGTTGATGGATCTCCTTTTTTTAGAATTGCCTTTTTGCACAATTTCTATTCAGGTTTGTGATTCTTTTGGAACTTAATAAAATGACGTTTTGAGCTTGATTGACTTACGGTTAACTGACGATGTAACTGTTAATCTGTTAAAATATCAGTGAGCATAAACCGAAAGTTGGAATTACACCGAAATTGAGGTTCTAGTTTTAATTCTAGCGGACTATTAGTGGATACAAAAGGTTTTTGAGTATTTGAAATAATGTTCCGAAGTTCAACCGAAATATAAAATTGTTATAACTGTAACTGTCGCTTTTTGGTTGAATCGTTTCAGTTTGATGTTTACTTAATTTTGTCATTCATCAAGAATTAAATCAATGAAAATGATTTAATTTTGTTCAAGGTATCAGAAATGTTCTACAATTTACAGTTAGATTCGATTGTCAAACTGTTAAAAATACACACACTCTCAGATGTAACTATTTTCACTTACAGTTACCAGTGAATGTTGATTGAAGCTAAGTTTTTCTTTTTCAATTGAGATTCAGTTCAAGCAATAGGAATATAGGAATATTTCTTTCAAAATGCTAGTCAGCTAGTCAACTGTGAGTTGAAAATGACAGTTTTCTGTCAGTTAACTAATTTAACCGTTGCAAGGAATCGGACCTCTGATTATTTCAAGAAAACGATAACTCAATTTTTCGAAATACTATTTGGAAATTATGATAATGAGATGAATTTTTACAAATGATTATGAGAGGAAGAACAGGTGAACATTCCGTCATATCATCCACATGCAAAGATGTTTACTAAGTTCAGAAATGAATGGTTGAATAGTAAAAGACACCATTTGAATTAGGTAAAGTCGATATAGTTTTATATAGGTACAGTTAATATAGATTTTACAATGATAGGAAAACATTTTCTTCTAATGAATTTGTTTATTTTTTAAGTACATCTGGTACTCATATAAATCTTGAATCTTTCCTAGGATTCTCAAGGAATGAAACATTAATGTTCTGGAAATGAGGTGAGTGTTTTACTCTATTTTAACTGCAATATATTTGCTAGAAAATCTTTGTTTGATACTCTTTGCTTTCGAAGAATGTTTTGATGTAAGATCTGAGGTTAAATTAGGTTAGACCGAGAAAATGTCTTCCTATGGCACTTCCTTTAGTCTACATACCTGTGACAATACTGGCAGTGTCCATTTCGCCCGCGGGGGCGCTGCCGTCGCTCAGACTGGAACTGGCAGAGCTGAAGGGTAGGGATGATCGGTCGCTAGGACAGGGACTTGGGGGTAGGGCTAGGGTGCTCAGAGATGGGGCTCGCTGGAGCCATCCTATCGCAGACCTACGCTTCGGGTTATAGCTGGGGGCCCCTCTGAATCGGACTGAAAGACATTCTGATGATCTAGAGCTTGTTCTTGTGTCGGAGTTGTTGTGTGTTGTGTTATTTGGGTCTTTTCCTTTACCTTTGTCACCGAAGTATTGAACAAACACCGCAAAAATTCACTTTAGATCAAAGTTAAGTCTGTGCGGTGCATATAATCCTTGAATTCTTAGCTTTTCTGAGTCTATAACACTTTTGAGGGTGCTGGTAAAGGAAAAGAACAAGCAGAACTTGTACCAAAATGCATGGGATACACTGCTATGTTATTATATACCTTTATGGAATAAACAACGAAGCAGCGATCATGGCGTTGGACTTATTGATCCTCAGGGTAATTCCAACAATTTATCACAAACTCCTCTCACCGTTACTTCAACGATTTTTTTTAGGTGTGTGAAAAACCAAAAGAGCCTAGGTACTCTGAAGGGCATACAAATATTCTTTAATCAATTGATCTTGTGTTTTCCTAATCGATTCCTTGTATTTCTCGATTCATTAGTTTGTTTCTCAACGTGTGAGCCTTCACAATGCATCTTGGTATAAGTATTTCTTTATTTTATTCGACAAATTGGTGGTTGGATGTCCATGTTGGTGTTTTTATCATTGAGGGAAATCCTGTGACCGCTTGGTCTTACTTGATTTCTGAGAAACAAAGTTGTAGAAATAGTGTTAACAGTATGTACTGTGAACATAGTAGGTAGCTATGATGAGTCCAATGAGCAGTATGAGGAGACCTAGTGCTGAACATGATTTAACTTTCTTCAATACTGGTTGGCCATCTTCGAATTTTCGACCGAAAAAATTGACTTCGAAGAAGGAAATTCCAAAACAAACAAAGATACACTAAAAAATAAAATGCTTCACATTAGTTAGGGATATTGACTTAAATTGCAAAAAAAATATAGTTAAAATGATATTTTGTGATGAAAATTCATATTAATATGATTTTGAGTTGAATTAATTTTAGCCTGTAGGTCTGCAGCGTATACAGGGTTAAGAAAAATCGAGTAGAACGAAATTTTATTCCCAGAGAATTCTCGGAATATGTCGTAATTTTTGGTCCTGAAAAGTATTCTGTTTTCTTGTGTTATAAGATGTTTGGTTTATCTATGGGAGATGATTTGCTTTCATTAGGGTCCCGTAGCGGACTTCAAACACCTAAAGTTCCGAAAAATCATCACTAGGATGGTCGTACTTGGTTCGAAAGAACCCTCACGATCAGAGAGCAAGGCTGAGAATTTAAATTTGAATATTGGAGGAATTTGAAGGACAAGAGTGATAACGTTCTGAAATTAGCCACTGAACATGGTGTTGAGATATTCTAAGAAACCCACATGGCAACAGAGGAACTTCTTCGTGAAGGAGGACAATTGAAAATTATGTACTCATTGATTTCTCACTTAGTCCAAATTACGGTTTAGCTTGTTGCGTCATAAGTTTTCTCATGTTCAGCAATTCAAAAAGGGGAAATTGATTCGGTTTTTTCATTTCTAGATTGGTGAAGAGTCTGTTTTTCTCTGCTGCCCTTAGAAGAACTACATGAAGATGTTCTTCTGATAACGTAGATGTCCTCCAATATCCTCTGATATGATATTTTTAGTGAATTTTTTTGTAACACGGGTTAGGTCAGGGTTTTTTTCTCTGGGGTTTTTCCCTTTCCTTATTTTATCATACTACAGACCTGTATGGTTTTCCTGGGTTGCACTAACCCCAGCTAGGTACTTTTTTGTTTCAATATGTGTTGTATTATTTTAGCTCTTTCAATCAAAATAATAAATAGGCCACCCTGTAGCATTCCGACAGGCCTATTAGCCTCAGCGTTTGTTAATTTACGTCTTGACATCGAAACCGTTGATAAACTGACTCCATTTCAAAATAAAAACATTCACGAAGCATATGCAAACAACCAAACTTCAGAAAAAAGGCGACCAGATTGACGAAATGTCTCATACTGATTTTTGATGGATCGATTCAAGTTGTTATTGAGTTTTGAATGATTTTACAGAGATTTTCTCGAAGATTACTCTTTTTTGGAGCACTATAAAAAATGAATTGCTTTTGTACTAGAAAGCTAGAAAGGTGCCTACCAACTTCAAATCTAAAGCCACAGATACTCAAGAATAACAAACAACGGGCAGAATATAGACTCCTGAGAAGTCAGTCAAATTATGAAGATAATATTAGTCGGTGTCAGCCAAGGTAGATTAGTTTTTTTTAAACATAGATGAATTCAAAATAGTAATCATCGAAATGAATACCACTTTCAATTCCCAGGCTCAGAGATCTTCCATCATGAGGTTGGAGAAATGATATTAGATTTTGTCACTGGGACAGTTTTGAATTCATCTATGTTTCAAAAATGTTTTCGGTGTGGTCTCCTTAAAGGCAAAGATTTTTTTTGTTTAGCGTTTTATTCTCTTTCTTAAAAAGGTAGATTAATCTCTCGCACGATTAGTCATCACCTTGTCGTGGTGTGCGGGCTTAAGTAGTTGTGATGAATCCTAAGAACCATGTTTTTAGGACGAACAACGAAACCAAGAATGACCAGACACCCTTTCCCTACATCCCACTAATAACGTTGGTTAAGTGTGTTTCAGAAGAAACCCAAGGCACCAAGAAGCAACCAAGGAAAAATGGAAGACATAGCTATTGGTATCCCAACAAGTTGCCTGGATGGTGTTCTTGGGATACCAGCCAAGCAGCTGAGGATGAATTTCTGGGTTATTTAGAGTCCAACACTTGCTGGCATCATCAAGAACTGACCAGTGCCAATAGCAGCTTGGTTATCGAGCTTTTCCTATACTTCAAAGCCATAAAAAAAGGTTTGTAAGTCTGATATTCTTCATTTCATTTTATTTAGGAACTCTCTAAAAATATGTTGCTCATTGTTTATTATTCATAGATGCTGATCCAGATTTGAAGTTGGGACACTACCTACCTAGCGGTGAAAACGCTTTTTTTTTATTTTTTAGTGCATCTTTGTTTATTTTGGAATTTCTTTCTTCGAATTCGATTTTTCTGTTAAAAATTTTTGTAGAAGGCATACGAAAATCAACCAACAACCAGTGTTGAAGCAAGGTTAAACATGTTCAGTAGTTGTTTTTCATGCTCTCGGTTTGGGTCATTCTTTTGACCTGTACTTTTCTGATCCTATCCTTAGCCCTTCAACAAACCGAGATTGTATTAATATTGCTGTGAACCCTCTTGGATTTTTCTCAAGAAGTCAAGAAGAGACAACAGATGTTGAATTGTTCATAGGCTAAGCTAAGAGGAATGCAGAGAGTACATACCATCATCACTTTATTTCATACCTTGTTTCTCAGAAATTAAGAGAGTTCTGGGATATGAGGATCTTTGATCATTGGTTTAGATTTAGTGTGTCATTTCTATTCGTTGACATACCCACTTTAGCAATGGATGTAACAATCGATCAGAGACACTACACGTCTTCATGCGCAGCATTGCCACAGCAACATGCCTCATGCAACTCACATCTAGATCTCAAATGAAGTTTTGATAATTCAAAGTTGTCCACAACAACTATTTTTCGAGGTACAATAACTGAGAGCTGAATGGAGAGAACTCCATGCATCTTTAATCTATTATGACTCGACTGTAACGGTCCTCATGAGCTCCAAGGAAGGAAACCAAGAATTATCAAATACATTGAACACAGATAGTGGTCATATTGAGCTTTGAACTCACCAACATCCTCTTGTCGATAGTTCTCGATGATCTCAGCCAGTTCCAGGTTCCCAGCTATAACAGCAACCTGGTAAGGGTTCTGATTTGCAAAGTTGAGGGCGTTTCTGTCTGCTCCTCTGAAGAGCAGCTGGCGAGCGCAAGATTCTTGGTTGTTAACACCGCAGACGTGAAGAGGCGTATTACCAGAAGCGTTCTGAGCGTTCATGTCAGCTCCGTAGAACAGGAGGTGCTCCAAGTGTTGTAACTGACCATTCTTGCATGCCTGAGGAGAGAAAACGAATAAGAAATGAGATGGATCAGAAGCAAAATTGAGGATTCGAAGATGTCCAAATGAAGTTCATACTATAACTCGAATAAACTTCATTACAAATATAAAGAAAAACACACAAAACAAAAATACTACATACAAGGATAAAAATTGCAAGTTGGCATAAGTCTCCAGAACTCTGTGCTCGTTCAACAAAACGGGTGAGGAATTAAACATCTAAAAGACACATAACAGGGGGAGGGGGTTCAAATTTACCCTTCCACAACTACAACACGATCCACCATGAGGTCGATTAGAATAATTTTCGCTATGATGATGCTCGAAATATTGTGGATTCCTCTGTATCTGTCGAGGTTTACGAGACCAAAGGCCGTCTAGACATTGAGTGTTACATCCAACTGGTTCACTGAAGGACCTTGGTAATCCATACTGGAGCAGATAATGAAAACCAAAAGGAATTGTTAAGTCACCAAGTAACTCGGGGGATAATATTCAAGGGAAATATAGTTGAATCTTGAGATGTAAAGGGATAAAATCAAGAAAGCTTTACTTTGATGCTTTGTCAGCTTTTGTAGCTATTATTATCATTTTGAAAGGGGGTCGTTTTAGCTTGGTTCAGCCTTTTGGGAACTTCCACCAAGAGGATCTTCTGTTCTTCAACCAACTTGTTCATTCGAATCTCAAGGGGGCCATCAATGGCTTTGAGAAATCCAAGGACATCCTTAGGAGCTTTAGCTGTTACTTCATGAGGATCCAGAATCGACTTCCCCATGCGAATGTTTCTTAGTTAGCCAGCTCTGGACACTTGCATAGCATGTGTTCAGCCGTTCCTTCCTCTGATCCACATAGCATGAAAATTTCATCTGCTGACTTTCCTATGCTGTACAAATGGTGTTTGTATTGGCAGTGTCCAGTCAGCAGACTGGATCCTAAGATCAGCTCGTGGTAGCTTTGTGAGCTTTCTGGTATAGGTTGACGAGAAACCACAAATTTCTTTGGCTGAGCAACTCTAAGAGCATTCCTCCAGAGCGTTGTTCTGTTCGTAGCTTCCTATTGTTGGACCGCTTTCTTATATTGGTTCTTTCTTAGTCCACACAAAGGATAAAGTCCAGCAGGCATCAGCCTTTATGCTATACTCAGGAGTTCATCGGCTTTATCATTTCCTTAAATACCACAATGTCCTGGTACTCACAGTAGAGTCACTTTGTTGCATGATATGAACTACTCTTCAATATTGTTGTATTGTATTTTCTCCATACTTGGGGCCAATGATTAACACAAGGTTGAACCAGCTTCAACGAGTCTTGTGGTTGTGTCTACAACTTATAAATTTTCAAAAAGAGGGACATTTAAGGCAGTAATTCAAATGAAAATTACACTTGTTCACAACATAAATGAACACTGAATGACCAAGGGTTGGTAATATAAAACTTGTGAAACAGACTGTATTGATGAGGACATTCTAGCCTTGGTCAATGCATGAAGTATCACTCCAAAGAGAATCTGCTGGGACTTTTAATCTTCAAGACTGGTACTAGGAGAAGAGTCATGGAAAACTTTGGAAGCATTGGTGTTTAAGCATAGATAGGGAGATAAGGGTGCCTTTGTATATCTTCCATTGAAGGTTTCTTGCCTTATGAAGGCTATGATGGAAGGAAGCGACTTGATGGACTTTGGATGAATCTTCGAGAATACTATTAAACTAGCTTTAAATTAAATGAACTGAACTTTTGATTATTCCTTATTGTCTAACACATACCTGATGCACCTCTTGCCATCCCTGCAAGTCCTGGGCCCCAATGGAAGCGTGATCGTGCAACAGACACTCCGTGAATTGAGGGTCCACGTTGTGCGTCACCGTGAGGTATAGGGGCGTGAGCCCCTTGCAGTCTTTGTAGTTGGGCGATGCGCCCAATTCAAGCAGTGTCTTCATGGCTTCCAGGTTCCTGTTTTCCACCGACCTGTGCATGGCGGTGGAGCCATCTTTGGTCCGGTAATCCAAGAGTGCACCTCCGTTCACCAGGGCTATGATGACTTTGGCCGGCTTCTTCACGGAGGTAGCGATGGTCAGGGGAGTTTCTTGAAAAGTATGAAATTGTTAATGTTTTTGTTTTCGTCTTATATCTCCTGAAAGGTGAGAATTGTGAGGAGAACGGTGAAGACAATTGCTAGAAGGAGAAGGAGACAGATTCTCAAGGCAGAAGCAAGATTCTCCTTAAAAAAGGAGAACTCTTAAGGCGAAGTTATTGCAAAGATGACGACATCAATTGCTGAAAGAGAGTATTCTTAGACAAAATAGCCTTTGTCTGAGAAAGCATTAAATAACAGAGAACTCTTGAGGAGCAAGATTGCAATCGTATCAAAGAGAGATGGTGGCTTGAGAATATGCATCTGATTAAAACCAGCTGGAGATCAGCATGATTTATTGTTGGAGAAGAAGACTTATTACTGCAATAATAAACTGAGAGCGGAGCAGTCTTTGGTGTGGTTGGCTTAATTGCTGTATTGCATGCATATCTGCATGAAGACGATGTTCAAAAATGCAGATATTTCCTTTAGGATCATCCAAAACCATTGAGGAACACGATGATGCTGTAAATTAAGCTTCAAACTCAACTTCATGATGTCGTTAATTGTAAGGAGAAGTTAGGAGGAGAACAAACCAAAGAGAGAGTCTCTGGAAGGTAACCAATGGCTGGAATGAGTGGAAATTATCAATTTTTCATGTTATAAACTCTCTTCATGGATTTTTTGTTTCTCTTTCAGAGGTTAAGTTTAAAAAAAAAAGAGAATTCATAAAACCACGTTGTAGCAAAGGTGACCTTACACTTTCCTTAAGTGTAACAACCATAGGATAGCATTCTGAGATAAATAAACCTTTATCTGAGAGAAGATTAGATAACAAAGAACTCTTGAGGAGAGAGATTGCAAAATCTGCATATGTTCTAGGTGTTAAAGGACCATCTCAAGATATTACTGTGTAGGTGGGTAGCAGGGTGAAAGCTTAACTCGTTTATTGCCACTTTCATATTTCTAACATGAATATTTATCCGCTTTTGTATTTATATGAAGTTGTCCAATGTTAGACAGGACGACAATCGTATCAAAGAGCAACGGAGGCTTTATAATATGCATCTGATTAAAACCAGCTGGAGATTAGCATGATTCATTGTTGGAGAAGAAGACTTATTACTGCAATAATAAACTGAGAGCGGAGCAGTCTTTGGTGTGGTTGGATTAATTGCTGTATTGCATGAATTTCTGCGTGAACACGATGTTCAAAAATGCAGATATTTCCGTTAGGATCATCTAAAACTATTGAGGAACACGATAATGCAATAAATTAAGCTTCAAACACAATTTCATGATGAAGTATATTGTTAGGAGGAGTTAGGAGGTGAACATACCAGAGAGGGAGCCTCTGGAAGTTAATCAATGGCTGTAAGGAGTGAAAATTAACAATTTGAAGAAAAAACAAAGCCTTCCAGGCTAAAGCTTCAAATGAAGGTGAAATTTATGAATGAATGAAGTGATTCACGTGAAGCGAACTGCTCGAAGAACTGAATAATAAGTTAATAATGTTACGCAACACCGGTAGGGTCATAAGATATTCCAATTTGAATTTCTGGTTACAGAAGAAGTAGGCGAAATGTTAATCGAAAAAGGAATTTCATTTGAAAGTGGGTGTTCTATTCAACGTGTTACGAGATAGGTTATGGTGTTCCTTACTTTTTTTTGCAATTGAACGAGCAATATGGTAGTAGTTCCTCTGGCATGAGGTGGGATACAAATGAAAGGATTTATTGAAATTTTTTTCATTGGAAGATGAAGAAGCAATTTTGTTTTAGATTTTATTGGGGGTTTTCAATGTTAAAGGATGGTACACACTACACGAGAAGATGCCATAAGCACTTACCCCCTGAGTCCTGGCAGTGGAAATTGGGATCCAGACCTTTAGAGCACATTTTCGTAACCTTTTCTACTTGGCCATTTTGAACGTATTCCAAGAACCTTCTCAAATTAGTCCTCGTGTGGAGGCTTTTCAGTTGTTTCTCATCCACAGAGAGCATTTTGTATACCCTCCTCTTGTACTTTAACTGAAATAATTTCGAAATTTATTAATTGAAACTACGTGAAGTCTGTACCAACCTTTATTCCCAATAAACATTGGCATTATTACTTAAAGAAATAATTTAGATGAAGTTAATAGAGATCACTAAATTAATTGAAAATGAAACACAAACATTTTTTTGATAACTCCACGAAGAGAAAGAAAAGATCATAATGACTGAATTTTTTTTTTTCAAATGATCATCTTTTGCTCGACCAATAAGTAATCTTTCTTGAAATCATGAAGATCATTGAAAAACATGTAAGTAAATTAATCTCTTCACTAAAACCATCTGCATAATATCGTTTAATTTTCTGAAAATTTTGATGATATTCGGTCGACTCATCAAATATTCAAACTCAAAATATGAGATTAAAAAAAATGACATGTTATTGAACTGAAAATAAAATTCATGATTCATTTTTTATATTTTTCTTCAATTCAATTCAATTGTTTGTGGATTACTCTGCAAAAAATAGATTTCACCGAAGTTACACCTCACTGATTAACATTGAAACCGAAATGGTTATCATTATAATAACTTCTTTTCATATTTTTTTGTTACCGACTATGAAAATGCAAAATGTAACATTATGAATGACCTTGTTCCTTTGTATGGTCGATTTAAGTTCATTGGACATTGATATTGAAGGTTATTTTTCGAACATAATAGTTTTTTTTTGAATGGCATTAATGCTCTGATTGATCTGACAATGCTGAGACAATTAGTTTTTATACTCGTTCATCAGATTCATCTAGTTTCTGGCTCTATTGCTTTCGAGAAACTCATATACAGGGTGGTTCACGCGAAATTGTACATACACTGAGCAAAAAAATTAACGCGTATTCTGAAAATCTCAATTTTTATGAAAGTTAACTCTACATTGACTTGATAACTTTTTTTTATGTTCTCTCGAGGAGGTTTTAAAAGAAACAAGACACATTAAATGGAAGAAAAATTCAGGATTTCACCGAATCTTATGTGAAAGAAGAGAAATGAACAATTTTCAAAATACTGAAATGCTGATAAGTGAATTAATACTTGGTATTTCCACCCCTTGCGTTAATTACAGCTCGGCAAAGACGGTTCATACTCAAAATGAGTGATCTTGAAATGTTCTGATCTAATCCTTCCCAAATTTCTCCGAGTTGGATTCCTAAGTCATTAAGAGTAGCTGGATGATTTTCTGAACTTCTCAGCCTTCTATTGAGGTTGTCCTAAACCTGCTCGGATTGAGATCTGGACTTCTTGCTGGCCATTCCATTCGAGAAACTCTTCAAGGTACTCCTGAACGATGCGCGCACGATGGGGTCTAGCATTATCGTCCATAAAAATAAAATTTTCACCAATGTATGGGGCAAATGGCACTACATGCTCTTCAAGAATGTTCCTTATATACTTATCAGCATTCATAACTCCATTATCAACGACCACTAGGTTTGTGCGAGCAGTCAAAGATATTCCACCCCATACCATACTCGATCCTTCCCCGAAACCAGTAGTATTCAGGAAATTGCACTGAGCATATCTTTCATGTGGACGTCTGTATACAAGGCAACGTCGATCACAATGGTAGAGGCAGAATCTAGACTCAACTGTGAAGAGAACTCTTTCCCAATCGGCCTCTTCCCAATGGAAATGCTCTCTCGCCGAAGCCAAACGCGCCCTTCGATGGGCTGGGGTAAGAGCTGGGCCTCTTGCCGCGACACGAGGCCTCAAATCATATTCTCTGAGGCGATTTCTTATTGTCTGAGTGCTAATTTGCACCCCATGAGTTTGCTCAAGCTGATTTTGAAGGAGGCGATCGGTTGCAAACCGTTGTCTCAACGAAGAAACTCTCAAGTAACGTTCTTGAATGGCAGTTGTTACCCGTGGTCTACCCTGTCCTGGTCTTCGGACATTCATACCTGTCTCCCTGAATCGCTGCAACATTCTGGACACACTTGTATGGGAAACTCCAAACCTTTCTGCAATTCTTGTGTATGTCTTCTTCTCACAAAACTACCTCTTGGGCGCATTCCTCTTGGGTCAAATTGCGTGTTTCGCGTTGCATAGCGATCGAGTGTAGAAAATCAAACGAAAGAAAAACTGTTGATCACTAGAATTGATCGAGAACAACTGATTTTAGAATGGAGCCAATACATTCAAAATCTGATAATATCATCTTTTTTTATTCCTGCTGGGAAAAAAACATCTGTATTGAAGAAAAACGTTGAAAGTGGATAACATATGCATGCATAATTCTGATAAAAATAATTATCATTGAGAACACCTTCATTTGTAGAATAAATTTGAGATTTCCATAATGTGCGTTAATTTTTTTGCGCAGTGTAGTTGCATGGTGAGTATATGATTAAATATGGGCTTACAAACATCTGACAAAAAAATGCTATACTATCTTTGTTATACCAAAAAAAATTCAAAATTTAAACAGCTCCTTTTTGTTGTTGCAGTTTTCTTTGTCAGTTAGTATATTAATTTTTGGTAATCATTCAAAAGTTTTAGTTTTATTTAGTCGAGATCTCAAATAATTTTGTGGTTTATTTTTATATTTTATATTACTCTGTACCTACCTCATGAACTTTTATGTCACCATTGGTATTTTATATTTTATCTGTATTGTTCAAAACTTTTTGTTTGTTGTTTCTGTATTTGAATTGTTTCAGCAGTACTCAAAGGAATGGAATCTTATTCAATTCGAATTTCTTTTGATAATTCTCTTTCAATTGTAATAAAATTAAAAAAAATAAACACAAGCAATTATATTTAATAAATATGGTAGTTCATAGCAATTTTTCAGTTGTCCTGATCTTAACTAAATTTTTGGTTGGACAGTTTCCTTAGAAATTTGATGCCTACAATGTAGTGTTTTCGAAATACCTGTTTCGGGCTTTATACGACGTCTTCAATCAATAAAAATGAATTTTCGAAAATCGACCCTAACTCATATTTTCTGGTTGCTTAAATAGTGGAGGGATACATTACTCACCTCGAGGTATCCCACGGGTCCATTGAAGGGATAATCTCCAAGACGACGTTCTTCGTCGAGGAATTTTCCGGCCCTTCCATTTTCCGGAGGACTGAACAGGCCGTAATTGAAGCTCTCCTTGAGTTCCTGAAAAACAAAACGGGCTCTTTCAAGGGAATTATTTACGTCTTCGAGTATGAAAAGGGGAATAAAGCAGAAGCAAGGCAAAATTGAGTTGGGAAATAGCAGGGGATCAGTTATGAGGCTTTGGTTTTCGAGAGAATATGCAGGAAAACCTAAGATTCTATCATTGAGGGGGAGTAGATGAAGATATCAAGCTATTTTTTCAATTGATGTGTTTCGGAAATTTTTTCTAATGTCTATGGGATGAGAAATATAAAGGGTGGCTCGTCTGAGAACAACACCCTGTATATTCTCACACGAACGAGTTCAAAATTCAAAAACGAGTCACAAAGCTGATGATTTATATTTGGAATTGAAGGTAACTAAAATATTTCAAGTAATTTTAATTTTGTGTTTTGTACTTTTAATGTAACATAATTGAATAAAAAATGATATCTGATTTTGAATTTTTCATGGTAACACATTCATCATTTGCATGGAAACACTTTTCTGTAGTTCATCGTTGACATAGAAACGTTTTTCTGTGCTCTGGTGGACAACTAGAATTCTATAAGATGATCCTGTCAATCGAAAAATTATATTGTTGTTGTATGCTTGAAAAAAAGTATTTCCCAATGTGTTTCACTCAATGTTTCATTCAAATTTCGAATAGGATATGGGTAAGTTCATCTGTTTCAACTCGATGAATCAATTTTCTTCTAATTCGTTTGCATTGAAATACTTCGAATCAACTGTAAGAATTTGTATCCATCTGCACACAAAAATGTTCCTAAACCCGATATGAATGTTAGTTTGTTAAAATTTTCTTTACTAATTCGAACGAAAAAACAGACTTGAAGTAGTTATGTATGAAACAAGTGCAGAACGCATTAATGTTCTTCAACTAGTTCAAATTTCAAAAACAAGTCACGAAGTAAATGATTTACATGTAGGATTGAAGGTAACTATCATATTTCAAGTATGCAAAATTTTTCATTTCACACATTCAATGCAACATTATTAAATAAAAAATGCCGTCTGATTTTGAATTTTTCATGGTAACGCATTCATCATTTACATGGAAACACTTTTCAGTAGTTCATCGTTGACATAGAAACATTTTTCTGTGCTCTGGTGGAGAAATAGAATTCTATACGATGATCCTGTCGGTCGAAAATTATATTGTTGTTGTACGTTTAAAAAAATGTGTTTCCCAACGTATTTCACGCAAAGTTTCTTTCGAATTTCGAATAGGATATGGGTAAGTTTATCTTTTTCAACTCGGTTAATCAGTTTTCTTCTGATTCACTTGCATTGAAATACTTCGAATCAACTGTGAGAATTTGTATCCCATCAGCACACAAAAATGCTCTAAAACCGATTTTAATATTAGTTTATTCCACTTTTCTTCTAAAATTCACACCAAAAAACCAACTTGAAGTAGTTATTTATAATACAAGTGCAGAAAGCATTAATGTTCTTTCACGAGTTAAAATTTCAAAAACAAGTCACGAAGTAAATGATTCATATGTAGGATTAAAAGTAACTATCATATTTCAAGTATTTAAAATTTTTCATTTTACACATTCAATGCAACATTATTAAATAAAAAATGACGTTTGATTCTGAATTTTTCATGGTAACGCATTTATCATTTACATGGAAACACTTTTCTGTAATTCATCGTTGACATAGAAACATTTTTCTGTGTTTTGGTGGAGAAATAGAATTCTATACGATGATGCTGTCGAGAAATTATTTTGTTGTTGTAGGCTTGAAAAAAATTATTTCCCAACGTGTTTCACCCAGTGTTTCATTCAAATTTCGAATAGGATATGAGTAAGTTCATATGTTTTAACTCAATGAATTAATTTTCTTCTAATTCACTCGCATTGAAATACTTCGAATCAACTGTAAGAATTTGTATCCCATTTGCACACAAAAATGTTTCTCAAACCGATTTTAATGTTAGTTTATTCAACTTTTCTTTGAAAATTCAAAGGAAAAAACCGACTTGAAGTAGTTATTCTTAATACAAGTGTAGAAGGCAATAATGTTTTTCCACGAGTTCAAATTTCAAAAACAAGTCACGAAGTGAATGATTTACATGTAGGATTGAAGGTAACTATCATATTTCATATATTCAAAATTTTTCATTTCACACATTCAATGCAACATTATTAAATAAAAAATGACGAATGAATTTGAATTTTTCATGGTAACCCATTCATCATTTACATGGAAACACTTTTCTGTAGTTCATCGTTGACATAGAAACATATTTCCGTGCTCTGGTGGAGAAATAGAATTCTATACGATGATCCTGTCAGTCGAAAAATTATATTGCTGTTGTACGTTTGAAAAAAAGTATTTCCCAATGTGTTTCACTCAATGTTTCTTTCAAATATCGAATAGGATATGGGTAAGTTCATCTTTTTCAACTCGGTGAATTAATTTTCTTCTAATTCCCTTGCATTGAAATACTTCGAATCGAATTTGTATCCCATCTGCACAGAAAAATGTTCCTAAAACCGATTTTAATGTTAGTTTGTTCATCTTTTCTTCAAAAATTCAAATGGAAAAACCGAATTGAAGTAGTTATTTATAATACAAGTGCATAAGGCATTAATGTTCTTTCACAAGTTCAAATTTCAAAAACAAGTCACGAAGTAAATGATTCATATGTAGAATTGAAGGTAACTATCATATTTCAAGTATTCAAAATTTTTAATTTCACACATTTAATGCAAAATTATTAATTAAAAAATGATGTCTGATTTTAAATTTTCCATGGTAACCCATTCGTCATTTACATGGAAACACTTTTCTGTAGTTCATCGTTGACGTAGAAACATTTCTCTGTACTTTGGCGGAGAAATAGAATATTACAATGATCCTGTCAGTCGAACAATTTTATTGTTATTGTACGTTTGAAAAAAGTGTTTTCCAACGTGTTTCAAGCAATGTTTCATTCAAATTTCGAATAGGATATGGGTAAGTTCATCTTATTCAACTCGGTGAATTAATTTTCTTCTAATTCATCTGCATTGAAATACTTCGAATCAACTGTATGAATTTGTATCTCATCTGCACACAAAAATGTTCCTAAAACCTTATTCAACTTTTCTTTAAAAATTCGAACGAAAAAACCGACTTGAAGTAGTTATTTATAATATAAGTGCAGAAGGCATTGATGTTCTTTCACGAGTTCAAATTTCAAAAACAAGTCACGAAGTGAATGATTTATATGTAGGATTGAAAGTAACTATCATATTTCAAGTAATTAAAAATTTTCATTTCACACATTCAATGCAACATTATTAAATAAAAAAAGACGTCCGAATTAGAATTTTTCATGGTAACGCATTCATCATTTACATGGACACACTTTTCTGTAGTTCATCGTTGACATAGAAACATTTTTCTGTGCTCTGGCGGAGAAATAGAACTCCTGTCAGTCGAAAAATTATATTGCTGTTGTACGTTTGAAAAAAGTGTTTCCCAACGTGTTTCACGCAATTATTCTTTCAAATTTCGAATAGGACATGGGTAAGTTTATCTTTTTCAACTCGGTGAATTAATCTTCTTCTAATTCACTTGCATTGAAATACTTCGAATCAACTGTAAGAATTTTTATCCCATCTACCCACAAGAAATGGTCCTATAACAGAATTTAATGTTTCTAAAAAGTTAGAATAAGCCTTCTATACGAGTATTATACTTTTCTTTTTCTAATTCACTGAATTTTTATTGAAATTAATAAATAAATCAAGGTACCAACATTCAATCTTGAAATATAACCATGGAAACCGTGTGAAACTGATATTCTTGCACGATTTTCTTCTACAAGATGTGGGAGACTTAACGAATTTGCCACCAAATTAGAGAAAAAAATCCAAAATAAATTGATATACACTAATAAGTGATTGTTGAAACATTATTTGGGCTGTTTCCATTATCTATGAGGATGGTTGTTACCGACGTTTCGGCAGGCATTCGACTGCCGTCTTCAGGGCAAGCAAATGGCCCTTGGAAACAGCCCAGATAATGTTCCAACAAATATACCATTATCAAAAATATCTCGTTCACACTAATAATTGAAAATACTAATTCCGTATTTTTAATAACCAAATTCGACAATGAATAAATTTTTATTTATTCATTGAAATTGAATGAATTCATGGGACGTTCAAGTGATTAATTGAGTTTTCTTCTCATGAATGTGACGCCAAAACTAGAGAATGAGAAGAAGAGTGTAAGAATATTCGTGAAATATTTGGAACAACTGCAGCAAAAAGAAATATCATCAAACAACGTCAACTCTGATGCACCTTTAATGGGCTAAAACGTCGTTAAGCCCAGTTGACACTGAAAATCTATGACCGGTCGATAGCAAAAAAATTGCGCGTTGCTCTAGCGGAGCTCGTTTGTTTTTGCTGGCCGAGCAATGGGTCGCTGAGGCCATTGCCCCGCCCGAACAATCGAGAAGAACTCGGGCCACAGAAAGTAGTGTACGGAGATAGTACCGCGAACGTACGGTATCGATAGTACTAGCGCCTACCGTAACCCGAAGTGGAAATATCAGCTTCTCGCCACAGTTACGGGCCGATCTGATGATGCAGCGTTGCATCGGCGAGGATTTCTGGCATTTTTGCCCGGATGAATGGGATTAACGAGCGCGGCGTTGCCGGTTCTACCCATTTTTATCGAGAAGCAGGACAGACAATGTGAAAACTTTCCAATAGGTTGAGGCTGAAGACAGTAAGAGAGTCTTCCAGGCTTCAGGGATTCAAGGGGACCAATCCATGAAGAGTCCAATTGTGATCCTTCCAGCTGACAGAGGAAACGCGAGGCAAGTGATGAAATCATTCCAAAAGAAGGAAGTTGTTAGATCCTTCCAACTGCAGGAAACTTAGTAAAGATTCTAGCTCACACAGGCTTGACCAAACCCAGGCTCTTGTGAGAGTTTCTCTCCTCGATGAAGAACTTAATAAGAATATTTGTGAGAGTGAAGCAAGAGTTCAGCGTATATAAGAACCGAAAATTCACAAGGATAATCTATATTTCGACTGGCATCAGGCAAATTGTTCTGAATTGTTGCAGACTATGTGGATCAGAGGAAGAAACGGATGATCACATGATGATCAAGTGTCCAGAGTTGGCTGACTAAGAACCATTCGCATGGGGTAGTCGGTTCTGGAACCTCATGAAGTAACAGCTAAAGCTCCTAAGGATGTCCTTGGGTTTCTCAAAGCCATTTACGGCCTCCTTGGGATTAGAATGAACAAGTTGGTTGAAGAACAGAAGATCCTCTTGGTGGAAGTTACCAAAAGGCTGAACCAAGCTTCAACGACCCCCTTTCAGAATGATAATAATGGCTACAAAAGCTGACAAAGCATCAAAGTAAAGCTTTCTTGCCTTCTTTCCCTTTACATCTCACGATTCAAATATATTTCCCTTGAATATTATCCCCTGAGTTACTTGGTGTCTTAACAATTCCTTTTGGTTTTCATTATCTGCTCCAGTATGGAATACCAAGGTTCTTCAGTGAACCAGTTGGATGTAACACTCAATGTCTAGATGGCCTTTGGATTCGTAAACCTCGACAGATACACAGGAATCCACAATATTTCGAGCATCATCATAGCGAAAATTATTCTAATCGACCCTCATGGTGGATCGTGTTGTAGTTGTGGAAGGGTAAATTTGAACCCCCTCCCCTTTTTATGTGTCTTTTTGATGTTAAATTCCTCACCCATTTTGTTGAACGAGCACAGAGTTCGGGAGACTTATGCAAACTTGCAATTTTCATCCTTATATGTAGTATTTATGTTTTGTGTGTTTTTCTTCATATTTACAATGAAGTTTATTCGAGATTTTTTCAGTTATAGTATGAACTTCATTTGAACATCTTCGAATTCCCAATTTTGCTTCTGATCCATCTCATTTCTTATTCATTTTCTCTCCTCAGGCATGCAAGAATGGTCAGTTACAACACTTGGAGCACCTCCTGTTCTACGGAGTTGACATGAACGCTCAGAACGCTTCTGGTAATACTCCTTTTCACGTCTGCGGTGTTAGCAACCAAGAATCTTGCGCTCGCCAGCTGCTCTTCAGAGGAGCAGACAGAAACGCCCTCAACTTTGCAAACCAGAACCTTGTCAGGTTGCTGTAATAGCTGGGAACCTGGAACTGGCTGAGATCATCGAGAACTATCGACAAGAGGATGTTGGTGAGTTCAAAGCTCAATTTGACCACTATCTATGTTCAATGTATTTGATAATTCTTGGTTTCCTCCCTTGGAGCTCATGAGGACCGTTACAGTCGAGTCATAATAGATTAAAGATGCATGGAGTTCACTCCATTCAGCTCTAAGTTCTTTAATCTTGAGAAGTAGTTGTTGTGGACAACTTTGAATTATCAAAACTTCATTAAAGATCTAGATGTGAGTTGCATGAGGCATGTTGCTGTGGCGATGCAGCGCATGAAGACTTGTAGTGTCTCTGATTGATTGTTACATCCATTGCAAAAGTGGGTATGTCAACGAATAGAAATGATACACTAAGTCTAAACCGATTATCAAAGATTCTTCGATCCCAGAACTCTCTTAATTTCTGAGAAACAAGGTATAAAATGAGGTGATGATGGTATGTACTCTCGCATTCCTCTTAACTTGGGCCTGAATTCAACATCCATTATCTCTTCTTGAATTCTGAGGAAATAAACAAGAGGGTTCACAGCAATATTAATACAATTTTGGTTAGATAAAGGGCTAAGAATCACAAACGATCCAAACCAAGACCTTACCACGCGAATTGTGAATAAATTATTAAAGAATCATCATTAAAGGACTTGTAAAACTCAAAAAGTAGTTGAAAATTAATTGAGTGGTTTAAGTAAGAGTTGAAGTTCGAAAAACTTTTTTTTATGCTTCATCGATCACAATCTTCCCGAAGATAATCTACACCCTTCCTGTTTCTTTCAAATCTCAGCGGAAAATCCAAAACGAAGTATCATCAACTCATTCAGAAGCCCAAGAGAAGTCTACATAATTCTTTCTCTTCGATGCCACAATCGATAAGGACGAAAAGGTACCGTCGAAAGCCAGACCCTATCCCGAGGTCCCACAGGATAAGCGAGTCGGGTCTGCCCTACGCTCCCAGGGAAAATTTCACCCTCGGGAGGGGGGGAAACCGCCAGGGATTCCAAATTAGCTCGTTTTGACAAGTTGCTGAAACAAGGAGGCATTTGGGATAAGATGGATGTTCAAACAGAGAGAAACGTAGCCTGAACTAGAGGTGGGATGTTTGAGTTGAACCCAGATGAACTTTTAGAACTTGAAAGTTGTAGTTTACTTTGTTTTGTTTTTTAAATTCCATCCAGGACTCAGTTTTCGAGTGTCTGGGGTTGCTTTTAACATCGGAACATCGCTAGTATTGCATAATATAAGTCCTGCCGCTTTCTTATGTTGTCAACACAGGTGTGTTACTGTTGTATTTTGGATTGCCTAAGCTCGATATCGGTGACATCTCTTCATTGGTGGCAGAACGTATACAGATTAAGAAGCTCCTTATGGAAACATAGGAATACGAATGTTGAATTCGAATGAGCTCCGAATCTAGTAGAACAGTGGAAGAATCGAAACCTCATGGCGATTCGATAACGAATGAGGGATTGGACTGTTGGAATGGCAAATCTCGGCTGTCGCGAATTGCAAGGCACATTAGTCGCATCCGAACGTCAGATGTAAATCGAAATGTTTAGGGTTGAAGAGAAAATTCAGATCATAAAATGGTACTTTGGTTGTCGATCTATTGCGGAGACGATAACTTTTTTCATTGTTGCCTTTGGAGATACCTTCACGTTCGGCTCCCCAACTTTGTGCCAAAATAGCAAGAATTCCTAATCTTCTCAGAGATATGAGATTATCTTTTTATGATAGAATTGGCTACTGTTTGACATGACAAGGGAGTAACACAATGGGAGCTAGCAACAAAATCGACAAGAGTGGAGAAGAATAGTAAATGCGGCCAAGACTCACCTTGAGTTGTAGAGCCATTGATGATGATGATGATGATCTTCAATTTCGCATGTTTTAGAATTTGTTTTTGTTTTATTTTTTTTTATTTTCATAGAATTAATTTAACTTCTTCTCGTAGAATTTATTTTTGGTTTTCAATTCTTCCTTTTTCTAGAATTTATTTTTATTTCAAACCAGTTTTGGCGAAAAGGACCTTAATACGAAGAGAGTGGAATAAAATAATACAACAAATATTGATACAAAAAGTACCTAAGCTGAGGTAAAAACGGGTATCATAACATTCTTCGTATGATACTATAGAATTATACGATACCATCATCACTAGTATCATACGATACTATAGAGCCTTAGCCGAAAAAACCTGTCTCCCCGTGAAAAAAATAACATAAAATATCAAATATCAGGAAAATCTTGAAAGACATTAGTGTGAGATCATCTTCATGTTATCATTTATAAAAGATATGAAATCACCCATAACGCGTTTGAAGTGTTACTGATTCGATTCGACACTTCGCGTATCATACGTTGTGATCATATCGATCTGCGGTGTCTTTTAAAGTTTGTTAGGGGCTATATGTTCGGCGGCTATAATTTTGTTGGAAAAATTGAAACGCTGCAGACCTACAGGCTAAAATTAATTTTATTTTCTGCAGCTCGAAATCATATTAATATGAATTTTCATCAGAAAGTATCATTCAAACTATATTTTTTTGCAATTCAAGTAGATGAGTTTGGTGATCCTGTTCTTTTTCGGTTTAAGTTCCAAGTTTAAAGTTTGCACCTTTCTTTGCCTGTTTCTGATACAAGGCTGAATGGTTGAACGGTGTGGTGTTAAAAAGATATTTGAATGAGTTTTTAGGATGTGGTCAGTGAAATGTTTTAATTATGTGAAATGTGAGTGCATTAATTAGTGATCTAGATAGAAAGTTTCTTGCATTTCCTGTCTTTCCAGAAAAACATTGTAAATGTCGCGTGTTCTTCTGAAACGAATACAGGAGCTAGTACTAGGCTCCTTCTCGCTTAAATGAGGCTATATCCCTGGTTGACTGGTCCTTCAACAAAGTGCAGAAGGGAGACAGGAAACCTTTGTCCCATCGACGTAACTAGAAATGAGTTTTTGGGGCGTTTATCACAATCAATCGATAAATTCCCTCCATTTATTTTTTTTTATTGTTACAATATTTTTTTAATTCTTGTTATAAATAAGGCGGTGACTTCTCTAATAACCCTTCCTGCCCTTCACGCTAACCAGAACGAATAAAGTGCAGTTATATAGGAAAAATAAGATTCCACGAAAAGCTGGCGCCGCCGTGTGTGGCCCCCCTTAGAAATGAATTCCATAATCTCGGCTCGAAGATGACGAAGACGTCCCGGCAAATCCGTCGAGATGTTTCCGTCTCGCGGTCTGAAACTCCGTGTTTACACGGGCAACAAGTTTTTCTTCACGATTTCGTGTTTGCGGTTCTACGTAAACAAGCTTATTAGCGATAGGAATTCGTTTCCCGGGTAGAATTCCTCAGGTTACCACGAACGTAGTTCTGCTCCAATTCCACCTAGAGTGGTATTAATTGGAGGTTGGCAGCGCATTTGTAGAAATTCACCCGAAGAGATCTGAATAAGTTCGCTTGTATCGCTTTCGTTGGATCTTGAAGGGAACTTAACCTTTGCGGTATCTTTTAAATGAGACGGTGTGCATAACTGTACTAGGACAATTACGTGGTCCATCTGGTAGCTAGATTTTGACCTCTTTCATGAATTCTTTCAGTTGGTCGTCGGATATTGAAGTTTTTGAAGAGTGTGCGACGCAAAACGTTTTCTTGAGTTTTTCTATGTCATTATAAACTGCTCCACATGAGTTAGGGATATTGACTTAAATTGCAAAAGAATATATGTAGTTTAAATGAGATTTTGTGATGAAAATTCATATTAATATGATTTCAAGTTGTAGGAAATAAAATTAATTTTAGCCTGTAGGTCTGCAGCGTATACAGAGAATTCAAGCATTTTAAGACTATCAATACAATGAATTGCCTCCACGGGCGTCAATAACAGCTTGACATCTTCTTTGCATACTACACAAGGTTGTTGAACATTTCTTGAAGAATTTGGTTCCATAAACGGGGCAGAAGCTCTCTCAGATCATGTAAGGATTCTGGAGTAGGTTGATGATTATCTAATCTTCTTTGGAGCATATCCCATGCATGTTCTATGCAATTCAAATCTGGTGAGTGCGGAGGTATTGGTAAATGTGGAATACCAAGCGCCTCACGCGCATTCTCAACTATGGCTGCACAGTGCTGTGTAGCGTTATCGTATAGAAATTGAAAAGTTTTACCAATGGCAGCGTGAAAATTTGGCAAAACATTGTCAATAACATGCTCCCTATAGTGTAAGGCCGTTATATTCTCAGGACAAATGTGTAGATCTGTGCGCCCGTTGAAACATATCCCGGCCCATACCATAACACTATCCCCTCAGAATGGATGGACTTCTTGGACATAGCGACGATTACGGGGTATGCGTCGGATTGTCCATACCCTTATCTTCGAGAATTTGAAAATCGTTCATATCTGGATTAATCAGTGAAAAGGACACTACGCCATTGATCGTTCCAATTGATATATTGCCTTGCCCATTCCAGTCTTTGACGCTTATGGTCACGTGTTAATGGAACTCCTCTTAATGGACGTCTAGAACCTAGATTCACCTCTCTCAAACGTCGTCTGATGGTTCCGATGAAAACTTGGACCTCATCTGCATTTTGAAGAGTATTCCGTAGCATTCTACACGTAAATGTAGGCTTTCTTCTCGCCGAAACGGTGATGAATCGATCTTGAGCAGGCGTTGTTTCTCGTCGCCCACCAAGCCTTGGTCTTTCCAACAGGAAACCTGTCTCCCTGAACCTATTTTAAAGTCGAGATATCCCACTTTGGCTGACTTGGAGCCTTTCCGCTACAACAACCTGAGTTAGGCCACCCTGTAGCATTCCGGTTGCCCTATTAGCCTCAGCGTTTCTTAATTTACGTCTTGGCATTTTCAGAAAACTCGTTTCAAATCGGAGCCGTTGATAAACTGACTCCATTTCAAAACGAGAACATTCACGAAGCATATGCAAAAAACCAAACTTCAGAAAAAAGGCGACCAGATTGACGAAATGTCTCATAGTGATTTTAATTGGATCGATTCTAGTGGTTATTGAGTTTTCAATGATTTTACAGCGAATACATACTTTTCATAACGATTGAATACGATATCCCTAACTCTTGTGGAGCAGTATATATTAAAAATAGTCTGGCAAAAAAATTCTGGACAGAAAATTTCTAATTATTTTATGAAAAATGATTTTTCATGAAATTTTGCAACATCATGATAATAAGAAAATTTTACTGGACTCAAAGTATGAAACATGTAGAAAGTGCACACATAGGCATGTCCATCATTTACCTGAACGAACTAATGGTTTGCCATGTATGAACAGGTATGTCGATACCAGTTAATTTCACTTGTGTGATAACAGAAAAAATTGTATATTAGCATGAGCGCTGTTTCATTGTGAACACGTCGATGCAAAAAATTTAGTCCTAGTAGAGGTTCGCGAATTTGAAGATTTAAATTTCGACGCGTGTGGAAATGAGTGACAAAGACAGATGGTACCCTGAATGTAAGACAGAATTCGTTTGAAAGCCCTAGTTGTGAAAATTCTATTGAGATCAAATTCCAATTTTTCAAAGGTACGAGAACAACTCTGAAAGTTGCCTGAATTCGGGAGTATCTATTCTTCTATTCGAGCAATAAAAATCAATAATGGCAACCTTGAACTTTATGAACGTTATAAAATAGCCATATATCGCTCTCGACTTAAATGGAGCAACTATATAAAAACACGAAATGTTCGAAAGATGAGATTGAAAGACATTCGCTCGAGGCTGATACGGTTTTTTTACTTCATCGTAAGCTAGGAAAAAATTTTCATGAATTTCAAAAAATTAAGCAAATCTCTTAAGCATTAGAGATAGAAGAAATTCATTTGTATTTAAGTTATAAAAAGCTCATACTAATTCGTTCAAAAGTTATTCATGAAAATTCTGTCTCTGAGCGATATGGGATACTGATGATGCAATAAAGGCAGATGCCGGTATTTTTTTATGATGAAAGATCTGTGAGCCTATAAAATGAAGATTTTCAATAATCTATATTTGAAAAAAGTCGAGTAATGAGTTATCCAACAATTCACCTTATAATCTGGCACGATAACAACAGTTACTTTTGCAACTAACAACCTCCCAGCCGTGATTTATCCAACTATTTAATTCGATTAAATGAAACGCGTTTGGCTAGATCATTTACCGGAACCAATTTATTAATATTACTTGGATATTTGTTGTCGAGTTTGTAAGCGTTATGCTCCATTTGCGTCGGAGATAAATCAACTTCGCAGAAGAGATGATCGTTTCGATTTGGACCGTCCATTTTTCATCTGAATTAAAAAGCCACAACGATCGTTACGATAGCTTCCATCGATCACGTTTTGTTCTTAGAATTGGTGCCATATTTTTTGTTCTTTCGACCCAGAAAGATTTGATGATTGCGTTCAAGTTAAATATACTTGAAAGTCGTTTATTTGAGAATGCTGGGAATCAGGAAATTGATCTTGCAACAAATACATCCACTGAATAGTTTAAGGCTTTTGCGACCGGATATACTGATATTAAAAGAGTCTTCCGGGCTTATTGACCGGAATAATTTCACCTATCGTTTCGCCTACAACTCCCTTAAAATATTTACTAACATCCACACCATTTTTAACAAGGGCGCTTGACTTTATCATTGAAAATTTGCTCCACAAAGTTGATGAACTCCATATTTTTGATTTTTCCTATAAGTATGCCAGGAAAACAGTTTCACTAAAATTCCCTTCTACATTTTTCAATTTACACCAGACCAGGAAATTGTTATATGCAATATCGTACTGCTGAATAGATTTTTTAGGTAGGATTTCCAGATTTGCTCTTCTTGCAGACTCTTCAATATCCAGAGGAACAACCAAATCGTCACTTTTATTAATAATTGGACTCCCGACAAACATATTAAGCAGCCATTCACAACAACCTCTTGATTATTTGAATATCAAAATGCATTTTGAAGCAAATTCGCCCATTTCATAATCAAAATTCATTGTACAAAAAACATTGTATGGTATTTGTGTTGAAAGTGATTTTATTTTCGTGAAATTGTTCAATTCGCTCCGCTCATTTCACAAACTTTTTCACACACAAAATAAAACGTCACTTTTAACACTCATATCATAAATAACTATACTCTACACGAACATTTTACTAAGTTCAATCTGAAAGCTTTGTTCTCTCAGTTATTCGCGCGCACGCCACTGGAATGTCCGTAGGGTGTCCTGCAGCATCTGACCGATGACCCCTGAAGAATTCTCCCAGAGCACAGCGAAATAACACCCACCAAGCAACGACTGGATCGATATTGAATATACCACCATAATATCTTCGCTTCCCGTGTATATTTTTTTTTCACCGACGACAAGACAGTCTTGTATTCAATCTGAGACTGGAATAAATTTTGTAAATCGCGTAGAATTGCTTTTTTTCGCGATACACTGCCGAAACGTTGAAATGGACGATTTGCGTACAGGGTGGTCAGATTTCGATGTTTTGGTACTACATCTCCTAAATTAGGAGAGATAGAAAAAAAGTAATATAAATGTCATGTTCTCCTTTTTCGAGAAACTCAAATTGCTGAATTTAAGTTACAAAAAACCTTCACGATTTTTTCTCGAAATTTTCATCATTTACTTCTAGCTATACTATCTATGTTTTTACCAAAAATACTGCTCCACAAGAGTTAGGGATATCGTATTCAATCGTTTTGAAAAGTATGTAATATTCGAGAAAATCGCTGTAAAATCATTTGAAACTCAATAACAACTTGTTTCGATCCAATATAAATCAGTATGGGACATTTCGTCAATCTGGTTGCCTTTTTTCTGAAGTTTGGTTCTATGCATATGCTTCATGAATGTTCTTATTTCGAAATGGAGTCAGTTTATCAATGGCTTCGAATTGAAACGAGTTTTCTAAAAATGCCAAGACGTGAATCAACAAACGCTGAGGATAATAGGGCTATCGGAATGCTACATGGTGGCCTCACTCAGGTTGTTGTAGCGGAAAAGCTCCAAGTCAGCCAAAATGTGATATCTTGACTTTGGAATAGGTTCAGGGAGACAGGTTCCGTGTTGGAAAGACCAAGGTTTGATTGGCGACGAAAAAAACACCTGCTCAAGCTCGTTTCATCACCGTTTCGGCGAGAAGAAAGCCTACATCTACGTGTAGAATGCTACGGAATACTCTTCGAAATGCAGATGGGGTCCAAGTTTCCATCGAAACCATCATACGACGTTTGAGAGAGGTGAATCTAGGTTCAAGACCTTCATTGAGAGGACTGGAATGGGCAAGGCAACATTAATTGGAACGATCAATGGCGTAGTGTCCTTTTCACTCATGAATCCTGATATGGACGATTTTCAAATTCTCTAAGAATATGGGTATGGACAATCCCACGCATACCTTGTAATCGTCGGTATGTCCAAGAAGTCCTTCCATTCCGAGGGGGTAGTGTTATGGTATGGACCGGGATATGTTTCAACGGGTGCACAGATCTACACATTTGTCCTGGGAATATGACCGCCTTACACTTTAAGGAGCAAGTTCTTGACAATGTTTTGCCAAATTTTCACGCAGCTATTGATGAAACTTCTCAATTTCTAGACGATAACGCTAAACCGTACCGTGCAGCCATAGTTGAGAATGCTAGCGAGGAGCTTGGTATTCCACATTTACCAATACCTCCTCATTCACCAGATTTCAATTGCATAGAACATGCATGGGATATGCTCCAAAGAAGATTAGATAATCATCAACCTACCCCAGAATCCTTAAATGATCTGAGAGAGCTTCTGCCCCGTTTATGGAACCAAATTCCTCAAGAAATGTTCAACAACCTCGTGTGTAGTATGCAATGAAGATGTCAAGCTGTTATTGATGCCTATGGAGGCCATACATTGTATTGATAGTCTTAAAATGCTTGAATTCTCTGGGAATATAATTTCGTCATTTTACTCGATCTTTCTTAACCACAGGCTGAAATTAATTTTATTATCTGCAACTTGAAATCATATTAATACGAATTATCATCACAAAATCTCATTTAAATTATATTTTTTTGCAATTTAAGTCAATATCCCCAACTCAACAATAAAAAATTGATTTAGTCGAATGTTATTTCAGGCAATTGTGAATTCTAGTTAACGTTCAATGGCGAGATTAATAGCGATAGGGGTGAAGATATTCAACAACGTTGTAGGCAATCGCAGCGTCTATTGAACAAGAATGTTTGAATAGGGAGACAATGATTAATTTCATTTCCTCTTCCATTTCATTTCCACCCTCAGGAAAGCCCTTCATATTCCCCTTTGCCGTCAATATAAGGCATATGTTCCCCTACCCTCATCGCAAGTGGGAAAAAACAACCATTTCCACGTCCTTTCTCGATTTTATTGTGCGTGATAAGAATTTATAGTTATCCTCGATAAAAAAAATTGGTCGATCAATACTGTCGTACGGTTTCTGAATCTTCCCAAGTTTATTTTGTATGCAATTGGAATGGGGGTGAAGGAGATAAATCAACAATAGTAGAATGAATTTAACACTTTATAATATGGTTCTACAAGAAAGGAGAACATGCTCTCGAGTTCATGCAACAAGGCGAAGCTTTTAATTCACTGCGCAAAAAAATTAACGCACATTCTGAAAATCTCAATTTTAATGAAATTTAACTCTAAATTGACTTTATAACATATTTTTTTATGTTATCTCGGGAAGGTTTTGAACGACACAAGACACATTGTATGGAAGAAAAATTCAGGATTTCACCAAATCTTATGTGAAATAAGAGTAATGAACAATTTTCAAAATACTGAAATGCTGATAAGTGATTTAATACTCGGTATTTCCACCCATTGCGTTAATAATTACAGATCAGCAACGACGGTTCATTCTCAAAATGAGTGATCTTAAAATGTTCTGATCTAATCCTTCCCAGATTTCTCCGAGTTGGATTCCTAAATCATTAAGAGTACCTGGATGATTTTCTGAACTTCTCAGCCTTCTATTGAGGTTGTCCCAAACCTGCTCAATCGGATTGAGATCTGGATTTCTTGCTGACCATTCCATTCGAGAGACTTCAACCTCTTCAAGTTACTCCTGAACGATGCGCGCACGATGGGGTCTGGCATTATAGTCCATAAAAATTAAATTTTCACCAATGTATGGGGCAAATGGCACTACATGCTCTTCAAGAATGTTCCTTATATATTTATCAGCATTTATAGCTCCATTATCAACGATCACTAGGTGTGTGCGAGCAGTCGAAGATATTCCACCCCATACCGATCCTCCCCCGAAACCAGTAGTCTATATACAAGGGAACGTCGATCACAATGGTAGAGGCAGAATCTAGACTCATCTGTGAAGAGAACTCTTTCCCAATCGGCCTCTTCCCAATGGATATGCTCTTTCGCAAAATCCAAACGTGCCCTTCGATGGGCTGGGGTAAGAGTTGGGCCTCTTGCCGCGACACGAGGCTTTAAATCATATTCTTTGAGGCGATTTCTTATAGGCTGAGTGCTAATTTGCACCCCATGGGTTTGCTCAAGCTAATTTTGAAGGAGGCGAACCTTTGCAAACCGTTGTCTCAACGAAGAAACTCTCAAGTAACGTTCTTGAATGGCAGTTGTTACCCGTGGTCTACCCTGTCCTGGTCTTCGGACATTCATACCTGTGTCCCTGAATCGCTGCAACATTCTGAACACACTTGTATGAGAAACTCCAAACCTTTCTGCAATTCTTGTGTATGTCCACCCTTCTTCTCGCAAAACTACCGCTTGGGCACATTCTTCTTGGGTCAAATTGCGTGTTTCGCGTTGCATAGCGATCGAGTGTAGGAAATCAAACGAAAGAAAAACTATTGATCACTACAATTGATCGAGAACAACTGATTTTAGAATGGAACCAATACATTCAAAATCTGATAATATCATCTTTTTTATTCCTGCTGGGAAAAAACATCTGTATTGAAGAAAAACGTCAAAGTGGATAACATATACATGCATAAATCTGATAAAAATAATTATCATTGAGAACACCTTCAGTTATAGAATAAATTTGAGATTTCCATAATGTGCGTTAATTTTTTTGCGCAGTATATTACGTGCACTAATTACCTACCCTATACCAATTAGCCACCTTGACCCGGTCAACATCCACCAAAAAACCATCACAAACAGACATAATAGTTAGAAATACATAAAACACTTAAGCGAGAAAAACAACACCTTACTGTTCCGTACAGTGTAAACTTATGCATCTACTCGAAAACGCAAGATGGGTAGAAGAAAGTTAGAAATAATATAAATCGTTTCACAACTCGTTCACATGAGACAATTGACAATCGAGTAGGAGCGTGATCTTTCAATTCCGATTGTTTTTTTTCACTTTCGGCGATCGTTGTGAAATTCATATTGTTATTGTTATTTATGTGAAACAGCTATTATAACGAAGGAAAATCAGAGGGGGCTATTTCTGGTGCCAAATTCTTCGAAAAACGAAAATCAATTTTTGATTTTAACGATTTTTTTAAATGTACGGAACAATAAGTTGCTAACGGATTACCTCGACTAAAAATTATTAAAAATTTATCCTTGAGAGGATGATAGCATTTTATTCTTAGTACAGTAAATCTGTGACGAAAAATTACAAGGTACAAGCGTTTTTTTGAAAAAATCTGATTCATATGAAATTTTCTCATTATTATCTGAAATTTTGGTAAATCGATTATTTTTTTCATTGTCAATATGGCAGAACATTTTTAAACATTTTGGTGACGAAGAATTTCGATACATCATGAAAAAACCCATAATGATAATTATGATTAACTGAACATTTTATCTGTGAAAAAATTTCAGTCGCATTGTGTGAACTTGTGAATGCTTTGGGGTAATTTTTCGTAAGAAATTTACTGTAATTTTTTGGTTCAACCATAATAAATCAGCAAAGTAATCGAAGAAGCCTTGCAAAAGTTATCGCAAAATTTTCTGTGTGAATTTTTTTTGCGTTTTTTAACTTGAGCATGACAACGGTTGAAAGCTGTGCATTTGTGAATTTTGTGATTGTTATTCAGAAAAAAAAGTTTGGAGAACACAACAAATCCAACTTTGTGTTTGTGCTGATGGATTTTATCAAATCTAATGCTTTCTTCATTAGTTGTTTCAGAATGTATTTATAGTAAAATAGTTAAAATTGAAAAATAATAATAGCGAGATGAAAGCCATTGAAAAAGAGAGGAAATAAAGCAAAAATAAAAAGGAAATTCTCAGGTTTTACCATTTTTATTCAATTTCATGAGTTTTTTTGATTAAAATTTTTTTCACCTCATTCTGACTTAATATTGAAAAAGCAGCCTAATTTTCAATCTTAAAAAGTTATCACGTAAAAGTATCAGCTTTTTAAAAACATTGGTGAACTTTTCTTTCATTGAAATCTCTACTATCTGATGTTATAAAATTTTTTTATTACTATGGTATATGTTTTCAGAAAATTTAAAGATCAATTTGCTGAAGCTGTGAAACTGGAAGTGAGAGTTTCAATTGTTTTTTACCCTTAACAGCTCACCCCCTTGTAGTTCCGGATATAATTTAGTTAATTTCTCCTTTAATTCTTCTAATATTCTCTCCCTTTTCCAATGGCAATTTTTTTTTTGGTAGTTATTTATTCTTCCCACTATTCATATTATTATTTCCTAATTAAAATAGTAATCATAATTGTGACATGTGTAGGGTTTTTCGTTTGGTACATTAAGATTTGATAAAAACACATGAAGAGAAGTGGTTATACTGTATGTTCTTAATTGAGGAACAAAATTGACTGAATTAAAGAAAAAATCGAATAGATAAATTTTTGTTTTCAATAAACCCCCTCAAGGCATAAAAATTTCACAGAGCCACAATATATATTTTTTTTCAAATGACTATCTAACTTTTTCTGTTGCTTTTATTAGACGGAGTCAATAATAGTTTGAGCAATTGGTGAAGTGAGTAAAAAAATTTTTTTCATTTATTTTATTTTAATCTTCGAGCTGAATTTCATTTGTTTTTTGGCTTTGATGAAGCCTTTATCCCATGAGAAAAAAAATATGTCACTTATTGATACAAATCAAAGGTGCAACTTATATGCCATAAGGTGGTTAATTAAATATTTTCAAACCATTCAAAAATTTTTGTCAGTAACAACTTTTATATTCTTGCACTATTTTGTGATCCTTGAGGAATTATTTAAACAGAAAAATTAATTGAATTCGAACAGATTTTGGAGGAATAAAGTGCTCACTTCTCGAAAACATTGCAATAATCCAGAAATTTTCTAAAAATTCGTGATTTAATCTAATAAATCCTAAGCACATCTCCTTTCAAATAAAAAAAAAACTATTTGTGCAGAAACAAACGAATCAGAACGAACTTTGTGAAAATCGACACTCACCTTAGGAAGGGAAGCCAGACATTGCTGCTTAACATCCCAAACTAGTTGGTCCCTAGGGAACTGAAGGCACTTTTGAATGTTGATTTCGGGCACGTGGATCCTTACCAAGAGGTGGCCCTCCTCCGAGCACCCCCTATCTCCATCCGCCTCCATCTTAGCCCTTATTTCTTCACATCTGCAACGAGAACGTGGCCATATCAACTAGCGGTTCTGAATCGTATGGATGAAAAATTAATATGATGGTTTAATGGTTTGGATAGGTTTGAAAAAATGGTCAAGAGGAACCTCTTTTACACATCAATTGAAAATATGTCGAAACAATCAATAAACAACAACAAAACCGAGAAGAAAACAAACAACCTCAAATAAATGTTCAATTTTTTTTCTTTTTATCCTTGGAAATTAATGACTATTTTAAAACACAGAAAGAAACTAATTGAGACGAGCTGCATGAAATCAATCAATTTACTGTTTTTTTTCTAATAAATTTAGTTCTGAACACTTACTACTTATAAAAAGATGTAGATTAAGTATACTTTACGAAAAATAAATTATTGTCATTATGATGCGAGATGGTAAAAATTGTACTTTAAAAAATGTTGATATACAGGGTTATTCACGAATATGGCTCTATAGAATATTTTTAGGAAAGACACAAGATTCAGGATTGAAATTCTAAAGGTGAGCTTCAAGTAAGATAACGACTCGTATATTTTTTGAAGGTTTTTCCGGAAGTGACATCAACTTTCGTTTTTCAAATAAAAAGACCCATTTTTTATCGCATAAATAGATTCTCCATTGATTTCTGAGTCTTTTTGATTCCAAAAGTTTGAATTTTCCCGAGAAAATTCTCTTCAAATGAGGAAATACGAAAAAAATTTCAAAATTGAACTCTGTTGAAATACAGACAACTTTTTTTTCATTGAAAATTCTCATTTTTGAGAATCTCCGGGAATAAAGGCTGATGCTTCTTTTCCGATAGCGTGATTTTCAGAATAAGATACAGGAGGACGCAAATTCTTTGTCAAAGTTAGAAGTGACAAAACATCAAAAAATCGTTTTTTTCGAATTGGAACCCATTTTTTCGAAGCATTTTCGAAATCTTTGTCAAAAAACAATAGGAGCATACGTCCAAGACTTTTATCCCAAAATGAATATTTTTCGAGATATTCAGGAAAAACGATTTTGTCTTCAATTTTCAATCTCATTTCGAATGTGTTTTTTTATTGGAAAATAATTAGCGGTGAAGTGGAATTTTTGGAAATCTTTGTTATCGAGAAAATATTCTCTTACAGTTCAGATGAGTTAAGTTTTTCTCTAAAGAAAAACTGAACTCGTCTGAACTATAGACAAATATTTTCCCGATAACAGAGATTTCCAAAAATATCACTTGACCGCTAATTATTTTCCAGTAAGAAAATACATTCGGAATGAGATTGAAAATTGAAGAGGAAATTGTTTTTCCTGAATATCTCGAAAAATATTAATTTTGGGATAAAAGTCTTGGACGTATGTTCCTATTATGTTTTGACGAATATTTCGAAAATGCTCCGACAAAATGGGGTACCAATTTGAAAAAAACGATTTTTTGATGTTTCGTCATTTCTAGCTTTGACAAAGAATTTGCGACCCGCTGTATCATATTCTGAAAATCACGCTATCGGAAAAGAAGCATCAGCCTTTCTTTTCGGAGATTCACAAAAATGAGAATTTTTAATGAAAAAACCTCGAAGTAGTCTGTATTTCAACAGAGTTCAATTTTGAGATTTTTTTTTTCTTCATCTAAAGAAGATTTTTGGAATGAAAAAGACTCAGAATTTGGACAATCTATTCATGCAATAAAAATGGGTCTTCCCATTCGAATAACGAAAGTTGATGTCACTTCCGGAAAAACCGGAAGTCTTAGAACCTTAAAAAAATATAGGAGAAGTCGTCTTCTTACTTGAAGCTTACCTTTAGAATTTCAATCCTGAATCTTGTGTCTTTCCTAAAAATATTCTTTAGAGCCATATTCGTGAATAACCCTGTATACCTAGTTTCTAGTAATTTTAGTCAGTCGTAATACAAAAAAATCTGTCTCGACTTTCCTTGAAATGCTTTTTTTACCTTGAGAAAGACGTATATCGAAGATTATTGTTACAACAACACAGATTAAACGCATTGTTTTGATGACCTAATCTGATAATACAAGATTAAATATTTGGTGCACTTTGATTATAGTTACGGTGGAAAGATAAAACGATAAAAGTGGCGTCCGCAATGACATAATAGGTTTGAGTGTATTTTCGATTAAATAAATCAGATATATTTCAAATTCATTTCTTTCAAGCTCAAAATCATCACATGGCTTTTCGTAAAAACTATTTAAAAAATTCGAGAACGATAAATGAGGAAGAAACGGAAGATATCGTCCATGAATAATTCGCGAGATATGGCAGGTTTGAGAAATTAGAATTTTCTAAGGATTTCGGAATATTAACAAAAAAAATTCTGGAAAGTGAGATACGAATAGATACCAAACAATGTAAAACTGTCTTCGCAGCAGTTTAACCAAGAATTCCAGCTCAAATATCCTTGAGAAATACGTGATAGTATTCGTTTTACACCAAGAATTGTCGATTTGTTCCCCTGAAAACTCCTGAAATAGTTAAAACCTCAACACCTGATGCCTCTCTCGAATCGAAAATGGATTCTTTTCATGCGGAAAGCTTGGAAAGCATTCTTTTAATGCTTTCATCTTGCGCATGAAAGGACATCATTGACATACTTCCCGAGTGCATGGTTCAGCTTTTCATCGCTCTAAGTTTTCATCATCGAGTTCCCATTTCCTGCTGAAACGAAGAGAGCACAGAAGTGCGAGCTAAATTGAAAGAATCGATCAAGTTCCTTGAATAGTTGGCAGCAAATAACACTATTTTTTTTCGAACGGAATGAAGGCATGGCTGAGAATTTGAATGAAATTTTATCGATCGTTTTGACCGATCCTGTATACATGGGGTTTTTGACAGGCTCTGGAACTAAAGGGTGAACGCTACCAGATGAAAATTTCGTATACAGGCTGTCCCAGAAGTCGACGTCAAGCCGGTATTGGGTAATAGGCTGGGTCATGGTGGTCATAGAAAAAATATTTGAAAGAATCTAAATCGTGTATTTTTCAAATTATATTCGATTCTAGAACACCTGTTTCTTAATTTTCGATTTAACCTTCCTGTGCCGTTGATAAACAATCTCAATATATAAAACTAAATCGGCCTTTTTGTTGGTTACACCATTTATAACTCAAGATTGGATGAACTGTTTGTTATGAAAGATTTTTTTTGAATTCTTCTAGGACGGGGTTAACATAAAATACATCAAAACTCTGAAAAATTTGATGAGATGGAAAAAAAATAGGAAATAATTTTTCTTCTTGCGAATAACGCCAGTAGGTGTCGCTACGGTTAATAGCGTTTTCGTGAAAGTATTATATTTGATATTAATTCGGTAAACTACATTTTCAAATAATATTAACGCATCTGAGTCCATGTATTTATTACACCTATCTTTCTTCCGAACACTACAGAAAATTTTATGACGAAATGTTTTGAACAATCTCCATTCTATTATTATATATGTAACAATTACTGTGTATTTTGGGTTGCCTGAACGGATGTTTTGGGGGCGCATTGATTCTTTTGTCTGGTGACTTCCGACAACCATTACCGGTAATTCCAAAATCGACGGCTGCCGATGAAATTAATGCTGGCCTAAAATCATCGACTTCAAATTTGGTTAGGTAATGAAGCTCTCAATTAAAATTGTTGAAAATGATTTTTTGTAACTGCAAAAAAGGATACAATGCGTCATGAACCTGCAGAAAACTGAATCTTTTCTGTTACGCTACATGTGGGGAATGTGCAGGTGTTAACTGCCAAAACAGTTGTCCAATCTTTGGCAAAGATGAAGAAATAATTGACAGAGGCGCCAGCCACTCAGAATCAGATTAATTTTCCGACACAAAAAAAGTATTAATTTCACGTGAATAAAGTGATGAATAAATGAAATGTTTAAATTATATTTTCATTTCGTTATTTTGAACAGATAGGGGTTGCTTTCAGGGTTGAAAAATAAAAATAACTAAAACTAACATTGATCCAAAATACTGCTTTAAAATTGATTGAAATTAATTAATTATATTAATTAAGACCCATTTTTACACATTTTCTGCTGAAAGGGGGTGGTTTATACGGTCTTGAAGTATATGAAGACCTTCATTAAACTTCATAAAACGTTACTGAGGCACGAAATTACTTTGATTTACGTTAGAAGTTTCTTTTAATTTTGAATAAAGGGTTTCTTTTGCCTCTTAAAAATAATATGCATAAATCGGCATAGGGTAGGAGTAGGAGATAAGTATAGATTATATCCAAAATTTTATCAAAACCGAAGCATCTTGATAGAATTCGGAGGTAATGCCTAATTTTCGCCCTCATTAACTGGACTTATTGTACAGGACAATTTGATGTCCACTTTCAAGGTATTATACCATAAAAGTTTATCATAATATTAAAGTTGCTTCTTTATTTATCGATTGAGGCAGTATGAAGTCTGCCGGGTCAGCTAGTAATTACATAACAACAAGTATTTGGATGAAAAAAAAGTTGAAAATTTTTTAATTTGATCAACTTCTGATGGATATACCACTCTTGATATGCATTTTTGGCTATGGGTTTATTTATTTTATACTCATTTTTCACTGTCTTTCACTGCCTCGGTACACATTTTTGACTGGTATATTCATAATAAGTGAAATTTTGCATCTGTGTCAACAGAAATAAAACTTCAAACTCTCTTCCATAAACAATTTTTTTTTAAATTCGTATATTTCACTCACTCTTCCAATGTACCCAGAAATATGTTCTTCGAGTTAACCATACCGTCCTTGTCGCACTTTCAACTTTGATCCAACAAAACTCAGGGTTCGACAATGTTTTTTTTCTTTCAATTCCGCTCTCGCAAAAATTTTCAACACACGAAACGACTTAAAAAGGAAAACACAACGCGGATATGGGACACATTGCGAACAACACGCGACGACTCCGACTGAAACTGTCAGATTTGCAGTTTCATCGTTTGTAATCGAAAAAAAAACGACTCGAACGCATGATAGAAAAGATATCGGATGAGATATAGATGTGAGGAACGAGATAAGAGGATTCTCTACTTCGTACCGGCGTTCATCTCGAACAATGACGTATGGCGTCTCCTGTTGAGATGTTTATGTTTACGTTCGCAGATTTCGAACGTGGAAATCCGATATTTTCTGCTGAGAATGTAGAATTGGGAGCCAGACTCGCTTGGGATTGCCTTTCATCGGAGTTATGCGTCTCGAGATATCGGCTATGGAATCTTCACACTTCATATTTAAAATGACGAACGAATATATACAGGGTGGGCCATCCATAATTTTCCACTTTCCACCCCGAATTTTGAGCTTTGGGATGGAATAACGAAGAAACGCTCGGACAGGTCGAATTTTGTTGAAAGGGGGGACAAATAAGGGTGTTCAAATGAGTTTGATATCACTACCCCTCTAGCTACAACCCCTAACAGCTCTCATTTTTGAATAGGGAAAAGGGGTCGTGCAGCACCTTGTTGGAAAGGCAATTCAATCTTTTTTGTACAACTGCCATTAAAAGTGACGCTTTTAATGACAGCAAACAATGTTAAAATTGATTGTTAACGTGGAAGAGTGTTAAGAATATTTTTAGCACTCCATTTTCTTATGATGAAATCAAATGAGAAAATTTCAGCAATTGCAAATTTTTATTATCAATATTTAACAATCATCACCTATGAACATTAATATTAATCGTAAAACTAGAACAATTACTGACATTAATGCCCTGTGACGTTGGGAAGCTTCGCAACACATTATTAGAATCCTCAGCACCATCAGTACTTGTAGAAACCGGAAGTACAATATTGGATGATGATGATCCAAAATCTGTTGAGGTTGGGAGAATTTTTTCAGCAATGACATTTCTATATGCAATGGAATGATCAACATAGCCCTCGGATACCGTCGTAGACTTCCATCCACCATGTTTTTTTATATCCGTAATATTTGCTCCTCATTCTGCTAGCAATGAAGCGGAGGATCTTCGAAAACAGTGTCCTGTATATTGCTTTGGTTCTGGCAGTTTGAGGAATTCGGCAACAATAGATGGAATTTTCACAAATGTATTAATACCAACTGGATTGGCAGTGCATTCATTATTCATGTATTTCAGATAAAAACGACGATGTTTGATGACAGAAGGGCGCAGTGCAAAGTACTTATGAAAATAGTCTACATACTTCCCAATAATACTGAAAGAACGACTGGCTTTCGTTTTTGTATTTGGAAGTTGTATAACCAATGATTTATCTGTTATTTCGATGTCTGCCACTGATAAATTACACAATTCTTCACGCCGACAGGCTCCAAATAATCCAAAAATTGTTGCAACCTTAACCATCAAGTATCTCTCATCTGGTGCCTCCTTTTATAAACTTTTTAACTTGTTCACAAGTGAGAATTTTCGATTTCTTGGGACGATATCCTTCACTTATCCGTTTTAAATATGCTATTACCTTAAAATATATACTAACATCCACACCATTTTCAACAAGAGTGCTTGAATTCATCATTGAAAATTTGCTCCACAAAGTTGATGAACTCCATATTTTTTATTTTCTTCTAAGTATGCCAGGAAAACAGTTTCACTGAAGTTCCCTTCTACACTTTTTAATTAACACCAGGCCAGGAAATTGTTATATGCAATATCGCACTGCTGAACAGATTTTTAAGTTAGAGTTTCAGATTTGCTCTTTCTGCAGATTCTTCAATATCCAGAGGAACAACCAAATCGTCACTTTTATTAACAATTGGACTCTCGACAAACATATTAAGCAGTTAAAAACCCAAGACGAAAATTGGACAGGAACGAAATTCAAATGACATCCTCTTTTCTCATTTGTTAGTAATCATAACGTTGGCAACGTTTGCCATTCACAACAACCTTTTGATTATTTGAATATTAAAATGCATTTTGAAGTTTATTGTCATTGCAAATTCGCCCATTTCATTATCAAAATAGGGCAGTTGTACAAAAAACATTGCATGGTATTTGTGTTACACTTTTTCACTAACAAAATAAAACGCCACTTTTAACACTCATATCATGAATAACTATTCTTAAACGTTATTTTTTTTGTATTGTTAAAGCGAACACATTTTTTCGTATACCTTGCGTTAGACTTCAATTTTTATCAGTAAATATTGTCAAAACGAAAAAATTTTCGAATCGAATAAACTGGAATTTATTGTCGCTGAGGGACCGAACTAAGATACGCCATTCTTCAGCTCAAAATCGACAAATTAAAGGCAGAAACACGACGTCAGGAATGCCGAAGACATAAATTTCCATACAATGGAAATTAATTTCAATCGTTAAATCCATCAGCGTTGGTACTGCGGCTATCATAAGTGGTATTTATTCCTCCCATGATTTATACCCATGTATCTGGTATCCATGACCCCCCCAACAATGCGGGACCGTGCTCCCTTCCAGAAGAAAGAGCGAAATAAACCTCTGGAGACTTGCAGACATTTAACTGGCCTATAAACTGGCCAGTTCAATCAGAGGTAATTAAGTCGAGTTGGCGGAATTATCTCAGAAAGTTCTGTGTTATTACCGTGGAATTATGAGCTTTGGGGTATTCTAGAGAACTGACACTGATCAACAAAGAACTTTGATAATAACAGAGATGATAGTGTCTTTATTGCAAAAAAACATGTAAAAATGAAAAGTGTCATTTCTTTTAAAAAATACTTTCCATTATCTGTTCTATTTTTCATTTGATTTGAACTTATAGAATACCTTGATTTGTCAGTTGTTAATTAATGAATGTCATTACGTATTTTAAATATTGCAAATAGAGAACTCGAAGAAATAGCATTGTTTTTGATTTCTTTCAGGTACTTAAGTTATTATTTTAAGATATCAGAGTTTGTTTGTTAAAGAAAATAAATCTTTCAGATTGAAGACATCAAATCGTCTATTTCTCGAAGTAAGAAATAAGAATTGACTTTCATTCTCATAAACATATACACAGGGTTATTCACGAATATGGCTCGATGGAATATTTTTAGGAAAGACACAAGATTCAGGATTGAAATTCTAAAGGTGAGCTTCAAGTGAGAAGACCAATTTTTTATTGCATAAACAGATTCTCCATTGAATTCTGAGTCTTTTTGATTCCGAAAGTTTGAATTTTCCCGAGAAAATTCTCTTTAAATGAGGAAATACGAAAAAAATCTCAAAATTAAACTCTGTTGAAATACAGACAACTTCCAGGTTTTTTCATTGAAAATTCTCATTTTTCGGAATCTCCGAGAAGAAAGGCTGATGCTTGTTTTCTGATAGAGTGATTTTTAGAATATGATACAGGTCACAAAGTCTTTGCAAAGATAGAAGTGACGAAACATCAAAAAATAGTTTCTTTGAGATTGGAATCCCATTTTTTCGAAGCATTTTCGAAATCTTCGTCGAAAAATAATAGGAGCATACGTCCAAGACCATTTGTCATCAATTTTCAATCTCATTTCGAATGTGTTTTTTTACTGGAAAATAATAAGCGGTCAAGTAAAATTTTTGGAAATCTCTGTTATCGAGAAAATATTTTCTATAGTTCAGACGAGTTAAGTTCTTGAATTATCATCTGTAATGCGGGAGCAACAATTGGTTTGAAGTTCTCAATGTGAGTATTAGTGAAGTCAACGTAAAAAATTCTCAGGAATGCAGAGAAAAATGATTTGTAATAATTTTTAGTAGTCTTGAAAGAATAATCAACAGAACATGTAACAATTTCATTACTGAAAATTCAAATTTCCCTACCATGACAAAAAAGAAATTCTCCAGAATTAAGAATTTGCGGGAATTATCCTGAGCTTCGAAAAATGAAGAAAAACTGAACACGTACGAACTTTAAGAAAATATTTTCACGATAACTGAGATTTCCAGAAATTTTCAGTGATTTTGAAAGAATAGTTAACAGACCATGTAACAATTTCATTACAAAAATTCAAATTTCTCTACCATAACAAAAAAAAAATTCTCCAGAATTAAGAATTTGCGGAATATATCCTAAGCTTTAAGGAATAAAGAAAAACTGAACTCGTCTGAACTATAGGAAAATATTTTCTCGATAACAGGGATTTCCAAAAATTTCACTATTTTCCAGTAGAAAAAAATATTCAGAATGAGATTGAAAATTGAAGACAAAATCGTTTTTCGTGAATAGCTCGAAAAATATTCATGTTGAGATAAAAGTCTCAGACGTATGCTCCTATAATTTTTTGACGAAGCTATCGAAAATGCTTTCAATTTGAAAAAAAAACGATTTTTTGATGTTTCATCACTTCTTAATTTGACAAAGAATTGTGACGTTCTGTATTATATTCTGAAAATCAAGCTATCGGAAAGGAAGCATCAGCCTTTCTTCTCGGAGATTCTCAAAAATGAAAATTTTCAATGAAAAAAGCTCTAAAAAGTCTGTATCTCAACAGAGTTCAATTTTCAGATTTTTTTCGTATTTCCTCATTTAAAGAGAATTTTCTCGGGAAAATTCAAAATTTCGGAATTGAAAAGACTCAGAATTCAGTGATGTGTTGATGTCACTTTCGGAAAACCTAGTCCTAGAACATCAAAAAAATATACTAGAAGTAGTCTTCTTACTTGAAGCTCACCTTAAGAATTTCAATCCTGAATTTTGTGTCTTCACTAGAAATATTCTATAGAGCCATATTCGTGAATAACCCTGTATACCTACTACTCGTCCTTACCGAGTTAAAGGTTAAAGAAGCTAGACCCTATACTTTCCGCAAAGTTCGTATAATACGAGTAATAGTCTGTATTATAAATAAAAGTCGATCTATGCTCACATTAGACAGAGCATCACGTCCAAAATACTGCACCAAATTGGAAAATTCTTTTTTTGTTACGTTCGTTATAGCCCAAAGAAGGTTTTTCCAATGTATCATTCAAGAAAAAACACCTACAAGAAAGAAAAAAAAAGGAATTTCATTCTTTCTAAACTCATTGAGTTGAATTCGTTTGGATTTTGACACAAAACCAGTGAGCCAAAAAATTGTCATGTTATATTCAACAAATTGAAAGTAAATAAAGAGGGGGGAAGCTTCAAATGGTAGGAGAAGCCCGTAAGTTTGGCAATGTCGCCTTCCACAAGGATTCCTCATGGTCCATCCCCTGATGTACTCTCGGAGGACGCTGCTGTCCTTTTTTTTGCGTCTGTCTCCCATTCGTAAGAACATTCCTAGCGAGCAATAAAGCTGTACCGATTTTACGATGCGCACTAACTTCGATTGCGTACTGTCTGAACTACACGTGATCGTTTCAGTAAGTGTATAATTAGTTGGTAAAGATAGCGTACCAACTTTACTGCCCATCTCATGGTTGTGATGTGTATATCTAGACTGGAACGCTAGCCAGGCCGTATAGTAGTTTTTTCCGTTTCCATATCTCGAAATCATTAAGAGGATTATTGGGTAGACGATGAATTGATGAATGCACTCATTCTTATTCGGCTTGGATCTGTTGAATTGTTGTCTCATTAACCCATTGATTATTGGTTTAACTACTACTACGATTGAAGCCATGGAGTCAATATGTTTCTAGAACGTTACAGCAGCCTCACAAAGACAAAGAAACTGCAACACACAAAAGAAGCACACAAAATGATTAAAATTTGGAGAATAAAACGAAGGGTTCTGAACTGATATCCGATATCAGTTATTATAAATAGTCCAACGAACATGGCTTCTATTTGAGATCTCAGCAGAAAGACAGTGTGACGAGAATCTTTGCTGAAATGCAAAATTGTGTAATTGGTCATGGTCCGGGCACGCCTAATTCAGAGAAGGTGAAAAAACAATTTATGATTCTAACAAACCTGATTGGTACTATCCAAAAAGTTAAGGTTGGAGACCATCTACCAGAGGTGAAAAGCAAATTTGTTTCCTAAGGGAGCAATTAAGTGTATCTGGGGATCCCGGGCGGGAAAGCACATCCTAAGATAACTTAGGTGACGGTTGAAGTCCGTCGAGGAAACGGTAAAGTCCTACTTTTTGGTAATTGGGAAATATTAGGTAGTTTCGAGGAGCGAAACGGGAAAAGGGTAAAGTTTCATTTTCGTGGTTGATGAAATATTGAGTAGTTTCGAGAAGTGAAGAACCGAAGAGTAGATTTTTGAAAAAGGGGAATTTTTCGTGTTACTCCGTTAGGATTTTCGAGTCGGGAAGCGCGATCGGAAATTACGGTAGTTGTTGCGAAACGAGATTGAAGCGTTACGGGAATGGTTTATTTCAGAGAACTTGGATTATATCTAAAGGTCAGAACTTTTCAATTTTAATTGATGAGGATAGTTTGAGTCCAAAAGTCTTGCCGTCTCTCACCTCTCATCACCTCACATCTTATTTTCTTATTATCATGTTAATTTGGATTTTGGGTGATCAGGTAACCCAGTGAAAACTGAACATCTAACTTTTTTTTAATGAAATTGTGTTAGACAGTCTGAGATACAGACGTATGGATTGATTAGGTATTTCATTGTTGGTTTATGGGAAATAGATTTTTATGTAAGTTACTATAATGTACCTATAAGAAAGAGTTTCTGGAGAAGGAGAAAACTGAAAGAGAAACACTCTGGCAGAATCTTCCAGGGTTGGATCACTCCAAAAAGTTCCTTCGGAATTTTAAAACTGCAAGATCCAAAAGATATTTGGATCTCAGTAAGAACCACCTACACCTCCTCACTGGCTTTCTTACAGGGCATTGTCGCCTCAGAAAGCACTTGCTGAGAATGGGCGTATCGGACACTGACGAGTGTAGATTCTGTGAGGAGGAGGAAGAAACTCCTATTCACCTAGTCACAGAATGCTTCGGTATTGTAAGCCAAAGGAAACAATGCTTTGGTCAAGAGACCTGTAGGAGTGAGGAATTAGCCTAACTGTAGCCTTTCGAGATATTGGATTTCATAAGATCTCTGGGACTGGAAGGCGAGCTGTAAAGCTTTGTCAGGGGGCACAATAGACCATAAGGTCGCAGTGGACTGTAACCCTTTTTAAACTATCAACTATCAACTAAACGTTTGAAAAATCTATATATGTTCTCCTGACCAAAAATAATAAAACTTCATAATAAAAGCTTCAATTTTATTATAACTGACGTTTCGTCCTAATATTTTGGGCTTCTTCAAAGATTAAAAATTAAAAAACGTAATTATACAAGAATACAACAACAGGGAACATCGGTGAGGACTTTGGTCAGGAGAACATATATAGATTTTTCAAACGTTTTACGTACGTGACCGATACCCTGAACCTAAACTATCAACTACTTCACTAGATTCAAATATCCCTAGAAACTGAAAACTCTATACGAGAAAAATAACACCAAGTCCTACTCTTTTGCAGAAAGCCCTACCCACCCTCTCTCCAAGGTGAAAAGAGCCAAATTTTATTGTAAGGTTGACGTGAAGCCGCTCTCATCGTTAACCCCCTTAACATCTCGGCAACCCCTTATGAACAAAGTCACTTTTTATTAGAAAAAGGACAAAGCTCATATAGGGGTGTCTATTACATTACAAAAAAAAATTAAAATTAAAACAGCTCCTTCTTTGTTAGTTAGTATACTAATATACCGTTCATCCCTCTGATATTACCCCCTCATATTTCGAGAAGAGATGAAACCATTATTTAATCAATTTTTGTTGTGCTGAACTGTGCTAGATTTGAACTGCTTTGTATCGTCAAATTTTTTAATGCCATGTGGATCTGTAGATATTTGGAAATCTCTCGAACGTTCCTGAAGAAAAAACAAACAAACAGCAAATAATCATTATACCTCTTCCTGGAACCCAAAATACGTATTCAAATCGCCGTATTTCCCACAAGATTCGGCAGAACCGTAATCTTTCAATTTCCTCCTCTTACAGACCCTATGACGCCCACTTAGCCTTCAGGCGTCTCCAATGGGAAGCTCGCAAACTGCCTGAGGCGGACTGCCGAACTGAAATTGGTAATTAATTCGGCTAATTTCCAAGTCTAGACACCTGGCAATATCGCAAAACACCGAATTGATTCTCTGAATTCGCGGCGGTCGTTTTTGGTCCCGTCAGTTTTTCGGATATCGCTTTTGGTTCACGTGAAAAACTCTTATTGTTTTTTTTTGTATCGTAATTGTTTTCGTGACTGGCGAGATAGAATTGAATCGGTGATTTTTGATGATTGTAGATCATTCAGGATCTCAACTTTATCATATTGTGATAGATAGATTGGCCTATGAGGCCATCTTAAGAGTTTTCTGAAGTTACCGGCAATGAGGGAATATATATATATATATATATATATATATATATATATATATATATATATATATATATATATATATATATATATATTGCACCTCTTCACTTGAGGGGCATTGACGCCTCAGAAAGCATCTGTTGAAAATAGGTTTATCGGACACTGACGACTGTAGATTCTGTGGGAAGAAACTCCTTCTTCTGATCCTTGTTTGATAACGTTGTCGTTTTCGTTTCTAAGTACTTTGAATCAGTTCTCTTTCACGTTCTCACAATCAACATTCAGTCGATGTATGTAGATTTTCTGCTAGAAGCATAACATGAGTTAACAGTTACTACTATTTGTTTTTAGGTAGACCTTTGTCTTTTTCCTTAGTTTTCCTTGGCGTCCAAAGAAACTTACCGTCTATCTTCTTCTAGTTACTGGTACTACAGACTGTGGACACAGTGGGTGCCATACTGAGAAGCAATGGAATTTTCTTGCCCAATGTGTGCAGAAGGTTTGCTTCAGACATAACATCCAACCTGCGATGATTGTTGCAGTGGACTCAAGGTAACAGATGCAGAGATCTCGAAACACCAGGGTGTTGAGTCGAAGAGAGAGAGCAATTCGAAGCAGTTTGCCACCACGTAGAGATTGAAAAGGTAAGCTTTCAAGATGTTTATCGAAAGCAGAGATGAGTTAACTCGTGATTTCAATACTTGTCGACATAGATTAATTCTTCAGATGTTTCTGAAGAATAATCTATCGCTATGAATTCTCAGGATTGTAAATTTTGTAGAGTTTCATTCAAGATCAAAAGGTATCTGAATCTAAAAAGGAACAACTATACCTTCTCACTAGTGTTGGGTAGTACACGTTTTAAATTGAGTTTGTAAGAGGAGCCTCACTTTGTACTTGAGCGGTACAGTGTACCACTTCAAATGAGGCGAGGCATTCCGGGCGTTCATGACGCGATAGGCAGTTGAGACAAAATTTGTTCTACCACATACTGTGTCATTGTGTCGCTCACAACTGGACCGATGCAATAGGGGGATTACATCATTAGAGTCATCAAGAGCGGTCAAAGGAGCAATCTCTGAAAAAAAACCCATGTTATAACTATACCATCTGGCAAAATCAGATTTTGTTAAAGCGAGCCTATCAACTGGTCCATAACAATCAGGATCACCGTGTAGGATAATCTAATCCGTCAGTGTTGCGTTCATTATTCATAATAATCTTTTTTGCCGGTTTTTTATTTCCTGTCGTGTCACGACCTCACCTCAAATAGACGCGGACCAAGGTCAGACGAATTATTAATCATAGCAATCGGTAAATTATACATTTTCCCATCATCGATCAATATAATCAAGGGAGGAAGATATGATCTCTCGTCGTACGGACAGGACATCCAGCGTTTTGTTCTGCATCATCCTGTCAGCTTCTATTTCGGCGATTGCGAGTTCTGAAGCACCCTGGCGATGAGTTCTTCGACCCCTTTATTGTTATAGTTTTGATCGGACTGAATTGCTTCACCGTATCGCCCACCGATGATCGGAGTTCTTCGGTTCAAGGATTTTCTGCATCGGAGAAGAGTTTATGGAGCTGAAAGCTTCATGACCTTATAGGTTTCGGCTCTTTTTTATGCTTTTTTATTCCCCTGTTTTATCGCCTCAGTCTCAATTTATATTCATGGGAATAACCACATGTTGAAATTCAGAGATATTCTTATAAACTCTTCCACATGAGTTGGGGATATTGACTCAAAATCCAAAAAAATTCTAGTTTAAATGAGATTTTGTGATGAAAATTCATATTCATATGATTTAATTCCCAGGAAATCCAAGCATTCTAAGACTATCAATACAATGTATGGCCTCCACGGGCATCAATAACAGCTTGACGACTTCTTTGCATACTACACACGAGGTTGTTGAACATTTCTTGAGGAATTTGGTTTCATAAACGGGGCAGAAGCTTTTTCAGATCATTTAAGGATTCTGGGGTAGGTTGATGATTATCTAATCTTCTTTGGAGCATATCCCATGCATGTTCTATGCAATTCAAATCTGGTGAGTGCGGAGGTATTGGTAAATGTGGAATACCAAGCTCCTCGAGCGCATTTTCAACTATGGCTGCACGGTGCGGTCTAGCGTTATTGTATAGAAATTGAAAAGTTTCACCAATAGCAGCGTGAAAATTAAGCAAAACATTGTCAATGACATGCTCCCTATAGAATAAGGCGGTCATATTTCCAGGACAAATGTGTAGATCTGTGCGCCCGTTGAAACATATCCCGGTCCATACCATAACACTACCCTTCGGAATGGATGGACTTCTTGGACATAACGACGATTACGGGGTATGCGTGGGATTGTCCATACCCTTATTCTTCTAAAATCTGAAAATCGTCCATATCTGGATTCATCAGTGAAGAGGACACTACGCCATTGATCGTTCCAATTGATATGTTGCCTTGCCCATTCCAGTCTTTGACGCTTATGGTCACGTGTTAATGGAATTCCTCTTAATGGACGTCTAGAACCTAGATTCAATTCTCTCAAATGTCGTCTGATGGTTTGGATGGAAACATGGACCCCATCTACATTTTGAAGAGTATTTCGTAGCATTCTACACGTAGATGTAGGTTTTCTTCTCGCCGAAACGGTGGTGAAACGATCCTGAACAGGTGTTGTTTTTCGTCGTCCACCAAGCCTTGGTCTTTTCAACACGGAATCTGTCTCCCTGAACCTATTCCAAAGTCGAGATATCACACTTTAATTGACTTGGAGCCTTTCCGCTTCAACAATCTGAGTTAGTTCACCCTGTAGCATTCTGATAGCCCTATTAGCCTCAGCGTTTGTTAATTTACGTCTTGGCATTTTCAGAAAATTCGTTTCAAATCGAAGCCGTTGATGAACTGACTCCATTTCAAAATAATAACATTCATGAAGCATATGCAAAGAACCAAACTTCAGAAAAAAGGCGACCAGATTGACGAAATGTCTCATACTGATTTTTATTGGATCGATTCGAATTGTTATTAAGTTTTAAATGATTTTACAGCGATTTTCACGAAGATTACATACATTTCAAAACGATTGAATACGATATCCCTAACTTTTGTGGAGCAGTATATTTACATGGTTTACATTGCATTGCCTCTGATAAGTTTTTTGTTACTCAACGAACGAAATATAAAGTGATGGTTTTACTCGACATAAATTTCGAAATTTTCATTAGTCGATATTGCATATTCTTCTACAGATACTTCAAACTAACTCCTAATATGGGTAACGTCAATTTTCTGGACCGACAACACGTATTCTATCCTCTTGTGATTCGAAAATACTAATCATCATCACAATGATTAATCCCGTAAATATACATCTGAAATAGAATCAATAAAAAAGCAATTTGAATCTTTGATTGAGCTATCAATTTTCCATTCCTTGCGTGGGAAGAGTGGTATCAAAAGTGACATCCACAACGGAAGAGTTTGGGTGATACCAACGGTGACATTGAAATTATAATGATGGTTACGTTGTAAAGGTTGCCATACCATACAACGCTCCATTGTAAGAACAAATCTTCAACTAAGATTCTTTTGTCGATTTTTGAAAGGTCAGAAGAAGAGCACCATCCTGTAGAATCCGAATTCCTGATCGTCAATGACAAATAGCCATGTCAATGAGCTTGTATCAATGAGCAGATGCGAAGATCCTTCTACAGTTCAACTTTAATTGCTAAATTCAGCCACCTGAGACTGTTGAACGATCTACTCAGTCACACGGAAAATGTTTGGAAATTATAACAATTACTTTCAATTATCCGGAGTTCCGATAGATCCAATGAACCTGAGAAGGCTGCTGAATAAACACTACATTTTCTTGATTGCAAGGAATCCTTTCAATGATGAGATAATCCCTGTTGCCTTTTGGTCTATCTCTATCTTCTAGTCACCTCAGACTTTTAGGTAAACCTGAAGCTTCTTCTCGATGGAATAAAAAAGTTTAATAAGATCCAAGAGTTCCTTAATTTTTCAATTGGGGATTGCAAAAAAAGAGTAAATCACTAAGGTGACGACATCCAATGTACGCTGTTATGATTTGTACAACCTGGCATCGAATATCAATGGGATTATTATGTATATTAATTTGATTTATTTATGGTCGCTTAATATTGAGAGCACGTAGTTGAATACTAAGTAGAAAACTCTGTTGGCGTAAAAATAGGAGTTATAAATCAATTTTTTCTCGCTTAAGATCACCTTAAAGAAAATCCTGACTCGTAAACGTGTCTCCTATAATTTTATCGTCTGAAACAAGTAAGATTAAGATATCTCTTTTGCATAACTATATCGGAAAGACTATAACTTTGTTCCAGAATTGATTCCGAGCTTACGAATTAGACAGACAAGGTCGAAATTTCGTTATAATTTTTATGATGGCTATTATGTACACTCATTAAACACCTACTCCTTCTTTACTACCTGGTTGGTTGAAGGTTGGTCATGCAGAAGCCAATAGAACGTGGACATTTCAAATCAATTTTATCAGTCACTGATTGGGGTTTAAGGCCGGATACACATTGAAAACTCGATATGGTCATGTCTTTCTGATGGTTGAGGAGAACTTGCAATCTTCATTGTAGGGAGAGGTACTTAATTGTTAAATTGAGTATCCTTTTCCTGTTCATACTTCCCCTTTTATCTAACGAACGGATGTTCGTTGCTAATACACAACTTGATTAAAATTAATTGGATAAAAATTACACTCTTGAACACCATTGCTTTGTTAGGTCGATCTTGTGCAGTTAACAGAGGGTAACTTGGGGTTCCATTGGAAAAGACAACACGATACTTTATGGACCTAATAAGACAGCAAATATGAGTTATACATTCTTCTTTTATTGGAGTTAATAAGGAAGAAAAGAAAAGCTTTATCGATCTCGAAATTTTTATTAAATTACAATATGGTTACATAAAATTCGACTTCCAAGAGGTAATCTCCAGGCCTTAATAATATGAAGAAAAAGACTCAACTAAAACTACAGGAGAAACAAATTAAACTACAAATTAAAAGATATAGTTAATTCGATTTCAGTCAAATTGATCGAGTGAATTTTATTGATTGATCTGCATCATCTTATTTTGTAATTTCAATTTAAATTGTTGTTTTTGTTGGTTCAGTAGAAACATATGTATCCATCGTGTTATTGGGCAACTTTTGGAGTAGACATAGATTTTCTTTGTTTCTGTGTTTTATTTGAACAAAGTTTAATTCAGCCGACGTGCCAAATTTTTTTCATTTCATATCGTCTTAATAGACATATTGTTGGTTAACCTTACAACTCAAGATTGGATGAACTGTTTGTTATGAAAGATTTTTTGTTGGATTCTTCTACGGTGGAGTTAACATGAAAAACATTAAAATTCTGAAAAATTTCATAAAATGTAAAAAAAATTGGAAATAATTTTCTTTCTTGCGAATAACGCCAGTAGATGTCGCTACGATTGACAGCGTTTTCGTTTGAGTAATATATATTCGATATTTATTCGATGCACTACATTTTATAATAATATTAACGCATCTAAGTCCATGTGTTATCACACCTTTCTTTCTTCCGAACACTACGGAAAATTTTATGACGAAATGTTTTGAACAAACAATTATGTTTATAACTAGCTGACTTCGTACTGCCTCAATGGATAAATAAAAAGCAACTTTAATATTATAATAAATTTTTATGGTATAATGTTGGCCAAGAAGTGTTCAGAATCATTTCCTATCCCAGAAACTAAAGAGTGTAGGGGATCTGGTGGTGGGACCAATTGTGGTAATGGGCAGTTAGATACGGTAGCTGACCTTGTGAACTTTGTTTCGCCTTAGAGATGAATAAAGTTGTTTTTTTTTAAGAAGGAAATATATTCGGTGGAATACAAAAAAGTGCAAAATATATAAAAAATTTAATTGCATTGAAATAGGTATATACATTGTTATTCATACATCAAAAGAATTCTCTTTATTTAAGAGGTAAAAAGGGAACTTTTTTTAATATTTTATCGATTGAGGCAGTACGAAGTCTGCTGGGTCAGCTAGTGTTATATATTTTTATATTTCATTTTTTCATTCAATATCATATTTTTACTTGAAGAATGTGCGTTTCAGGGAAAATACAGAGTGCTCTTTCCTCAAGGTATATATGTAACCGTTGAAGATATTTATTCGCAACCTTTTCATTATTTTGACATATGCTGAACTTTGGAAGATACAGGGTGATTCTGAAGTTATTGCGTTTTCGAGGATACTGTGCAATTTGATAAACTCCAGTTATATTTTCAAGATGAAAACTGTTTTGGACACAGACTTTCACGTTGAATTCATTGGCGTACACTGAAAATTTTTTGGGATTTCATTTTCGAGTTGAATTTGAAAATGATAGTTTTTTGGCAAATATTTTATTTTATTTTCCGAATGAATTGCATATTTTTCCTGATTGAAATAATATAAAATAACACTCGCAGCTGAAATAATACAATGCATACAATTTGAAATTCACAGGATCTCTGGACTAATCCAAATGAATAATGTTGAGAGATTTTTCATGATTTTGATGATGATACTTATTGAAACAAATTTACCTATAATTATTTTATTCCAAAGGAGCATAAAGAATTTACATTAGACCCAAGGGCGTTCAATGCTCAATAATGACAGCGTTAACCGAGAAATAAAATCAAAACAACGACTACGTCACCCAAAATAAATTAAACGTCGAAACAAACAACGCAATTCGAACGATAATCGAACGATAATCCTAAATTTTTTATACACGCAATATTCAATTTATCCGCATATCTGAGTTCTAATACCGCAACATATCACCGTATAATTGCTGCCCCAGGGCGCCACTTACCATAAAAACTAAATACGACGTTCCTATATCCCATACAAGACCCTCCCATCAAAATATAATTGAAAATATCCTTACAGCCACTCTGTAATGAGTATTTCATTATAGATCGAGGAGAGAGGGGGTTTTCTCCAGCAAATCTCGCGTTAAACTGTCCGTTCAATAAAATGCACGCGAATTATTGAGTACGATCTTAAAACTTCAGCCACACCAAGTTGAACGGTTCAATGGAACCGTTTAACACTTCGACAAGAGTTCCAGTAAGGCAGCACGAAGTTGGATATTTAGATCGAATCTGCGAACCTGGAATTCGAGCAGAATCGGCGTTGGGTTGCTACAGGGTGGATCTCGTAAAAATTCCAAATAACCATTGTTCCAATAATGATGAACATGTAATCAATGAATTTCACCATGAAAATTGTGTTAGAGTGAGATATTCTAGCATGATTATGTTCTAGAAGATGTGGTAGATTAAATAGATTTGACACAGAATCATAGAAAAGTTGTTACCTCTCAAATCTTAATATATGAAACTATGTTGGCCTATTGGTAACACCATTTATAACTAAAGATTGGATGAACTGTCTGTTATGAAAGATTTTTTGTTGGTTTCTTCTACGGCGGGGTTAACATAAAATACCATAAAACCCTGAAAAATTTGATGAAATGGAAAAAAAAATTAACGCATCTGAATCCATGTGTAATTACAACTACCTTTCTTCCGAACACTTCGGAAAATTTTATGATGAAAAGTTTCGAACAAATCCCCATTCTACTATTATCGACAATGTAAACAATTACTGTGTATTTTGAGTTGCCTATACGTGCACAATGGACAATCAGCAATCTGGCCTACTGATTCTCGCATTCTCGGGAAAAAAAAAATAAAAATGTTGTTCATCACAAGGTACTACAACGAAGAAATCGTAAAATATAAAAAAAAGTTACCTCTTGAATAAAGAGAATTCTTCTGATGTATGAATAACAATGTATAGGGTGATTGTTTATATTCTACTCAATAGCTATCTCAGTTAATATTGGTCGTACGAAAACGTTTGAATTGGCAAATTTGGAGTATGTTTCATGGGCATTCAAAATTCAGTACTAAGAAATTCATAAAGGCATCGAAAACCTAAAAATTTGTTGTGAACTATTGTTTTTTAAATGGTACACCCTGTATTTTATTTTTCTAATCGGTAAAGCTCTTTCTTCTGATTTCAAATATATAAACTTTATTGAGGTTAATTTCGGCAATTTCGGTGTTTGGAAAATATAGGTGTTTTAGTCTTAATCTGAGGCAGCTGTGTAAGACCACTCGAGAATGCTGTGATCTTTTTATATCGAAGTTCTATTCTATGGCCTCCCGATAGTCCCTACTTAACCTCCTTGGACACTTTTTTATGGGGATATTCGAAATATAAAGTGTATATGGCTCCTCCTCAGAATATTAAAGAGATTTATTTCAGAATAGAGGAAGAAATAATTGAAAACCTCAATATATTTCATAAATGGTAAGGAAAACCCTTAAAAAATCAATTTAAAGATATCGACTGTGTAGACATATATGAGGGTCATTTGAGCAATTAATTCAACTTGTAGTTAATATATAAATAAAATAAATATGAGTTGTTTTTTATCCACGTTTCCTTTGATATAAAGAAATCGCATCGTTATCGTGTGGCATTCCACAGCTGCCTTAGATTTAGAAGAAACTATCTATATTTTTCAAAAAATAATAATAATAATAATATCGACTTTATTTTACTAAACTGGTACAAAAGGCGATATTTAGCTTAAAGCTATTCTTACATATAACCTTATCATACCGTCATCAAGGAACTTAAAATATAAAATTTTCATCACCAATGCGAAAGAAAAAAAAAAAAAAAAGAAATTAACCTCAATAAAGTATATATATTTGAAATCCGGAGAAAGAACTCTACCGATTGGAAAAATAAAATACAGAGTGTACCATTTGAAAAACAATAGTTCATTTCAAATGATCAGATTTTCGATGCCTTTATGAATTTCTCAGTACTGTATTCTAAATGCCCATAAAATTTGCCCATTCAAACGTTTTTGTACGACCAATATTAACTGAGATAGCTATTGAATAAAATATAAACAATCACCCTAGACATACCTTTTTCAATGCAATTAAATTTCTTGTATATTTTTTAGTTTTATATTTTTTGTTTTCCACCTAATATATTTCCTTCTCAAAAAAAAAACCAACGGTTAGTAAAACTTTATTCATCTCTAAGGCGAAACAAAGTTCGCCTTGTCAGCTAACTCATTTAATTGCCAATTGCCACAATTGGTCCCACCACCAGATCCCATACGCTCTTTAGTTTCTGGGATAGGAAATGATTCTAAACACTTCTTGGCCAACATTCAAAAATATAACAGCTTCCAGACGACATCGTTTGGCACAACACATTACTGTACAGGACAATTTTATGTCCACTTTCAAGGTATTATACCATATTAGTTTATTATAACATTAAAGTTGCTTTTTTATTTATCGATTGAGGCAGTACAAAGTCTGACGGGTCAACTAGTAATAAAAAATTTATGGGTCCAAAGAGATTTTCCTCATTTTTATTTCAAAGCCAGAAAATCGAGGTTTTATGCTTTCATTAAAACTCCCTGTATGTGTCCTCAATCTAATTTCTATTGATACAAAGTAGGACTCAATAATCATCTTCACTCTCCATCATCCTTTTTTTTATACCACATGTTAACCTTCCGGCTACCAATGCAAGATGGTTCAACAAACTGGGAACCGATGTGGCAACCCCGCCTGTATCTTACGCAACACCTCAAATCCTAATCGAAAAATCCATATTAATTTTCGAATTAAAAAAAGCGTTCTAATCTCGACCTTTGAATCTACGAATCATCCTATGGTCATTTCGCAACCCGACGTACCATCATCAACATCCAATGTCGCGGTGCTCAAGACGGTTCTGCAGCCAGATTGACCGTCATACCATAGCTGGTACCGGCTGACATACTTGATTAAATGGCAGTTGTCAGGACACGGTTGTTTTTGGTTATTCAACCGATCCGCGGATTACGCAAGAGATCGGTAGGATCACTTTCTTCTGGGCAGTGTTGAGCGGGTTACTTTGGGTCGAGAGGTTTTTTCTGGGTCAAGATCGTTGAGATTGCGCGTATTTGGGATGAGCTGGTCGGTACGTCTTTGGGGGGAGTGTTTATGGTAAGGTACCAGAGATGAACCCGCAATATATGGTCCTTCGACAGATGATATAGCAATCTATTGTGTGCAAAAACCCCTTGTTCACATGCTGAAAGTGTATATGTATATATATATATATATATATATATATATATATATATATATATATATATATATATATATATATATATATTTTTTCTTATTAAAAAGAGAGCTAAAATAATACAATAAATGTTGAAACAAAAAGGACCTAAGCTGAGGTAAAAAAAGAACGGGGTATCATAACATTCTTCGTATGATAACATAAAATATTAAATATCAGGAAAATCTTGAAAGACATCAGTGTGATCATCTTCATGTCATCCGTCGATGGGCTCGGATAAACAGATTCTTTCCAAAACGACTCGCAATTCTTAATCTGAAATGAAAAAAGACAAAAGCAGAAAAAAAACCGATTATTCAGAATAAATCCAATGCATTTTAGAAATGCATTTGATACTTTAAAAAACATCAACATTCAGATTTCTTGGCCAAATGATGTACGGAGGTTTATAAATATTTATGACAGAAATGTCACAAAATTCGAAAGAGATGAAAAAAAAACTCCATCAATTTCCCCTTTCCGAATCTGTTGAAAATTACGAACTGATAATTTTTTAACATAACAAGCTAAACTTGTAAAAAATCAATTAATACATAACTTTCAACTGTCCTCTTTCACGAGGATTTTTTTCTGTTGCCGTGTGGGTTTCTTGCAGAAGAATCACTTCGATACCATGTTCGTCAGCTAATTTGGAGACGTAATCACACTTGTCTTTCGAAATTCCTCCGATATTCAAATTCAAAATCCACAAATTCTTGCTCTCTGGTCGTGAGGATTTTTCAAACCGGATACGACCTTCCAGGTGATGATTTTGCGGCACTTCAGATGTTTGAAGACCGCTACGGGACCCCAATGAAAGGAAATCATCTCCCATAGATAAACCAAACATTTTATAACACAAGAAAACAGAATATTTTTCAGGACCAAAAACTACGACATACTCCGAAAATTGTCATTCTGATAATATATATGGTTCACATGCTGAAGGTGCATAGGTGACAATACTGAACCAGTACCATTTCTAGTTTCAACCCCATGTTTTCCAAAAAGTCCCCTTCAATTAAGATAAGATCTGAATCTTAATACAATGACAACTTCAAAATCTTGCAATGGACCTAATTATCTTGATATATAAAACTAATTCGGCAATTTTGTTGGTTACACCATTTATAACTCAAGAACGGATGAACTGTTTGTTATGAAAGAGTTTTTGTTGGATTCTCCTACGGCGGTGTTAACATAAAATCAACGCACATTCTGAAAATCTCAATTTTAATGAAAGTTAACTCTACATTGAATTTATAACTTATTTTTTATGTTCTCTCGGGCAGGTTTTGAACGAAACAAGACACAATAAATGGAAGAAAAATTCAGGATTTCACCGAATCTTAGGAATGACAATTTTCAAAATACTGAAATGCTGATTATAAGTGATTTAATACTTGGTATTTCCACCCCTTGCGTTAATTACAGCTCAGCAACTACGGTTCATACTCAAAGTGAGTGATCTTAAAATGTTCTGATCTAATACTTCCCAGATTTCTCCGAGTTGGATTCCTAAGTCATTAAAAGTAACTGGATGATTTTCTGAACTTCTCAGCCTTCTATTGAGGTTGTCCCAAACCTGCTTAATCGGATTGAGATCTGGACTTCTTGCTGGCCATTCCATTCGAGAGACTTCAACCTCTTAAAGGTACTCCTGTACAATGCGCGCATGATGGGGTCTGGTATTATCGTCCATAAAAATGAAATTCTCACCTATGTATGGGGCAAATTGCACTACATGCTCTTCAAGAATGTTCCTTTTATCCTTATCAGCATTCATAGCTCCATTATCAACGACCACTAGGTCTGTGCGAGCAGTCAAAGATATTCCACCCCATACCATAATCGATCCTCCCCTGAAACCAGTAGTATTCAGGAAATTGCACTGAGCATATCTTTCATGTGGACGTCTGTAAGGGAACGTCGATTACAATGGTAGAGGCAGAATCTAGACTCATCTGTGAAGAGAACTCTTTCCCAATCGGCCTCTTCCTTGGCTGGAGTAAGAGCTGGGCCTCTTGCCGCGACACGAGGCCTTAAATCATATTATCTGAGGCGATTTCTTATTTTCTGAGTGCTAATTTGCAGCCCATGAGTTTGCCCAAGCTGATTTTGAAGGAGGCGAGCGGTTGCAAACCGTGGTCTCAACGAAGAAACTCTCAAGTAACGTTCTTGAATGGCAGTTGTTACCCGTGGTCTACCCTGTCCTGGTCTTCGGACATTCATACCTGTTTCTCTGAATCGCTGCAACATTCTGTACACACTTGTATGGGAAACTCCAAACCTTCCTGCAATTCTTGTGTATGTCACCCTTCTTCTCGCAAAACTACCGCTTGGGCACATTCCTCTTCAGTCAAATTGCGTGTTTCGCGTTGCATAGCGATCGAGTGTAAAAAATCAAACGAAAGAAAAACTATTGATCACTAGAATTGATCGAGAACAACTGATTTTAGAATGGAGCCAATACATTCAAAATCTGATAATATCATCTTTTTTTAATCCTGCTGGGAAAAAACATCTGTATTGAAGAAAAACGTTGAAGGTGGATAACATATGCATGCTTAATTCTGATAAAATAATTATCATTGAGAACACCTTCAGTTGTAGAATAAATTTGAGATTTCCATAATGTATGTTAATTTTTTTGAGCAGTGTATGTGCAAACTGTTGTGACATCCTTCCAAGTGCACAGGAAATGTCAGATGTATTGATTTACGATTCTTCTGGACCGATGACAGAGAAAAACGAAAGTTTTCCCAAGACAGGTTCTCGACCAATTTCAAATTTTTCAATCTTATTATCATCATTCATCACCTCCATATATGCTTTCACTGCTTGATGTATCTAATTACATGCGAGATTATGTTCCACTATGATCGACATGTAATCCATGAAACGTTGATTAGAAAATTATGTAACTATCCCACTGTAATTATTGTAATGAGTCCATAAACTTTCAATGTCCACATATCTTAAGCACGGTCAGAACGCCTCTTCGTAAAGGTTACCAACAGAAGTTCGTGATTTCGTGAGTTTGTATTTTGGGAGATTAGCATATAATGTATGATTGTCTCAGTTTGTTTTCTGAAACTTAGACGATGAGGTTGCAGAAAAATTTGACGTTCTTGGTTCTAGCATTGAGTGTAATATTCTGCTTCACAAGAGTTAGGGTTAGGGATATCGTATTCAATCGTTTTGAAAATTATGTAATCTTCGAGAAAATCGCTGTAAAATCATTCAAAACTCAATAACAACTTGAATTGATCCAATAAAAATCAGTATGAGACATTTCGTCAATCTGGACGCCTTTTTTTCTGAAGTTTGGTTATTTGCATATGCTTCATGAATGTTCTCATTTCGAAATGGAGTCAGTTTATCAACGGCTTCGATTTGAAACGAGTTTTCTGAAAATGCCAAGACGTAAATTAACAAACGCTGAGGCTAATAGGGCTATCGGAATGCTACAGGGTGGCCTAACTCAGATTGTTGTAGCGAAAAGGCTTCAAGTCAGCCTAAGTGTGATATCTCGACTTTGGAATAGGTTTGGAGAGACAGGTTCCGTGTTGTAAAGACCAAGGCTTGGTGCTCAGGATCGTTTCATCACCGTTTGGGCGAGAAGAAAACCTACATCTACGTGTACAATGCTACGAAATACTCTTCAAAATACAGATGGGGTCCAAGTTTCCATCGAAACCATCAGACGACATTTGAGGGAGGCGAATCTAGGTCTAGACGTCCATTTGAAGGAGTTCCATTAACTTGTGACCATAAGAGTCAAAGACTGGAATGGGCAAGGCAACATATCAATTGGAACGATCAATGGCGTAGTGTCCTTTTCACTGATGAATCCAGATATGGACGATTTTCAGATTATCGAAGAATAAGGGTATGGACAATCCCACGCATACCCCGTAATCGTGACTATGTCCAAGAAGTCCATCCATTCCGAGATGGGTAGTGTTATGGTATGGGCTGGGATATGTTTCAACGAGCGCACAGATCTACACATTTGTCCTGGGAATATGACCGCCTTACACTATAGGGAGCATGTAATCGACAATGTTTTGCCAAACTTTCTCGCTGCTATTGGTGAAACTTTTCAATTTCTAGACGATAACGCTAGACTGCATCGTGCAGCCATAGTTGAGAATGCGCGCAAGGAGCTTGGTATTCCACATTTACCAATGCCTCCGCACTCACCATATTTGAATTGCAAAGAACGTGCATAGGGTATGCTCCAAAGAAGATTAGATAATCATCAACCTACCCCAGAATCCTTAAATGATCTGAGAGAACTTCTGCCTTTATGAAACCAAATTCCTCAAGAAATGTTCAACAACTTCGTGTGTAGTATACGAAGAAGATGTCAAGTTGTTATTGATGCCTGTGGAGGCCATACATTGTATTGATAGTCTTAAAATGCTTGAATTCCTGGGAATAAAATTTCGGTATTTCACTCGATTTTTCTTGACCACCTTGTATACGTTGCAGACCTACAGGCTAAAATTAATTTCATTTCCTGCAACTTGAAATCATATTAATATGAATTTTCATCACAAAATCTCATTTAAACTATATATTTTTGCAATTCAAGTCAATATTCCTAACTCATGTGGAGCAGTTTTTTCTAATTGGTTCTACATATGGACTCATTGGAGAAATTATCTCCATCCATGCGCTTTCCAGTTCTTATGTCCAAGGGCCAAACGATATCTTACAGCTGAAATTGTGCAAGAAATTAACTTCTTGTGGTATTTTTTTATTAACCCCCCGAATGTCTTCAATACTAGAGCACTGTGAAAACAGTAAAGATTCTTAACGAACACAAGCAGTGATACCAATGATATTCACTCGAATTTCAGAAAACGAGAGTGTTATTTCCTGTTATGATAATCAAGAGGATTCTCTGGGAAATGTGTTCGTACAAAACGTAATGTCGAAATTGAAGAAGGCGATGCAGGAATGTTTCCTGCGAGACAAAACAGAAAACAATGGAGTGTCGTGATGATGCATCTCACGAGCGAACAGCCAACGACCGGGTTGCAGGGGAAAATCAGTGGCGTGCCGTTGTTGGGTTAATTCGCAACATAAAGTTTATTCTTTGCTTGTTAGACTATTGGAAAATATGCTATCCGACTGAAGGTTCCGTGTTTTGTGGATAATGATAGTAGGAATTTCGAAACCTTGAACAATGGTCTTCCACAAGGTTCAGTTTAAGCACCTCTTCTATTCAATTTATATTTGTGTGACGTTCCAACTATACTGCTACACTAGAGTTAGGGATATCGTAATCCTCGAGAAAATCGGTGTTAAATCATTCAAAACTCAATAACAACTTGAATTGATCCAATAAAAATCATTATGAGACATTTCGTCAATCTGGTCGCCTTTTTTCTGAAGTTTCGGTCTTTGCATATGCTTCATAAATGTTCTTATTTTGAAATCGAGTCAGTTTATCAACGGCTTCTATTTGAAACGAGTTTTCTGAAATTGCCAAGACGTAAATTAACAAACGCTGAGGCTAATAGGGCTACCGGAATGCTACAGGGTGGCCTAACTCAGGTTGTTGTAGCGAAAAGGCTCTAAGTCAGCCAAAGTGTGGTATCTCGACTTTGGAATAGGTTTTGTGTTGGAAAGACCAAGGCATGGTGGGCGACGAAAAACAACACCTGCTCAGGATCGTTTCATCACCGTTTCGGCGAGAAGAAAGCCTACATCTACGTGTAAAATGCTAAGGAATACTCTTCTAAATGCAGATGGGGTTCAAGTTTCCATCGAAAACATCAGACGACGTTTGAGAGAGGTGAATCTAGGTTCTACAAGGAATTCCATTAACACGTGACCCTAAGCGTCAAAGACTGGAATGGGCAAGGCAACAGATCAATTGGAACGATCAATGGCGTAGTATCCTTTTCACTGATGAATCCAGACGAATCCAGGACTAGGAGCTATTCCACATTTACCAATACCTCCGCACTCACCAGATTTGAATTAATAACAATAACAATAATTTTATTAATCAGTTCGGCGATATATATATTCTTTTGAATAAGAGAGCTAAAATAATACAATAAATGTTGAAACAAAAAGAACCTAAGCGATATAACAATGTTACGGAAAATCGTGCCTAAACAATGTTTGTGTGCTGATCTCCCGACTTAAATTTGGGCATTCAATATCCTAGAAACTAAGAACAATCACAAAATTGATTAATTATCGAATACAGGATACATGGAGACTCTGTATGAAAGAAAAGTAGAAAAGAAGGAAAGAAAACTGCACTCAGACTTTGAATATTTCCTCAAATGCTGATGGATTATCAAAAATGAATATTTTTAGTTTCTTTTGTATAGTTTTCTGTTGTTCATAGAATCTCTCACTTCGGTAACAAATGATTGCACGTTTCTGGTAGCACAAAAAGTAGAAATCTGAGATTTATTGTCCTATACCTCTAGTGCAGTAACCGTGATCTATGGTTGAAAATATATCGTTTATTTTCAAGAGGAATATCAAAGAGCAAAAGCAATATGAGTTACGCAAGTTCATCAGTCGGTTACAATCATATAATTTACTAGTTCGGAAAGGTTGCGGTTTACTGAGAAAATTTTCAATTTTCATGGATAGAACATGCATGGGATATGCTCCAAAGAAGTTTAGATAATCATGAACCTACCCCAGAATCCTTGAATGATCTGAGAGAGCTTCTGCCCCGTTTATGAAACCAAATTCTTCAAGAAATGTTCAACAACCTCTTATGTAGTATGCAAAGAAGATGTCAAGCTGTTATTGATGCCCATGGAAGCCATACATTGTAGTGATATTCTTAAAATGCTCGAATTCTCTCGGAAAAAAATCCCATTTAAACTATATTTTTTCGCAATTAAAGTCAATATCCCTAACTTATGTGGAGCAGTTCACATACTCTTTCGAAAAATTCATTTATGCCGATGATTTTGCTCTGGTTTTTCATCATTCTAATTTTCATAGCAAAAGTACCCTTTCCAATAGTTTTTTGTCATCATCTGTTTTTGCACTTCTCGATCGATCTACAATGCCTTTCCATTTATCCAAACGTCCATTCAAAAAAGCTCTGAATTCACATACCCCTTGACTTGCGATTGGTCCAATTTGTTTTTGTCCCTCTCATTTTTCTGTCATGATTTTTGTCCACATTCTAGACGACTTTACATAGTATCTGACTATAGATCAACCTTGCTAGCTCTTGACTCCCATTACTTGAGTCAGATTTAGTCTGGGAATCTGACTCAACGTTTTGAAGAAAAACACCAAGTCAACCTCACCTGGGTGCCTGGTCACTCCGGTGAAGGGCAGGAAACAAAAAAAAAAAGAAACTCCTACTCAACTAGCCGAACCTGAAAAGTTCTCTCACTCAGTAAATAAGAACAGAGAAAAATTACTGAGCTGAGGCAAACCTACATCTTGCAAAGTGTTATATCTTTCGACTATCAATAGTATGGTTTTTTTAAGCAAACTTTGTTGTTCCCATGTTCTTCTGGAAAGTTTTAGCATTTCTTTTTCTGCCGCTGCTGAGAGTGGTAACATTATTCCAAGAGGTTTTTTGGAAACTTTGGTAAAATGGGACATTATAGAAGTATCTGAATCTTAGCAAGATACCCTAGATTTCCTCTCTGGATTCCTCACAGGATTCTGCTACCTCATGGGAAGGGCTATAGCAGAAAATGAAGGGTGCAGATTTTGTGGGAAGGAGGAAAACACTCTGAATCACCTGATGATGGAAAACGTTGCCATTGCTTGCCAAAAAAGCTGTGAACAAGAGACTTGTGGAAGTGTTCAACATTCCGCCCACCATAAATAAAACCATTTCAGGTACTGGACTCTCTAACTAGAGAGAGAGCGTGCTGAGCAATCCATAAAAAACTCTGATGGGGGGCACAATAAAACCCCCTCAAAATCTACAAATTACAATCTGCCGATTCTCCCAACCGATCACTAGAAAATCCCTGCTGGCACGCCACTGCATGACGCGAATCTGCACGATGGGTCGATATAATCCTGCGGACAATGTTACCGCTTATTACGGAGCCCTACACTGGTAATTTGCATAAAAATGCATAGCACGAGTCGGATATATCCGATCAGATGCGATACTGAGATGCAATATTGGAAAAACGGCGTGGTTTGGATTGCGCATTGCGTTTGATGGATCGACAAAGCTCACAGTGCATGGCCATATTTGAAATGACAGATGTAGAGGGAGTAGATAAGGTATAAACTCAGGGATTGGAGAAAAGAGAATGAGAAAAAATAATCGAAAATCACCTCATTGTGGTTCGAAATAGTCCCCATGATGACCTGTAGACTTCTGCATGCGTTTGAACTAATGTAGAATGCTTACACCTTCGAATTTTTGAATATTGCTATTCTCCGTAGAAAATAAAAATGGTGTGTGAAAAAAATATTCGGATACGTGAAATATCGACCGAGTTATTGCGTTATAAACATGAGGGCTCCCCTTAGTTTGCCAGAGTGTCGATGGATCCGTGTGACGTCACAACACAACGTTCGTTCAGTTAGTAGCTCGCGCTCGTAGGGTTTACAAGAGATTACTGTTTGAAATGTCTAATTTGAGAATGAGAAAGTCGAGTGTTGTTTCAGAATGTTAAAATACGACTAATAATGAATCGGAGAAGTTTTTTTCGGTTTCTATGGATGTCTCAATGGATAAAGGCCGTGAAGAGGTTGAATAATGGGAATATTCCTTGATTTTAGCTTTAAAATGAATATACAATTGCAATTGCACATCTTGTATAATATCTACTGAATATACCCAGCATTTTTCGATTTCAGAATAAAATTGTTGTACTCAATTGTGGTTCTCGAGATATCTCAAAAACTGAAAATGTGTACCAATCTAGCACTGATCGAAAAGTGAGTGGTCCTTTAAATTTTTTTGATAGTCTTCCCAGATTCCTGAAAAATCAAAATTGAAAAAAAAGATAGCCCGTCACTTTTTTATTCCCACTGATGAATGAAAAAATTAATGCTACATTTGTGCTGTCTTCTAATACCGTTAATATTTTCAGAAAAATTCTTTAGGTTTTCTAGCAAATTACGATAATGAAAATAAAGTCAATCCAGCACTTTTTTTTTTTTTCCGACGAAATTTGTTTCATATGATTGTGTCGCAATTGTGACAACTTGTGCCACTCAGATTTTCAGAAAAAATCAACAGGTACCTCTCCATATGGAGGAAATCAGAAATATCAGTAGATTCAAGGAAAATCAGCTCACCTGGCAACAGTGGGTGTGAGGTTGGCCCAACACTTTTGGATTTTGAAGAAACCCTTCGTTGTGCTGGATTGTGCTAGGCTTGTGCTGCTTTGTGTCGTTGGAATTTTTTTTTTTTTCATTTCTCAAGATATTTTACAAAATGTGTTGAACACATTTTAGGAAATATCTTGCGAACCGAAAGGAATTGAAGAAAAATTCCAACGGCACAAAGCAGCACAAATCTCTCACAATTCAGCTCAACAAAAATTTTCTCGAAAATCCAAAAGTGCTGGGCCAAACTCACACGCACTGTTGCCAGGTATGTTGATTTCCCTTGAATCTACTGATTTTTCTCATTTCCTCCATATGAGGGGAAACCTGTTGGTTTTTTCTGGAAATCTGACCGGCATAAGTTGTCACAATTGCGACACAATTATATGAAACAATTTTCGTCGGAAAAAAAAAGAAAATTCCTGGGATGACTTAATTTTCATTTTCGTTATTTGCCAGAAAATCTGAAGAATCTTCGGGAAAATATTCAACGCACAAGATAGCACAAATTTGTCCAATTTTTCCAGTGATTGGCAATTATTTTTCTTCAATTTAGATTTTTCGGAAAACTAGCCAGACTTTCGGAAAAATTCGAACTTCACACAACTCAGTACATGTGGTGCACAGTTTTTTTTCAGTCGATAGCATCCATATTTTCGAAAAATGCCGGACAGGCCCATTTTTTCAGTTTTCGAAAAAATCCCGAGAACAAAAAAAATTTCTAAAATCCAAAAGTGCTGGACTAACTTCCTCCACATCTACAAGACACATATAATAAGGAATGGTGTCAGCACCTCCTTCAATTCCAATTTTTTCGAGGCGTCGTCCGCACTCGAGAATTCAATTTTTTCCCCTTATTAGTTTTTGATTAACCGTGACTGTCGCGAATTACATCATTTCCCCGAAACTCCCAAAAGTTATTGCCAAATCGACGCGAAACACGCGAAGTTCTCCGAAACACGATGCAGGCATTAATCTAAGTCGGCGAAATCTGAGGTAGAATCTTGCGTGTTGGTGTTCTTTTAGGCGCCGACAAAGCTAATGGGGATCCTGCGAATTCCTTTTAATTTTGGCGTCATTAGGCGCTACTTTCCGAGATTCCAACGAATTTCGGTCGTTATTCCGATGGGACAAGGGTTTATTCAAATTATCGGTAATTTGATAATAATGGACGTAATTTGTTGTCGATATTCGGAATTTATGCGAGGAAAAGTACAGCGGAGCTGTTTTTAAACTCAGCCTGAACAAAAATGGACAACGAATAAAGTTCATTGAAATGAAAGTGAATAAAAAATATCGAATGAAAATACAATAAAAATTAAACAGATTTAGCAATAGGGATCCTAAAAAGATACCATCAGACTAAGCCCATCATCTAGAAGAAAGCAGAGTCGCGTTCTTAATAATTTTTGTTGTACACTCAATATTGTTTTTCTTTTATTGATGCTTCTCAGGAAGTGAACAAAAAATCTCCAGAACTTTGTACCATAATTTTCCAAACCATTTTCAGCTTTGTCAGGGGGCACAACCCCTTTTAAACTATCTATTGAAATATTTTCTGGGAGGTCTTTGCATATTCCTGAAAACTTTATTTGGGTTTTCTCTCTAAGACTCTGAAACAAGAAACAATAAGAAAAAAAATTTAAATAATAGAAGAAATGACCTTGCGTGAAAATTTGAGCACTAATTTGTCAGGTGCCAAAATTTTACAAGAAGAAATTGTTGCCTAACAGTGAACAAACAGAAAACACTTTGAACTCTGAAGCGTAACGTTTCGGAGTCTAAATCAGACTCCATCGTCAGACAATTTCTATTTTTCATATAACTTCGCAGAATCGTGACAATATTTTGATTTTTCAATTGACATTTGTCAATATAAGATGAACATAGATAAATATTGAGTACTAGATGTTGATATCGTTATTTTATTTCGAAATTCCCTGAAACCAGTTCTTTTTTCAATAAATCCATCCAAATTCGATCTATTCCTACTGAACAATTGGCGAGATTATCAGCCTCATCCAACAAAATACAAGCTGACTCCTTAATTTTTTTCATAAGTATCTGGTTCCGTCATTAGAATTTTTGTGCCATTCGAATCCATCATGTGATTGCCAGTATTGGAATACACATGATTTGCTATCTGCGATCTACCAATATCTCTATTTTTTATGTTTTTCTAATCTTTACGTTTTCTAATTTCTAAAGGTCTTGATGTTTCTCCTGTATAAGATTTTCCACAAATACAGGGAATATTGTGAATACAATTCCTTGATTTTTGGTTCTCATTCAAAGGTTCAGTTTTTGCTAATATAGATTGTAAATCATTTTTTGTTTTGAAAGCAGTTCTCATGTTGAATTCAGAACCAATTTTTTTTGAAAGTCCATGAATAAAAGGAATAAAATTAATTAGAATTGGTCGTTCTTGACGGTTTTTTGTTGGTTGCTGATTGTTATTATCGTTTTGACGCAAAATTGTTCATGGACTTTCAAAAAAAAATTTAAAGAATTGGTTCTAAATCCTACATAAGAACTATTTTCAAAACAGAAAATGATTTACGATCTATATTAACAAAAACTAAACCTTTGAATGAGAACCAAAAATCAAGAAATTGTATTTACAATATTCCCTGTATTTGTGGAAAATCTTACAGGAGAAACATCAAGACCCTTAGAAATTGGAAAGCGTGAACATAAGAATAACATAAAAAATAGAGATATTGGTAGATCGCAGATAGCAGATCATGTGTGTTCCAATACCGGCAAACACATGATGGATTGGAATGGAACAAAAATTCTTATGACGGAACATGATAATTATAAAAGAAAAATCAAGGAGTCAGCTTGTATTTTGTTGGATGAGGCTGATAATCTCGCCAATTGTTCAGTAGGAATATATCGAATTTGGATGGATTTATTGAAAAAAGGGCTGGTTTCAGCGAATTTTGAAATAAAATAACGATATCAACATCTAGTAATCAATATTAATCTACGTTCATCATATGTTGGCAAATGTCAATTAAAAGAATCAAAATATTATCCAATTATGCGAAGTTGTATGAAACATAGAAATTGTCTAAAGAAGAAGTCTGATTTAGACTCCGAAACGTTAAGCTTTTCAATTGTTTCTTGTTTCAGAGAGGAAGAGAAAACCCAAATAAAGTTTTCAGAAACCTTTCAAACTAACTAATTATCTACAAGATAGATCGAAAAACAAAAAATAAAGCAGTTTCACAACTAACCCTTAACATTATTATACCCTCGACAGGATATTTTTAGGTAACCCTATCTCGGTATATCCTTCTACATCCCAAATTTCATACAGAATAAGTTTAATCTATTATACCGATGGATACATTTTTGTCCTATTCTGATCTTAGACTTTAATGACACATTGGACCTAAAGGATGACGAAAGTTGTGGAATACGATAACGAAGAAAAGTCTCTCTCTGAATTGCAACACTTTGTCCATACTCCACAAATTTTTTAATCGAGATAAAGACCAGGAATGCCACCAGGCTACTATTCATAGAAAGTTCCGTTCAGATCTAAATCAATTGTCACAGCCAGCTTAATTGGAGCTCGACTATCCGCGCGGAATGTAATCCAGATTCATTGATAAACCAGATTAAAAGTAACAATGAAACGTTTATAACGAACATAGAAACGCAGTAAACTACCTATTGGAGCAAGCGCAGACGGTGTGAAAGTTTACGTATTCGCGAAATATCGGGTAGCCCAAGACCGACTGGTTTAATTCTAGGATAATAAAGTTCAATTTGTCAGCACGCGATGAAATTACGTAAGAATTGAACTAATTCCTTGGTTTTTGTCGTACGGTTTGAAAAATTCGGGTTGCAAAACGACACCGGTGTTCTCCTTTGATTGGATGTTTTGTTCGGTTTGATTGATTTATTGGCGTTTTATGGAGAATTAGATAGATAGTCGAAAGTACCCCTGGGGATTACCAAACGTGCTTTCTATTCTTCCACCACTGCCCTCTTTCTTGTCTCTGAAGTAGGAGATCCCAACCTAAATGGACCTTCAACGAGCTGATAATAAAATGAAACCTATGCTATAATAAATTTCGTATATTAGAATAGTTATTTATGATATGAGTGTTGAAAGTGACGTTTCATTTTGTGAGTGAAAAAGTTTGTGAAATGAGCGGAGCGAATTCAACAATTTCACTAACAAAATAAGATCACTTTTAACACAAATACCATGCAATATTTTTTGTACAACTGCCCTATTTTGATAATGGAATGGGCGAATTTGCAATAACAATAAACTTCAAAATGCATTTTAATATTCGAATAATCGAAAGGTTGTTGTGAATGGCAAACGTTATGATTACTAACAAATGAGAAAGGACGAGAAAGGCTTAATATGTTTGTCGGGAATCCAATTCATAATTAAAGTGACGATTTGGTTGTTCCTTTGGATATTGAAGAGTCTGCAAGAAAAGCAAATGTGGAACTCCTACCTAAAAAATCTTTTCAGCAGTAGAATATTGCATATAACAATTTCCTGGCCTGTCAATTGAAAAATGTGGAAGGGAACTTCAGTATAACGGTTTTCGTGGCATATTTGGAAGAAAAATAAAAAATATGGAGTTCATCAACTTTGTGGAGAAAATTTTCAATGATAAAGTCAAGCGCCCTTGTTAAAAATGGTGTGGATGTTAGTAAACATTTAAAGGTAATAGCATATTTAAAACGGAAAAGTGAAGGATATCGTCTAAAAAAATCGAAAATTCTCACTCGTGAACAAGTTGAAAAGTTTATAAAGAAAGCACCAGATGAGAAATACTTGATGGTTAAGGTTGCAACTACTTTCGGATTATTTGGAGCCAAGAATTGTGTAATTTATCATCGAAATAACAAATAAATCATTGGATATACTACTTCCAAATACAAAAACCAAAGTCAGTTGTTCTTTCAGTATTATTGGAAAGTATGTAGACTAATTTCATAGGTATTTTGCACTGCGCCCTTCTGTCATCAAACATCGTCGTTTTTTCCTGAAATACAGAATAATAAAGGCACTGCAAATCTAGTTGGTATTAATACATTTGGGAAAATTCCATCTATTGTTGCCGAATTCCTCAAACTGCCAGAACCAAAGCAATAAACAGGACACTGTTTTCGAAGATCATCCACTTCATTTCTAGCAGAATCAGGAGCAAATATCACGGATATAAAAAAACATGGTGGTTGGAAGTCTACGACGGTAGCCGAGGGCTATGTTGATCATTCCATTGCATATAGAAATGTCTTTGCTGAAAAAATTCTCCCAACCTCAACAGATTTTGGATCATCATCATCCAATATTGTACTTCCGGTTTCTACAAGTACTGATGGTGCTGAGGATTCTAATACTGTATTGCGAAGCTCCCTAATGTCACAGGACATTAATGTTACTAATTGTTCTAGTTTTACGATTAATATTAATGTTCATAAGTAATGATTGTCAAATATTGATAATAAAAATTTGCAATTGCTGAATTTTTCACATCTGATTTCATCATAAAAAAATGGAGTGCTGAACATATTTCCAACACTGATGTTAAAAATATTCTCAACACGCTTCCACGTAAACAATCAATTTTAACATCGTTTGCTGTCATAAAGAGTGTCACTTTCACTGGCAGTTGTACAAAAAATATTTCTTGAGAAAAACATTAAATTATCTCCTTACACACTCATTTCTTGCTCCTCCATTCAAACCTAAATACAAACAATGCTCATAATAATCCTATCCTGAATCGTTGGTTTTAATACACACTTTATTACACATCTTACGACTTAAATCTTATTGGACTGCATTTAAAGAAGTTTACCCGTTTATTAATAGCGTAAAACTGCTTACATTCAACATTTATTCGGATTGGTCGCAGCTGAAATCCGTGGTTCTCGCCATAGCCATGGGCATCCGCAGGGTCCTGTGCAAGACCTGTAAATGATGATAAAGTAGTTAATACTAATCCTATCTCTCTCATCGAGAGCAGCATTTTTCAGAATCTTAGGCATTACAAATGTAAACGTGAGAATTACTTATGATTGGATGAAATGTACAGCGATATTAGTGGAATTGGACGGTTATTAGCTTTCAGGGAGTTGGCACAACTGTTCTGATGACACAAGAGAACAGACGTCTAACAATTGGCAACCCTGAATACAAATACAAACATTTTTAAAACACGTTGTTGTTGAGATGATGGATTTCTTCATTTAAAGAGTCTTTCTGAATTGAGATTAGGATCGAATTTTTTATATCAATGTGTTGGCACAATTGTCTTCTGTCAGTTGGATTATTCGTAGTGATTCTGCGCAGTTAAATTCAAATCAATCACGTATTAATTCATGATCACAGAGCTGAAACATGAAGGCGCCGAAATCGTTTTTGACAAGCGAAGGTGGCTCCCTCTCGACCATAGAGATGAACTATCTCCACGGAAATGAAGTCATAATTCCCATCCTGCAAGTTCGTTTCCGACTAGAACGGGTGTGGGACCTAAATGGGTTACTTTAAACGGCTGGAAAACTGGAATTTACGGCTGCTAGTCGACTGCGTCCGCTAATTCGCCAATTAACGCGGTAATCATTTTCGAACGTTACCTAATTGGTCGTTTAGAGAGGACGAATGGTCCGCTAATCCGGGATTGAGCCCAAAAGGTTCGAAGCCGGCTATAGAAAATGTGGAAATCGAAAGAGTTATCGCCGGGAAAGAGGACGAAGAGGTTATGGCGGAATTCTATGGTCTGCAGTGACAGTTGAAGTTAGTGTCACCTTCAAGGTCAAAGGCATAGAATGTGCTGTTCTCGTCAGTGTCTTAGGATTAATTTCAGTTTATTTTCGACTATATCATTTCTTCATTATCTGGATTTTAAAAGCAGGATCTTCATAGGACAACAGCACATTGTAAAACCACTGATCTCATAATGTATACTCATGCGTCTTGGTTCAGTTAATATGTAGACCCAGTGACAGATGATCTCCATTTTTTCCTTCTTTGTTTTTTTTGGAGTCATTATGAAATGCTCTTCCACAGAGGATAACCATTTAGGGTAACAGCAGACCTTCACTATATGTCTCAATTTAGAGAAAGGGATTTTGTAGCTGCAAGATTCATTTTCTTGGGTCTTGGTTTGGTTAATATGGAGATCCAGTTCTCCCGGAATTTTTCCTTACCATAACGTCATCATGGTCTATACAATCGGAGCCAACCTCTGTAAACCTGTGGAGTAGCTCATTCTCTACTTGTATGCTAGATTATTGTCCCATAAGTGATCTTCTATCGCAGTGTTTTTGGTCACCCATCAAGGCTTATCATCCAGACACTTGCTTATCCACAAAGACTTCTTTGCTTTTTAAGGAGCATCTTGAAATGCTCTTCCACAGAGGATTGCCATTTAGGGTAACTTCCAAATATTTTACAACAGACCACTATATATCTCATTTTAGAGAAAGGGATTTTGTAGCTGCAAGATTCTTTTTCTTTGGTCTTGGTTTGGTTGATATGGAGACCCAGTTCTCTCGGAGTTTTTCCTTACCATAACGTCATCATAGTCTATACAATCGGAGCCAAGTTCTGTAAACCTGTGGAGTAGCTCATCCTCTACTTGTATGCTAGATTATTGTCCCATAAGTGATCTTCTATCGCAGTGTTTTTGGTCACCCATCAAGGCTTATCAGCCAGACACTTGCTTAGCCACAAAGCCTTCTTTGCTCTTTTAGGAGCATCTTGAAATGCTCTTCCTCAGAAGAGTGCCATTTAGTGTAACTTTCAGATATTTAACAACAGACCTCCACTATATGTCTCAATTTAGAGAAATCGATTTTGTAGCTGCAAGATTCTTTTTCTTGGGTCTTGGTTTGGTTTATATGGAGACCCAGTTCTCCTGGATTTTTTCCTTACCATAACGTCATCACGGTCTATACAATCGGAGCCAACCTCTGTAAACCTGTGGAGTAGCTCATCATCTACTTGTATGCTAGATTATTGTCCCATAAGTGATCTTCTATCGCAGTGTTTTTGGTCACCCATCAAGGCTTATCAGCCAGACACTTGCTTAGCCACAAAGCCTTCTTTGCTCTTTCAGGAGCATCTTGAAATGCTCTTCCTCAGAGGAGTGCCATTTAGTGTAACTTTCAGATATTTAACAACAGACCTCCACTATATGTCTCAATTTAGAGAAATCGATTTTGTAGCTGCAAGATTCTTTTTCTTGGGTCTTGGTTTGGTTAATATGGAAACCCAGTTCCCCCGGAGTTTTTCCTTACCATAACGTCATCATGGTCTATACAATCGGAGCCAACCTCTGTAAACCTGTGGAGTAGCTCATCCTCTACTTGTATGCTAGATTATTGTCTCATGCGTGATCTTCTATCGCATTGTTTTTGGTCATCCATCAAGGCTTACCAGCCACACACTTGCTTAGCCACGAAGCCTTCTTTGCTCTTTTAGAAGCATCTTGAAATGCTCTTTCACAGAGGATTGCCATTTAGGGTAATTTCCAGATATTTTACAACAGACCACTATATGTCTCAATTTAGAGAAAGGGATTTTGTAGCTGCAAGATTCTTTTTCTTTGGTCTTGGTTTGGTTAATATGAGACCCAGTTCTCTCGGAGTTTTTCCTTACCATAACGTCATCATAGTCTATACTCTATACAATCGGAGCCAAGCTCTGTAAACCTGTGGAGTAGCTCATCCTCTACTTGTATGATAGATTATTGTCCCATAAATGATCATCTATGGCATTGTTCTTTGGACACTCAGCACGGTTTACCAGCCAGTCTCTTGCTCAATTTAGGAAAAGAGATTTTGAAGCTGTAAGTTTCCTTTTCTGGGGCCTTGATTTCGTTAATATTCTTAGAATGGGAGATAATGCAGTGAATGGGTTCAACTGAGGTGTTTTAGTCACTCTATGTCTTAGATATTCTAGTCCCTACTATCTAATATCTAATACATCCACATTATAATGGTTTTGTTGATTTCTCGCCTTTCAATGTCTTCTTGACCAACACACTGTCGTCTATGATAAGTAAATGTCGAATCATTTATGAAGATTGAAGGGAGCAATCAATGAAATGATGACAGGTTAAAGTAACCCACACACGAACAGGTCTAAGAGGTGATTTGAAAAATATAAACTATGCTTGTTTCAGAAATTCTTTTTATACCTTGCTAAGGATTCTGAAGAAGAATGCAACGAATTTCCGTTGTATTCTTCTCTCATCACGAATTTTCTCGGCATCCATTAGCACCGTTTCAGAACATAAAGTTCCGAGTGGCGATATCGTCTGCGTGAATAATAAAACCGAACAACAAAGGTCCCATTGTTGCACTTTCCACGAAAGCCATCCAGCCCAATAGGACGTGAAAGCCACCTTTGTGAAGAATTATTTGCATCTCAATTTGCACCTCCAGTTCGGCCAACTGGTTCTTTCGGGAAGGTGCTGGACATTTGGGCATGGCGTTAGAGTGATTGACCTGCGATCAGGAAGGATTTCGACATTATACACTCTTATATGTATTAGCATAATGACACAGTATTAGAATGTAATGGCGGTGAAAAAAATTACGGATAATTTCGGTATTATTCAACTGGGACCACGGAGATTTGGTCAACATCTCGAGATATCGATGACCTCTCGCTATGGAAACATCGCCAGAAGGAAACTTAGGAAGATTCAAGCATACCTTTGAAGCTGAGATAGAATTTTTTGAGGTTGTGTATTTAGTTGTAAAAGCAATAGTTATTTATGATATGAGTGTTAAAAGTGACGTTTTATTTTGTGAGTGAAAAAGTTTGTGAAATGAGCGGAGCGAATTGAACAATTTCACGAACAAAATAAAATCACTTTTAACACAAATACCATACAATGTTTTTTGTACAACTGCCCTATTTTGATAATGAAATGGGCGAATTTTCAATGACAATAAACTTCAAAATGCAATTCGATATTTGAATAATCCAACGGTTGTTGTGAATGGCAAACGTTGCCAACGTTTTGATTACTAACAAATGAGAAAAGACGCTGTCATTTGAATTTCATTCGTGTCCAATTTTCGTCTTGGGTTTTTAACTGCTTAATATGTTTGTCGAGAGTCCAATTATTAATAAAAGTGACGATTTGGTTCTTCCTCTGGATATTGAAGAGTAATTTATCAGTGGAAGACATCGAAATAACAAATAGATCATTGGTTATACAACTTCCAAATACAAAAACGAAAGTCAGTCGTTCTTTCAGTATTATTGGGGAGTATGTAGACTATTTTCATAGGTACTTTGCACTGCGCCCTTCTGTCATCAAACATCGTCGTTTTTTCCTGTGAAATACATGAATAATAAATGAACTGCCAATCCAGTTGGTATTAATGCATTTGGGAAAATTTCATCTATTGTTGCCGAATTCCTCAAACAGCCAGAACCAAATACAGGACACTGTTTTCGAAGATCCTCCGCTTCATTGCTTGCAGAATCAGGAGCAAATATTACGGATATAAAAAAATATGGTGGATGTAAGTCTACGACGGTAGCCGAGGGTTATGTTGATCATTCCATAGCATATAGAAATGTTATTGCTGAAAAAATTCTCCCAACCTCAACAGATTTTGGATCATCACATCCAATATTGTACTTCCGGTTTCTACAAGTACTGATGGTTCTGAGGATTCTAATAATGTGTTGCGAAGCTCCCTAACGTCACAGGGCATTAATGTTAGTAATTGTTCTAGTTTTACGATTAATATTAATGTTCATAAGTACTGATTGTTAAATATTGATAATAAAAATTTGCAATTGCTGAATTTTTCTCATCTGATTTCATCATAAGGAAATGGAGTGCTGAAAATATTTTTAACACTAATGTTAAAAATATTTTTAACGCGCTTCCACGTAAACAATCAATTTTGACATTGTTTGCTGTCATTAAAAGTATCTCTTTTAATGGCAGTTGTACAAAAAGCCTTTTCTGATAATCTTGTGAGGCGTCTAGCAAAGAGCAACAAACCATTTTGGTAAATACAGCGACAGATTTGAACTATTCAACGGTAAAAAGAAATCTTCAGAGGAATGATCAAGAAATCTTTTTGGAACAAGATGGGGAAGCTAATACAACAATGGGACAAAAAGTCATCCATATTGGGGTACGCGTTTTTAGACCTTAATTAAGGATATCTAAGCCAAGGCTGCTGCTTCCTGGACCTGTGCCTTTCTTCAGTTGGAAAAAGACCAATATAAGAAAGAGATGCAACCTCTAAAATCTCCTGATTCCATGCAGGTTCCTCTAAATTCAGCAATTCCTCAACAAATGACAATTACTCCAGATAATCTTCGCAAGAACACCAAATTCCCATAATTCTGAATCAGACATAGGGATGGGTACAAAATTGGCGCCCAACGTGGGGCAAGAATTGACGTAATAATGGAAAGCGGACAACAGAACAACGCTCTGGAGTTATACTCCTAGACCTGCTCAGGCAAAGAAATTTTTGGTATCCTCGACAACCTACACCAGTAAACCATAAAGCTGCCACGAGGCTAGCTTCGTGTAATGGTAGGTTTTCTGACTCGACACTATCGATACAAACATCTTTTGTACCGCATGGGAGAGTCAGAAAATGAAATTTGCAGGCCATGTGGATCATAGGAAGAAACGGCATAAGACATGGTATGCAAGTGTCCAAAGTTGGCGGAACTAAGAACCATTAACATGAGTAACTAGGTTGAAGTTCCCGGAATACGGTCAGAATAATACCTTTCAGATGTCTGCAAACGTTTTTGATAATTCAGCTATAATTCAATATATCACGCCGTAGTTTTTCAGCTGAAAATATGCAGTCAGTTCGAACCCTGAAGAGAATTGAAAATTCCTGAGTTGTAGAAGCATAAGGGAAAAATAAGTTGATTGCTTTCACTCCAATCAGTCTCGAAGGCACAAACTTTTCAATTTTGTTATACTCCTGCGTTCAGCGGGAGCTCCTGAAGGGAAATTGAATGAATATTGTAATAGGGTTTCTGAACTTTTAATCTTCTTATACCTCTCAGCTTTCGTTTTCAAGTTCGTACCTAGTTTATACAGTAAAATGCAGGACTGTATTCAGTTAATCGAATTTAGATGACCAGTGGGACAAATATGTCCCAGTACACCTACTATAAAATAAAATTAGAACGGATACCTTTGATGTTGAAGATTTCAGACCAGTTGATTTGAGGGGTTGTAATGCAACATGAGAATAATTCAGGATTTTCGACCTTGAAGTGTATGAAGGTATCTTTAAAAGACATAACAATACTGTGATACCTGATATATTACAAAGAAACGACTCACGAGAAATTCAATGAAACTCCATCAGTAGCAGCCATTTCATTGAATTATCTTGTTTCCTGTCTCAATTCTGAATGAATGACTTGCGAAAAAAGGTGTATAGCTTAATGTTTTTCTCCGCATTGTACGAGTATCACTATCGAAATCCATTCATGATTCACTGTTCGAAATAGCAGTATATCGATTTTTTTTATTCATGCATGAACTTGAGATAAAGATAACCTGAAAAGTTTCAATTTGATGATAGAATTCTGTCAGACAAACTTTTATTGGTACTATACGTGCGACAGTGACTATTGTTAATTCTACGCCACTGGTGTAATTGATATTGTATAACTATCTTACGATTCTCTAATACTTTCTTCGTGAATGTTGTAGTTCTTATAGAGCGAAATACGACTATGAAAGATCGGATAGTTCAGAAGTACGATACAAAAATAGTAATTTTCAAATAAAACACCCTGTACCACAGACGAGACTAAAAGTGTTCTTGAATAAATTCCATGGTTTTTATATCATTCCTCAGTAGGTCGAATAAGATTTCAGCTCTTTATTACATTCTGCATGAAAGTTTATTCGAATTACCGGTTAAAGCACCGGTTAACTCTGTTAATTAACGGATTAACCGGTTAATTCTCGTGAGCTTCTAGCAAGGAAGGTACGATTTGATAGGGCAACTTATGGTTATTTTCTCTTCCCACGCGATTTACAATAACTGGGACACATATTGTCCCATCAGAATAAATTGAGAATGGGACAGAAGTTATGGAAGTTTTTAAGCTTTGACCAGTAGACTCGCATCCAAATGGACCCCTACTCTTTGTTGCTGCAACCGGAGGACTAGGAAAAAAAGACACCGATTATTCTTGTATTTCTATTGGTTATATGAGGCAGCTTGATGTGGGTAAATGTGATTTATCGATAGTTTAGGTTGCTGAAAATAATAAGAGTAAATAAAAGTGAGAGGATACGGCATTAAGTATGCATGCGAAAGTTAACTGAACGCCTACTTTGAGCAATAAAGGATAAAACAGACCAGGCATGTGATATATTATCATCAGGACCGTATCGCATCGACGTTCATAGGCCTGCAGGTACTGGACGTACAGGGTGTCCCTCAAAAAAGATCAAACACCCACCAGAAAATACTTAAGCCAGAAACAGAGATTTATTTTCAGGGCAAATTGTTCTTTGAATCTTGGTACTGATATCGAAATAGTGGGTATACAGGATGTCCCGAATATATGCAACAAAATTTAACAGGAGATTCTTGATGTATTCCCATTTCTAAAAAAATAGGAAGTCGCCTAAATTTCTTTAAAAATATCCCGTTTAATTTTGTTGCGTATATTTCGGGACACCCTGTAGTGGGTTCCACACCTGTTCCATTTCATCTTTCCAGATCGATTTTAGCTAAATAAAGCAACTCGTGAGCGTATTTTCAACCACCCTGTTTTTTTTAACGTTACCGAAATGGCTGGCCTTCGTTGTTCTGGCAACGGATAGAAGACGGAGCATAGAGTGAGATGGTTGCTTAGCGACGTGTCGGATAGCGGGATGTCTGATCGATAGCGGGCTACCGAAGGTTGGAAGGCTTGCACCTATCCGAATAAGGTCCTACTAATGATTGTTAATGAAGAAATTGGGGTACTAATTGGTAAATTTTATAATACGACGAAGTGGGCAGGGGCAGTTAGTGAACAATTGTTTTGGGATTATCCGTTGTTTTAGAATATACAGCGTGTGCATCTGTATCTTGAACCCTTCTTGTCATACCAGCTCATCGAAGTGATATACTCTGCTGATTGGCACGAAATACTTATCAACATAAATCAGAAAAATTCTTCTCGATTCTTTTTCAATCCCTTCCTTAGGCAAGGGAGCACCTTTGGAAAGAGATGTTCTGTAAAGTCTCCAGAGTGAGAATGGAAGGTTTTGAGGTCTGATCTTGACAGGTTAATGTCGAGGAGACTCAACAGAGGATTCATTTGTTATCGTCGAGACGACAAGACTAATTGACCTCTTTTGCCTTGTTTTGGGTTTGTTTTTCATACAATAATCATGGAGTTCTTCCCAATACTACACCTTATATTTACCAAAAAGAATCGAGATAAAAAACTATTACTCAGCACCTTAATATAAACAATGAACACGAAATTTTGAATAAGTAATCGGACATAGATAGAAAAGATGAGAAACAGATAAGATAAACAATCAACCGTGCTGAAAAATGCATCATTGAACCCAACCAAACATTGAGTAAACCAAACAGAACACATGAAAACTGTCGAAGAATGAAAAAGAAACAATAAAAATTGTACAGGTTGGGCAAAATGGGTGATACATGAACTAAAACTTTTTAACCGTGAGAGATAGAGGAAAATGAATGACACTTTACGGTGGTCTTTTTCAGAGAAACTGATAATGCCATCAACTGCATTCCTCTATCTTCTTTCGTTTTCGAGTTATAGGCCAAAATTGAAATTTCAGCGATTTCAATTTGGCCATTATCTCCGTTTCTGTATGTGCTAGGATGTTGAAATGAAAACATTATACAGTCACTTTTTTCATAGCAATCCAGTAACGTGCATTGTTTTTTCCCAAGAGGTTTTCTTGCTGAGCTATAACATAAAGTTGTGTTTTTTCTTATGGGGACAATAGTTTGAAATGGTTTAGAAAGAATCGTCATTTTTTTCCCGTTTCAAAAATATATCATACATCATACATTGCCTCAGATTCATTCAGATATCATGAAAAATATAGTTTGTATTTGAAATTTGAAATATTGAGTATTAAGTAGAGTAATCACAGAATAATATGTGTGTCATTATTATTATGCCATTAAATATTTGATACTTCATTCAATTCTCCGAGGTTTGATCTCTGTTCAGAGCAACTGACAATTATTAGAATTCGAAGTCATTATTGCCGGCAATATGGAAATTTTGGTAAACTACGAAAAATATGCTAATGATTTCGAATTGACAGTTGTTCTGAACAGAGATCAAACCCTGAAGAATTGCATCAAGTATTCAATCGTAAAAAAATAATGACACCATGCGTAGAGACAAATTATTCTGTGATTCAGCCTACTTAACACTCAATAATTCAAATTTCATACAAACTATATTTTTCATATCTGAATGAATCTGAGGGCGATGTATGATGTACGATATATTTCTGAAACGGGAAAAATATGGTGATTCTTTCTAAGCCATTTCAAATGATTGTTTCCTCAAAAAAAAATCAAAACTTTATTTTATAGCTCAGCAAGACAACCTCTTGGAAAAACAAAGTACGCTACTGGAATGCTACAAAAAAGGGCCTGTATAATGTTTTCATTTCAACATCCTAGCACAAACAGAAACGGAGATAATGGCCAAAGTTGAAATCGCCCAAATTTCAATTTTGGCATATAACTCGAAAATAAGAGAAGATAGAGAAATTATCAGTTTCTCTAAAAAAGATCACCGTAACGTGTCATTCATTTTCCTCTATCTCCCACGGTTAAAAAGTTGTAGTTCAAGTATCACCAATTTTGCCCACCCTGTGTACAATGTAGGAAGCAAAAAAAACATTGAAATTTAAAGACTTATCAAGCCATCTCTAACAGTTTCGTGACAAATCAAAACCGAACAAAAAAACTCAATAAAGAGAAAAACTATATCAACGACTTAACGAAGAAACAAACATCGGAGATGATAGACGAAAAAATTAACAATCATAATTGTGTAAAGAGAATGCACAACAGAAGATCAAACTTTTCTGAACACAGTATAACTACCTTCTTTGGTAACGCATTATTGTGATTGAGGTAATACAGGGGTTTGTTTTGAATGAAACAATGATATAGTAGATTTTAAGAAGTAGTTATTGCACATTTCTTGCCATAGGAACCATAATTGATTTGCTAAAGGTAACTTTTTGAAATGAACCACCCCTTCAGAGTGTTTCTCTTTCGACGAAAATAGATTATTTTTGAAAAATTGAACGAGAAATACAAATATGATTAAAAATCTCAGTGTCGTACCATTATTTCGTTTTTATCAACTAACACTCTGTTTACCTAGTCTTCTAGTGCATTCCTTGGTTTATGGTCACTCATAAACTAAAGGAACAGAAGAGGCTAGCAAACTGGCCAAAAAAGGACCAAGAACTCATTAATCCATCAATTCTATAAAAAAGAGTTTCTGGGAAAAGAAGGAGCTGAAATACCTAAGGGGTGAAAAATGCTTTGGAAGAATTAAACTCCTGGAAATCATCCTTTCAACCACATAAATACTTCAGAAGTACCAAGAAGCCTACGTCGAAATTAGCTCTGATGCGACCAACAATATATATTATCTTCACGCTAATCTACCATCTATCAATCCTCAGAATACCGAAAAACTCGAAATTTTCCAAATTTCAGAGAGAGTATTCCACATCAAATCGCCAATATTCAATATCATGTTACGCGTCCTGACAAGTCGAAATGAATCATATTGTCCGATCTAGTGACTTGATTTTCACGTTCGAAATGCAAAAAACAGTGAACCGAACTCGGAAACATCTGTTGTCTATGACTGTGTCAAACGTATTGAATGCGTTGTTGATTTCGAATGATAATTGCGTAGTTCTCAATTTGTTATGAAAATTATTGTTACATCGGTGAATCCATTTTGATTTGGTGGGTTTTCTTTTAGAATGATTGTGATGGTCGACTTTACTGATAGAGCAAATTTTGTTTGCAGGAAAAATACGTGTAAAAATCTCCTGAGCAGCTCGAATGAATGACATTAGGTGAGTGCATTTGTTTCAAGCAATTTCACTTTTTCCATTCAGGTGTTTTGAATGTTGAATAATTAAGAAATTTGTGTCTTGATTTTGACCAGAAATTCGTGGATTTTTTCGAGTTAGGTTAGAGGTTAGGTATGAAAGATCTTTCACCTTTTTGCTTGCATTTTCCTTCGCATAGAAATTTGTACAAAAATTCCATAGATAAGTTGGGTTAGGTTATGTTTCATTTTTCTGTTAAGTTTCGAGAATTTTTAGCGATTTCCTTGGAAAAATCGATGATGTGAGTGGAACTCGGTTGAAGAACGTGAAAAAAACTTCAATACTTAACTAAATTCATGCTTAACAACTTTAATAATCATGTGAAAAGACAATGAATTTGAAAGGAGATTTTTGAAGTAAAAGAACAACTCTCTTCACAGTTTTTTCCAATTTGGATCACTTGAAAGTTACAGGCTGTTGAAAATCCATGAAAAAACTTAATTTTCATCATACAGGGTGTTGAAAAATAACACCAAAAGATTTATTACTTGGCCAAAAATGAAACTACCCCTTTTTGAGTTAATCCTCGAAATTTTCGGTTTTGAATTTTCATCTACAGAACCAAAGTACCCAAGACACATGGATTTGCAGTAATTTTTATGCACCAAAAGTGAATCAAGTAGCAGTATTTAAAGTGTTAAAACAACCAACTATTTCTATGAATTGTTATAATTCTAATCATAGAATACTCAATAGAATATAACTCGGTGTTATGGTATCATTCTAAGAAGTTAATGATGTTTGATGAACTTTTTCGAGAAATGAAAAAAATTTTTTATATTTACTCGAAAAGTGAACTGTTTTAGAACAATTTGATTTTAATTTAATGATAGGTATATCTGTGGAAATCAAAAAATTTTATACTTTACCTGAGTCTGGAACATTCACAGATTTTAATGTTTGCTAAATTTTTTGCAAGGGTTAAATTGTACATCTAATGCTCGGGAAAACTTTACAGGGCAGGTGTCAGGGGTGGCATAGCTCATAATGAAAATTTAAGATCGCTGTTTTTTAGGCTTTTCCATTAACAAAAACAATTTTCTAGACAAAATTCAACGAAATTTTAACAATAGCCACTTAGTTTCCCTGATTCAGCTTCGGTTGACTATTTGATCTTTCCTATACTCAAATTAACGCTTCTAATCATCCCATAACTTAAGAGATTTCCTCGAATTATGTTGATTTCGCGTTTTATCGTCTTCATCGACGAGTCGAACTTATAATTTCGTACAAGGCAACTCGATACCCGTGCGAATTTTTTTTTGCGAATATTATGGTTCACTACGGCGGACATATATTCGAATGTTTTTCCACGATGTGTGGGTTATGGGTAGGCGGTCGATGGGCGTGTAACATATTGCGTTGAATTTGTTCATTATTATCGGGAAGGAACTCGAGCAAATTTACGAAGTTTGATGGTTTGAATGGACAAGAGTTGGCAGAAGGATGGAAGTTTAACCGAGATTTATTGGAGAGAAACTTGCTTAGGTTGTTGTGCTTCAGTAGTTGAATTGAAGGAAAATAATACTTTCTCACTGTACACTTTAAAGCATCGAGAGATAGGTTTGGGAAGAATAAAAAAAATTAGGTTTGTAAACATTATTCAAAACCTACATTTTAGGTGTAATTAAGACTTCGTAGGTATTCGAGCAAAGAATTTTTTGGGAGAAAGCAGATACTTTGACTTGAGAATTTTTTATTGACAATAAGGCTGCTTTTTCGAAATTAAATTAAAATAAGGTGAAATGAAAATAAACTGCTTCACACGAATTGGCGGATATTGACTTATTTTAGCCTGTGGTTAAGAAAATCAAGTTAAATAACGAAATTTCATTCCCAGAGAATTCAAGCATTTTAATACTATCAATACAATGTATGGCCTCTACGGGCATCAATAACATCTTGACATCTTCTTCGCATACTACACACGAGGTTGTTGAACATTTCTTGAGGAATTTGGTTTCATAAACGGGGCAGAAGCTCTTTCAGATCATTTGAGGATTCTGGGATTGGTTGATGATTATCTAATCTTCTTTGGAGCATATCCCATGCATGTTCTATGCAATTCAAATCTGGTGAGTGCGGAGGTATTGGTAAATGAGGAATACCAGCCATTCTCAACTTTGGCTGCACGGTGCGGTTTAGCATTATCGTCTAGAAATTGTAAAATGTCACCAATAGCAGCGTGAAAATTTGGCAAAATATTGTCAAAGACATGCTCCCTATAGTGTAAGGTGGTCATATTCCCAGGGCAAATATGTAGATCTGTGCGCCCGTTGAAACATATCCCGGCCCATACCATAACACTACCCCCTCGGAATGGATGGACTTCTTGGACATAGCGACGATTACGGGATATGCGTGGGATTGTCCACACCTTTATTCTTCGAGAATCTGAAAATCGTGCATATCTGGATTCATCAGTGAAAAGGACACTACATAATAATAATAATAAACTAGTTTATTTCGATGAATAAACAAATTACATCACTGAGGTACAATTAGAAAATTATAACCTGTACGTGATATTCTAAACTAAATTATAATTCTTGAAATTGTTCTATGAAGGAACAAGTACAAAAAACAAAAAAAATCAACCACAGAGTAGGTAATTGTTTATGCACTGTAATATTTTAATTACGTTTTCCTCTATAGTACACATTTGACTTCACAATACTCAAGGTCATTTTCGGGTATGATTTTCACTAATCGGGTAATTAAATGTCTTCATCGGGTATCAATTTATTGTCACAGTCGGTATTTGAGTCTCATTTTCAGGATTATCCAAAGTTATTTATTAGGGTATTGATAATTTCTCGAGTGTCATAATTCATCCAAGCTTTTAATCTTTTTTTGTATCTCCTAATATTCTTTATACCTGTCAGGTCATCGGGAACTATATTTAAAATCTTTGGTGCGAAGAAGGAGTAACTCCTTTGTCCTATACTTTTTTTGCATCTAGGTGTTTGATACATGCGATTTTTTCCCCTTGTTTCATATTCATGTTCCAATGTACAAACAGGTATCTTCTTCGAAAATACATCCACAAGAATTTTCAAGGCGTATATTTGTCTTATATCTTGCACTTCTGAGATCTGAAACAGTTGTTTGCTAGAAAAAGAACGTTTTTTTTGATGGATTATTTTCAAGACCCATTTCTGAATAACCTCTAGGGGCTACACCATTGATCATTCCAATTGATATGTTGCCTTGCCCATTCCAGTCTTTGACTGGTGATGGAACTCCTCTTAATGGACGTCTAGAACCTAGATTCCCCTCTCTCAAACGTCGTCTGATGGTTTCGATTGAAACTTGGACCTCATCTACATTTGAAGAGTATTCCGTAGCATTCTACACGTAGATACAGGCTTTTTTCTCGCTGAAACGGTGATGAAACGATCGTGAGCAGGTGTTGTTTTTCGTCGCCCACCAAGCCTTGGTCTTTCCAACACGGAACCTGTCCCCCTGAACCTATTCCAAAATCGAGATATCACACTTTGGCTGACTTGGAGCCTTTCCGCTACAACAACCTGAGTTAGGCCACCCTGTAGCATTCCGATAGCCCTATTAGCCTCAGCGTTTGTTGATTTACGTCTTGGCATTTTCAGAAAACTCGTTTCAAATCGAAGCCGTTGATAAACTTACTCCATTTCAGGATAAGAACATTCATGAAGCATATGCAAAGAACCAAACTTCAGAAAAAAGGCGACTAGATTGACGAAATGTCTCATACTGATTTTTATTGGCTCGATTCAAGTTGTTATTGAGTTTTAAATGATTTTACATCGAAGATTACACATTTTTCAAAACGATTGAATGCGATATCCCTAACTCTTGTTGATCAGTATATTTTAAATCGCAAAAATCACAGGGTTTTTTTGACATAAGTAGGTAAGATTTCTTCGAATTTCCCCCAAAATTTTTTTTGAGAAATATATTAGGTGTACAACTTTGCTACAGCGGTAAGTAGTAGTTGAAATAAATAGATCTTAGATGTTATGTTAACATAACGCCATGTATAACTTGCTTTTCACGATAAAGCCTCAAATTTCTGGAAAAAACGGCTGAAGCAATGTTGTACACCTATCAAATAACCAAAATAGTATATTATTTAACGAGCAGTAATGCAAGTCATAACTCCCGCAGATGAAGTTTCGAAGTTTGCAGCGCGAGTGCAGGCGAGTGCTGTAATTCATCAAGGGAGTTATGACCATTACTGCAAGTTGAATACTATACTTTATCAACAACTATAATAACATACATTCTTACTATCATACATCATTTCTGAAAATTTTTGATACACCTTTATATTTGTTGTGGGATTTCTCGCTGGCAATAAATTCTGTACCTACTGTAGCACTAGCTGCTTGTCTTATTTCTGGAAGTGTACCTACATAGTATTTCATCCTCACTATCGGAGGTCTTATTCAGAAAAACATTCATAACAATAATTAGGTGTAAACTAAATTTGAAACGTCAGAATTATTCAAGTGACATTGCTCCCATCAATAACAATAATGAGATGTTCCCTCTCTGTCAACCGGCTCGTACAGAAGCACAAAAGTAGCTTGATATTCGCTTGTCAAATAATTCTATGAGTCTATTCGGATTTATAGGCGGGAGTTATTAAAACTCCCCCTGTTTGTTCATAGATACTATTAATTGCTCAAATGCAATTCAATAATGAATACATTATTCAATAGGAGTGGATAAACTAAGTTATTCGAATTTTTCACATGAATTTTGAGGTTACGTGAAAAAACTGTGATACAGTTGTAAGTTTCGTAATGCGTCTTATGCATTTCTACGGGCAATCATCCATTGTCGATCAAGACCGCGTCCTTCTAATTGCCTGAGTTCAGCCAGAATGGGAGCGATCGGTGTACGAGAGCTGAGAGCACAGCCTCCTAGGATCGCTGTGTGCCGTTACCTTATTGTTGGACCGACGGATAGGAGTCAACGCGGAACGCTGAACTCTTGAAGTAATTTGGTTTTCTCGAGGTATTGCGAGACTCTAGAACACCGCCGGGAAATTGTTATGAAATCTCCACGTATCGGCCTCACATATGATGCGAGCGTTTTTCGGATGACGGTCTTATGTTGCCGTTACTCGTGTTCTGTTGTGTGCCGTGTGGATTTCCCGTTGGATTTCGAAGGGTGGTGCTGCGTTCAACAGATGCTCGAAAATTGCACTTACTAATTCATCATTTGCTTTGGTAGTTTTTTCATGTGCCGCCACTTTAAATTTCGTGTAGCGAGCGGTAACTTCATAAGAAACTGAACAAAGCAATTGGATCTCGGTGAAATCGGCTGATTTTTCAATATGTTGTCGCTCATGAAGTGATGAACAAAAAATATAATGGGCAAAAAGCTGAATGATGGACAGTTTTTGAGTTACAGCTTATCAAACATTAACGGGGTACACATTAGGCGTTTGGAAACGCGCGTTTTACGCGTTGTGTTTGATTGGCTGTAGTTCAAAAGCTGTTCATTACTTATTTTTTTGCCCATTACATTTTTTGTTCAATGCTTTATAACCAATAATCATTGAAAAATTCAGCCGATTTTACCGAGAATCAATTGCCCATATGATTTCTCATGTTTGCCTGGCTGTGGCTGAAAAACCTTTCATAACTTAGCTTCTTGCCTATTACATTTTTTGTTCAGAACTGCATAGGCTAAAATAAATTTGAAAATAAGCCCTATTTCATCGGGATTCAGTTGAACATAAAATCAAAACGCAGACTCAAATTTTTTAGTTCGATTGGCGGTAGTTCAAAAACTGTTCATTACTTATTTTCTTGCCTATTACATTTTTTGTTCAGTACTTCATAAGCTAGATTAAATTTCAAAATAGAGCTTATTCTACCGAGATTCAATTGCCCATATAATAGAAGCGAAGACCCGAATTTTTGTATTTGACTGGCTGTAGCTCGAAAATTGTTCATCACTCATTTTTTTTGCCTATTACATTTTTTGTTCAGTACTTCATAAGCTACAATAAATCGGAAAATTATTCCATTTTACCCAAAATCGATTGCCCATATGATTTCTCACGTTTGACTGGTTGTAGCTGAAAAACTGTATATAAATTATTTTTTTTGCCTATCACATTTTTTGTTCAGAACTGCATAGGCTGAAATAAATTGGAAAATGAGCCCTATTTTATCGGGATTCAGTTGCCCATATAATCAAAGCGCAGACTCGAATATTTTAGTTCGATTTGCGGTAGTTCATTACTTATTTTTTTTGCCTATTACATTTTTTGTTCAGTACTGCATGAGCTAGAATAAATTTCAAAATAGAGCTTATTTTACCGAGATTCAATTATCCATATAATAGAAGCGCAGACCCAAATTTTTGTATTTGACTGGCTGTAGGTGAAAAACGGTTCATCACTTATTTTTTTGCCAATTACATTTTTTGTTCAGTACCTCATAAGCTACAATAAATTGTAAAATTAGCCCTATTATAAGATTCAATTGCCCATATAATCGAAGCGCAGACCAAATTTTTGTGTTTGATTGCTATGGTTCACAAACTATTCATTATAATAATTTTTTTGCCTATTGCATTTTTTGTTCAGTACTTCATAAGTTAGAATAATTGAGAAAATTAAGTCGATTCTACCGAGAATCAATTGTTCACATAATTTCTCATGTTTGACAGGCTGTAGCTGAAAAAATATTTTTTTGCCCCACTTTTTGCCTATCACATTTTTTATCCAGTACTCCATAGGCTATAATAAATTGGAAAATAAGCCCTATTTTGCCGGGATTCAATTGCCCATATAATCAAAGCAAAGACTCGAATTTTTGTGTTTGATTGGCTGCGGTTCAAAAACTGTTCATTACTTATTTTTTTGCCTATTGCATTTATTTTTCAGTTCTTCGTTACTTGAAATCATTAGAAAATTAAGCCGATTTTATCGAGATTTAATAGTCATTCCATGTTTGACCGACTGGAGCTCAAAAAATGTTCATCACTTAGATTTTTGTCTATTACACTTCTTGTTCAGTACTACATAAGCTATAATAAAATGGAAAATTGGCCTCTTTTTATTGGGATTTAATTGCTCATATAATAGAAAAACGAAGGCCGACTTTTTGTGTTTTTTGTCTGAATTTATGAACGAGATATGCTTGATAATATATTTATTGAAACTTTATTTGGGCTGCTTCCATTAGCCATATGGTTGGTTGTTTCTTATTACCGACGTTTCGGCAAGCATTCGGCTGCCCTCTTCAAGGTGTTGTTGGTCCTGAGAAGGACCAATTACATAACAACTGAAGAATTTTGATGTGACTATTGAATTATAACTTTCAATAATAATTTTGCACATGCTTTTAATGTCAAGTATGGAGTATGAGAATATCCTCTTAAAAATGTTCAATTTAGTCCACCCTAAACCTAGTATCTAGATCACCGAAAAATTTGCAACTCTCAAGAATAACATCTAAATGTGTGAACTTCCCGTAGCAGATTTTATCATGGATCATGTAGATGAGCCCCTGAATATCTCATCTTTTTTTTCTAATTAGATACCCGAGCTTTTCGAACGTTGCTGCAACGGTTTATTAATTCGAATCGAGGACCTTTTTCCCACGGGCGTTTACGACAACAAAACTAAGCCGTCTATTACGCAACTAACGAGGCTATTCCCAAACGAAATTCGTTTCAGAAATGAGGAAATATCAATTCTGTACGAAATTGTTTCCCATAAACCTTGAAACCGTACACCAGGGAAAAAATGTTCATGAAATACTACACTGAACGGTTACAATAATTCATTTTACGAATACAATACCTTCACCCATTGCTCTTGAGAAAGTGCTTCACCAGTACGTCCTAAGATCTGTTTGAAATCACGTCGTTAGATTTATAGGAAATTAAGAAAAATTAAGAAGGTACTAAAGTAAAGTAGTAGCCTCTGCAGACTGATCAAAGCAAAATACACAATAGCAGCTATATTGAGCAAGCAACCTCGATTTAAAATCTCAACAATATACAGGGTATTTTCAAAGTTGAGAATTTTCTTCTCAGTTGATAGAATCTCAATATAAGAAATTCCAATTGGTTCAGAAGAATCTTTTTCAACAAGATAATAAGCGACCTCATGTAGCCATAATGTTGTACAAAACGATAGCGAAAATGATAATTGCAAAAACGACAGATTTATGTCGGCTTAAAACAATAATACTACGATAACAGCGAACCGAATGAAATAAAATGCTCACACAATGCCAATAAATAAGTTGAAACACTCCCATTTATTATAAGTAGTTTATTTACCTGATGTACGAACTGACATAAATAAGTAATTGGCATTCTTTAACACTTTATTAATACGAGTTATCACTTTTAAATTTTCTATATGCCGTCTCGTTTGAGTTACCGGAAATATTTTTTTTCTGCGAGAAATATAAGTTGTAATTGCGCTATTAATTCCGATTTTATTTTCGTTATTATATTATTATATTATTATACAATTTTGATTTTTCGCGAAGACTATTCATGATGCACAGAGAAAGTCTTATGAAACAATATTTGAATTTGTATAGTTGTAGGTAATAAACATTTTTGGTATCAAAGTTTTTTCACATATCCCCGAAATTTATGTGAAAAATTCAAATAGCCTAGTTTTTGCATTTTCATCTTTTTCAAAATTTTTTTTTACGGAATATCGTTAAAATTGCTGAATGTTTCGATGTGAAATTTTTATTTTTTCCTTAATTCGACTCAAATTAAAAAAACTAGCATAATTATCAATCTAAAATTCTCAGGTCAAAATATCTACTTCGATCCCTTTCTTTTAATTAAGTTCGTTTTTCAAATTTATCCCATACTGAAACTAGGTCCTATCGATAGTTCCTATGAAAGTTCGAACGTATAAAAACACCGTGGAAATTATAGCAATATCTCTTCCTTATAACACTTTCCACTAGGTCTAAAACAATAGAATGGACTGGTAATTAAATTCATAAACTTTCAATTAAACCAATAACGATAAACAATACAATATAACTCATGATGGAGGTAAACAAACAATAACTCAAATGGGAGACGTGAAAGTCCACTCCACTTCTTCATTACAGACAATTTTTCCAGCCTGATATATTCATTTATTCTTCACAGGACGGTACTATCGAGATTCGATGAGGGAATTTACATACATTCGATTTATTTATTTACTTTACCATAGGAATATAATTGGGAATTGTACATCTACAAACTCTAAACATACCTAATTAATTGTAGGAGAAAGTAATTGAAGCCAGAATGAAAAACTTATAAAAAATAAAATTATATAAAGAACGTTATATTTTCGGGTCCAATTTCTTAATTGCTGGTAGTACGAAATCAACAAGACACTTACGAAAGATCAGAGACACCAAAACAATGGTGCTTGAGCAACCGAATCAAGATATTCAAGGATCTATATAATTCATCAAATTAATTGGCGCAGAAGATCATCGATATGGAATAGGAGGCTGGGAGAGATCAATAATTAATTGATTCCTCAGGTTGTTAGTCGGTCTCAACAATGAACCTGTATTTCATTTCGGACGTGGCTGGTAACACCTACTGGAGTTATCCTAGGGGTCTTTGCCACGAAAGGGATAGCTGGCGTCGAATGACAGAGAGCTTTCGTAATGGATTGAGGTAACGGTGAGGGATATTACGATTTTAGATACGCTGCTCGACACTTGAAGTGGAAATGACCGAGATATCATGGAAAAAGGACCAAGTGATTTCGGTGAAATGGGCTAATTTTTGAATATGATGTAGCTTATGGCCTACTGAACGAGAAGTATAAAAGGAAGAAAGCTAAATAATGAAAAGTTTTTGAGTTACGGCCAGTGAAACATTAAAAATTGGGGTCTGGGCTTTGATTATATACTGCTCCACAAGAGTTAGGGATATCCTATCCAATCGTTTTGAAAAGTATGTAATCTTCGAGAAAATTGCTGTGAAATCATTTGAAACTCAATAACAACTTGAATCGATCCAATAAAAATCAGTATGAGACATTTCGTCAATCTGGTCGCCTTTTTTCTGAAGTTTGCTTCTTTGCATATGCTTCATAAATGTTATCATTTTGAAATGGAGTCGGTTTATCGACGGCTTCGATTTGAAACGAGTTTTCTGAAAATGCCAAGACGTAAATTGACAAACGCTGAGGCTAATAGGGCTATCGGAATGCTACAGGATGGCCTAACTCAAGTTGTTGTAGCGAAAATGCTCCAAGTCAGCGAAAGTGTGATATCTCAACTTTGAAATAGGTTTAGGGAGACAGTTTAAGTGTTGGAAAGACCAAGGCTTGGTGGGCGACGGAAAACAACACCTGCTCAGGATCGTTTCATCACCGTTTCGGCGAGAAGAAAGCCTACATCTACGTGTATAATGCTACGGAATACTCTTCAACATGCAGATGGGGTTCAAGTTACCCATATCATAACACTACCCCCTCGGAATGGATGGACTTCTTGGACATAGCGACGATAAGGGGGTATACGTGGGATTGTCTATACCCTTATTCTTCGAGAATCTGAAAATCGTCCATATCTGGATTCATCAGTGAAAAGGACACTACGCCATTGTTCGTTCCAATTGATATGTTGCCTTGCCCATTCCAATCTTTGACGCTTATGGTCAAGTGTTAATGGAACTCCTCTTTAAGGACGTCTAGAACCTAGATTCACCTCTCTCAAACGTCGTCTGATGATTTCGAAGGAAACTTGGCCCCATCTGCATTTTGAAGAGTATTCCGTAGCATTCTACACGTAGATGTAGGCTTTCTTCTCGCCGAAACGGTGATGAAACGATCCTGAGCAGGTGTTGTTTTTCGTCGCCCACCAAGTCACACTTTGGCTGACTTGGAGCCTTGGAGCTACAAAAACCTGAGTTAGGCCATCCTGTAGCATTCCGATAGCCCTATTAACCTCAGCTAATTAGCTATTAGCTCAGCTTTGTTGATTTACGTCTTGTCATTTTCAGAAAACCCGTTTCAAATCGAAGCAGTCGATGAACTGACTCCATTTCGAAATAAGAACATTCTGAAGCATATGCAAACAACCAAACTTCGGAAAAAATGTGACCAGATTAACGAAATGGTTCAAACTGATTTTGATTGGATCGATTTAAGTTGTTATTGAGTTTTAAATGATTTTCCAGCGATTTTCTCGAAGATTACATACTTTTCAAAACGATTGAATACGATATCCTCAATTCTTGTGGGGAAGTATATCTAAATGCCTATTTCAAGCACTGTGTAACGTAAAACTGCGCGATTTACTCTACCGTACACAGAAAGCATGAAAATTTTGATAGATCTCCATACTTGGACAGGACCTACTGAGACTTTTGACACAGCGTTCAGAGTACCAAAACAATTAAACATGCTTTCGATAAGAGATCGAGCATGTCGAGGACACAAAGGTAATAAAAGGGGGAAAACCAATCAGCGACACATCAGACGAAGAATCCAACCACTAACGACCATGGAAACGAACATGTGCAATTCTTCCTTTGGCAGTTCTTGCGCTCCTCTAACAATATACGTTTACATACCGAGTCCGCATAATAAAATATTAATGAGGCCTGCTCGCTACAAGAGGTAGCGTATCGTATACCCAACCAGATAATTAATGGTTCTAATATTACAATTCTCCATACAGATACTTGTTTATCCAGTATATGAACTACTTCGCGTTTTTAATCGACTGGAAACTGGCCGAGGAGCATAGATTTGCGAGGTCGTACTCTGTGCGTTTCCGCGTGTCTTCAATCGGACGAAATCAGAAGCATAAATTGGCGAAGAACGATAATAATTGTACAGATTTCGATGGTTTCGTACTACATCTCATAAATTAAGCGAGATATGAAAAAGCGATATTCATATCATGTTTTCTTTTCTCGAGAAACATACATTGCTGAAAACCGCAAGTCACTAAGGTGTCTAGTTTCCATACTTCAAATATTATAATTGGTTATAACTTCCGCAGTATTGCAACTACGCTTACGAAATAAAAACACTTTTGGGGCAGTTTTCTCAGTACTTTCTACCAGTGCTATCGAAATTTCAGTGCCGATTCAAATTTTAGAGAAATTAATAACAATAATTATTTTCAAATGGGAACCATAGTGTGTTATAATGTTTGTCAATAGATTTTTCTTGAGCAATTTCAAAAATATCTATCATGATATACTTCTGAGTGTAAATATCGATAATTCCGAAAAATACAATGTTCGGTCAACATGTCGAAAAACATCATAGCGCGCTATGGTTTCCATTTGAAAAAAAATTGGTTTTTTTAATTTCTCTAAAATTTGAAGAGGCACTGAAATTTCGATAGCATCTGTAGAAAGAACTGAAAAAACTGCCCTAAAGATGTTTCTACTTCGTTAGCGTAGTTGCAATACTGCGGAAGTTATAGACAATTATGGTAATTGGCCAAATTCTAAAATCACCCTGTAGCATGGAATCTAGACACCCTAGCTCGCCCTAGCCCATTACTTTTTTTGTTCAGTACTTCATAAACTAGAATAATTGGAAAATTAAGCCGATTTTACCACGACACAATTGCTCTTATAATTTTTCCTTTTGGACTGACTGTATCTGTACATAACCTAGCTTTTTGCCTATAACATTTTTTGTTCAGTTGTTCATGAGCTACAATAAATTGGAAAATTAGCCCAATTTTCGTTATTTGACGGGCTGTGGCACAAAAACTTTATATAAAATAGCTTTTTGCCTATTACTTTTTTGTTCAGTAGGTCATTAGCTAAAACATATTGGAAAATTAGAAAAGATTAAATTTCTCATAATAAACTGTTCCAAAGAAGATTAGATAATCATCAACCTACCCCAGAATCCGGAGCTTCTGCCCCGTGTATAGAACCAAATTCCTCAAGAAATGTTCAACAACCTCGTGTGTAGTATGCGAAGAATATGTCAAGCTGTTATTCATGCCCGTGGATGCCACACATTGTATTGATAGTCTTAAAATGCTTGAATTCCCTGGGAATAAAATTTCGTTATTCTACTCGATTTTTCTTAACCACCCTGTATACGCTGCAGACCTCAAGCTAAAAGTAATTTTATTTCCTGTAACTTGAAATTCTATTAATATGAATTCTCATCACAAAATCTCATTTAACTATAGTTTTTTGCAATTTAAGTCAATATCTTTAAATCATGTGGAGCAGATTATTATAATTGTATTAACGAGTTACATTACTTTCTTGGCACTCTGTATTTCAATAGATAATATAAAAACTTAGGGCTCTATTTTAAAGGTATGGATTTCTGTTTACTACACCTTCTAACTTTCACGTTCCCTTATCAGGAGTTCTCGAAATGATCCCTGAGCCACGCCATCAATAATCCTCAAGCAAATCGATCCTAGCATTTCGACGGTCTCATAAATCAAGTAACGTTCGTCTGATTTCGGTCCTTCATCAATTTCATAGCTTTCGATACGGAGGAATTGAATTCATTTGCGCAACATCCATCCGATGTTGCGTGCCGTGAACGATGATGTATGATCCATGACTGTGAGGAGTTTACGGAGGGGTTATCGACTATACATGCGAATATCTTGAGGATGTACTATTCTGTCGTGATGGAATGTTCCAATCGAATTATATAACTCGCGTTTTGTAATGGGGAAATTGGTTTTTCTTTAATTAAACCGAGTGACATGGAAGAATTAATGAGTTTGTTGCGAACTGTCTGACTTGTTTCATCGGTCGGGAAAAACCTATAATGTCAACTTGGTTGAGGCCAAAAAGCCTCTGTGATCACTGTCAAACCTGACAACCTCTTCAGAGAGACAGCTCTATGTTCAGGAGTCAACTGATGTCATGTCAAAATGACGTTAACTTACAATTGTCATAGTGACATCGATTGTTTTGTTCTACGGGATGTAGCAGCATGAACGCTGTTTCAACTACTACCAAAGAAAGTGACAAAAAATGTCCATATTACCAACATTAGTTAGAATTCAAGCATTTTGAGACCATCAATACAGTGTACGGCCTCCACGGGCATCAATAACAGCTTGACATCTTCTTTGCATACTACACACGAGGTTTTTGAACATTTTTTGAGGAATTTAGTTCCATAAACGGGGCAGAAGCTCTCTCAGATCATTCAAGGATTCTGGGGTAGGTTGATGATTATCTAATCTTCTTTGGAGCATATCCCATGCATGTTTTATGCAATTCAAATCTGGTGAGTGCGAAGGTATTGGTAAATGTGGATTACCAAGCTCCTCGCGCGCATTCTCAACTATGGCTGCACGGTGCGGTCTAGTGTTACCGTCTAGAAATTGAAAAGATGCACCAATAGAAGCGTGAAAATTTGGCGAAACATTGTCAATGACATTCTCCCTATAGTGTAAGGCTGTCATATTCCCAGGACAAATGTGTAGATCTGTGCGCCCGTTCAAACATATCCGGGTCCATTCCATAACACTATCACCTCGGAATGGATGGACTTCTTGGACATAGCGACGATCACGGAGTATGCGTGAGATTGTCCATACCCTTATTTTTCAAGAATCTGAAACTCGTTCATATCTGGATTCATCAGTGAAAAGGACACTACGCCATTAATCTTTCCAATTGATATGTTGCCTTGCCCATTCCAGTCTTTGACGCTTATGGTCACGTGTTATTGGAACTCCTCTTAATGGACCTCTAGAACCTAGATTCACCTCTCTCAAACGTCGTCTGATGGTTTCGATGGAAACTTGGACCCTATCTGTATTTCGAAGAGTATTCCGTAGCATTCTACACGTAGATGTAGGCTTTCTTCTCGCCGAAACGGTGATGAAACGATCCTGAGCAGGTGTTGTTTTTCGTTTCCCAAGAAGCCTTGGTCTTTCCAACACGAAACCTGTATCCCTGAACTTGGAGTCTTTTTGCTACAACAACCTGAGTTAGGCCACCCTGTAGCATTCCGATAGCCCTATTAGCCTCAGCGTTTGTTAATTTACGTCTTGGCATTTTCAGAAAACTCGTTTCAAATTGAAGCCGTCGATAAACTGATTCCATTTCAAAATAAGAACAATCAATAAACAGACAATTCAAAATACATGATAATTTTTCTTTTTCATCTTTTTCCTTTTCTTAAAATGGTGACAAAAACAAAAAGGGGGAATGTTTGATTTCTTGCAGCACGTCTCAAATAGTTTCTCCCCCTTTTTGTTTTTGTCACCATTTTAAGAAAGGGAAAAAGATGAAAAAGAAAAATTTTCATGTATTTTAAATTGTCTGTTTATTGATTTTTTCTGTATCAATCTTTGTTAATTTTTCAATTGTTCCATAAAAGAGGTTTCTCTTAGCAATTGGATTCAAGTTGTTATTGAGTTTCAAATGATTTTACAGCGATTTTCCCGAAAATTACTTACTTTTCAAAACCCCTAACTCTTGTGGAGCAGTATATTTCATGTCCATCCAACAAAAACCGTAATTCCTTCAAAACCAATAAACACCCCATTCCGAAAGGGTTGAAAGTTAATCCACCTGAAACCTCAAGATGCTTCTTGGGTCGATACCATCTCCAACGATTAATATTTCATCCGCGAATTTGACAACTCGTTCACGACCCTCTTCAGCGAACGCGGAAATTCCGCACCCTTCTCTGCAACCCCTCCGGGTTCCGTCTTAATTAGGAAACCATCCCTCCACCCCCTAGCTTCCCTTCGATGTGTTCTTCCACGGATCGCGACTCTGCGTTAGGGTGAAAACGTATTTTTGGGGGAATGTGTTCATCAGGAATCAGGATTCTAATGGATTCTTGGCGGTGAGATATTTGTTTTTATGGTTTGGTTAACGATTTATTTTAGGGGTTGTTTTGGGTGTGGAGCGCGAGTATTGGCGTTGCGGGTGGGGGTTGTTCCATAGTTCACGTGATATTTCAATCGTGATGTATAGGAAACAATTTTTCTCGCAATTTTTCTTTCAATTTCTTGATCGAAGAAAAAGTGACGAAATGTCCATGAGGTAATTAATGGATCAAAGTGTATTTATTATTATTACTCATTTATTATAATTATGTTCAGGGTGGGCAAAATTAGTGATACCTGAAAATGATCCAGATAGGCTATGAGATGGCCACAGAAGAAGATGTAGACACTCTACAGGGTGGGCAAAATTGGTGATAGCTGAACTACAACTTTTTAAACGTGAGAGATAGAGGAAAATGAATGACACGTTACGGTGGTCTTTTTTAGAGAAACTGATAATGCCATCAACTGCATTCCTATATCTTCTTTTGTTTTCGAGTTAAAGGCCAAAATTTAAACTTGGGCGATTTCAACTTTGGCCATTATCTCCGTTTCTGTTTGTGCTAGGATGTTGAGATGAAAACATTATACAGGGCTGTTTTTTTATGGCAATCCAATAGCCTACTTTGTTTTTTTCCAAGAGGTTTCCTTGCTGAGCTATAACGTAAAGTTGTGTTTTTTTTAATGGAAACAATTGTTTGAAATGGTTCAGAAAGAATCTTCATTTTTTTCCCATTTCAGAAATATATCAAATCCGAGCATAAATCATACATCGCTCTCAGATTCATTCAGATAGCATGAAAAATATAGTTTGTATGTGAAATTTGAATTATTGAGTATTAGTAGGCCGAATCACAGAATAATATGCCTCTACGCATGGTGAATTATTATTTTGCGATTGAATACTTGATTCAATTCTCCGTGGTTTGATCTCTGTTCAGAACAACTGTTAATAATTAAAATTCGAAGTAAATATCGTTGGAAATATGGAAATGTTCGAAAATTACGAGAAATATGATATGTTTAAATGTTTTATTTTAGCGGCAATAATAACTTCGAATTGACAGTTGTTCCGAACAGAGATCAAACAACGAAGAATTTAATGAAGTATTCAATCGCAGAATAATAATGACACCATGCGTAGAGACATATTATTCTGTGATTCAGCCAACTTAATACTCAATAATTCAAATTTCACATACAAAATATATTTTTCATGATATCTGAATGAATCTGAGAGCGATGTATGATGTATGATATATTTCTGAAATAAAAAAAAATGGCGATTTTTTCTAAGCCATTTCAAACTATTGTTTCCATAAGAAAAAACACAACTTTATATTATAGCTCAGCAAGGAAACCTCTTGGGTGAAAATAAAGTACGCTACTGGATTGCTATGAAAAAAGTCCCTGTATAATATTCTCATTTCAACATCCTAGCACAAACAGAAGCGAGGATAATGGCCAAAATTGAAATCGCCCAAATTTCAATTTTGGCCTATAACTCGAAAACAAAAGAAGATACAGGAATGCAGTTGATGGCATTATCAATTTCTCTCAAAAAGGCCACCGTAACGTGTCATTCATTTTCCTCTATCTCTCACGGTTAAAAAGTTGTAGTTCAAGTATCACCAATTTTGCCCACCCTGTACATATACAATGTAGAAAGCAAAAAAAAAAACATTAAAATTTAAAGACTTATCAAGCTATCTTTTGGAGCTTCGTGGCAAATCAAAACCGAACAAAAAAAATGATAACTCAAAGAAAAGAAAAACTATCAACGACTTAACGAATAAACAAACATCGAAGATGATTGACGAAAAAATTAAAAAACATAATTGTGTAAAGAGAATTCAGCTTACGGAGAATATAAATGTTAATTAGTAAAAGAGAATAAAGAAGTTAAGAATATTCCCTCAAACGTAGATAAAAGAGGAAAAATTAGATGGGAGGTGAAAGGAAAAAATTCCAATAATTAATTTCATAAAAAACATGTCTGTTTGAACAACAATTCGTTAACAATCTCCAACTGACAAACCTGCAGCCAACTCCCTCAATAATCACTATTCTTACCTGCGGCGAATGATACGTTATTGAGATGCAAGTATAATTTCTTACTCCCGACTAAAAAAAAATATTTCCATACAGGTGTTTCGTCAGACGTGACGTTTTCGCGAGATGAAACTAATGATCGGTTTATTTTCTGCACGAATTACACCTATGCGCCGTTCTTTGTTTTAATTCCAACTCTTCTCTGGTCAGTGCGTGCAAATTATATGGGTTGGTTTGAAAGTTACACCGCAATGTTTACTCAACTATTCATTAAATACATTGTAGTGTCCCGAGTATAGGAATATCTTGAGTTAAATCAACGTGGACTTTGCTGAAGCTGCTGACTTCAGTTTGAGTGGAGTTAGTTGAGCTTAAGCCGTGTTCAGACGAATCCCTTGTATTTTAGGATAATCTTAAATATCCATATTATTTGAATTAAAAAATGTCACACTAAAAATACCTCACTAATAAAACATTCCTTGAGCAATTAAAATTCCCTGCGATTCTATATTTCTTGATTCTAGAAAGTGCAAGTGAAGGTATCGATTTTTTTCCTAATATGGAGAAGTTTTAGAAAGTTGTAATTCATTAAAATATTAAAAACGAATTCGAACACCTTTCCACCAACGTAATTAGTTGATAAGTGGAAAAAACAAATCGAAAAATAAGAATGCTTATCAATTAATCATACAGTTGAAACTCGCTGATAGTTCCACATTTATTTCAAGTAGTGTGTATGACACAAACATGGATTTAGACATTGAGAGGCTGAAACGGTACTTTCTTCTGGTCTTAGACTCTGAGGTCGATCTGATAGTTAAAGCACTCACCAACAAACGATTTGACAGACGTCATGGGTACAACTAGTCTTCACACTTCACTTGAAGAACTGTTACACAATGCGTTCATTCATTCAGAGTGTATTTGTTCGTGGATAATTCGGATGAATATTAAAACTCGCATTGAAATCAGGACTTTTTTGAGGAAATTATAGATATTTATGATATGAGTAGGTGTGAAGAACTGTGTTATTCATCAGTGGAAGACATCGAAATAACAAATAAATCATTGGTTATACAACTTCCAAATACAAAAACGAAAGTCAGTCGTTCTTTCAGAGTTATTGGGAAGTATGTAGACTATTTTCATAAGTTCTTTACACTGCGCCCTTCTGTCATCAAACATCGTCGTTTTTGCCTGAAATATATGAATAATAAAAGCACTGCCAATCCAGTTGGTATTAATACATTCGGAAAAATTCCATCAATTGTTGCCGAATTCCTCAAAATGCCAGAACCAAAGCAATATACAGGACACTGTTTTCGAAGATCCTCCGCTTCATTGCTAGCAGAATCAGGAGCAAATATTACGGATATAAAAAAACATGGTGGATGGAAGTCTACGACGGTAGCCGAGGGCTATGTTGATCATTCCATTGCATATAGAAATGTCATTGCTGAGCAAATTCACCCAACCTCAACAGATTTTGGATCATCATCATCCAATATTGTACTTCCGGTTTCTACAAGTACTGATGGTGCTGAGGATTATAATGATGTGTTGCGAAGCTCACAAACGTCACAGGGCATTAATGTTAGTTATTGTTCTAGTTTTACGATTTATATTGATGTTCATAAGTAATGATTGTTAAATATTGATAATGAAAATTTGCAATTGCTGAATTTTTCTCATCTGATTTCATCATAAGAAAATGGAGTGCTAAAATTATTTTCAACAATAATGTTAAAAATATTTTTAACACGCTTCCACGTAAACAATCGATTTGAACATTGTTTGCTGTCATTAAAAGTGTCACTTTTAATGGCAGTTGTACAAAAAATAATTTTCCTCTTGCGAGGTTGACGTATTTGACACTTTTTTTGAGTGTTCGATTTTGCTCTTCCTAGATTCTCACCAAAACAAAATATAACATTCTGCATTCTACCAGTCTAGTTCACAATTCCCGAGTATAGTCCTAATCAAATGAAAGAATGAGATTGATAGATATTTGATTACTTCCTCGACTTCAAGGGTTTCCCAGTAAAGCACGTTAAATTCGAGGTTACATTCAACTCAGAACTTAAAATCGATAATTAAATAATAGCTTCTACACTTCAAATTTAATTGAATTCTGAAAATTACGAAAAAAAACACATTTACCCAATTTTTTGAACAATTCTCAAATGTTCCATCTCTTGTGGTTAGGTCGAGGGCTAGGTTGACTATCCTACAAGACAACCAGATGTTTAATACTTTCGGTATGCACCTGTACACTGACTGCCATCTGGCGCTATCAGACAATCCATCGGTAACATAAAGACGTCGTTGGTAAATAAACGTTAAACCTTCGTTGTTTCAATTCTTGTTTTAGGAGAAAATAGGCCAAATTTCACAGATAACTAACGGTACGAAAAAATGTCTATTTCTGACTATTTTTGCAATATTTTGCAAAAAAGAATTATAAATTATTTCCAATAAAATGTGGCAACTACTATTGAATACATTTGAAGAAAATATGAATTCAACAACTGCCCTCATTCCGACAATATTTAAACTTCATCTCACTCAAAATTCTGATCACGTTTTCATCCTTATTTTTGTCTTGAATTCGATTTTGTGAATGGTCTTCCAGAAATATTTTGATAACCATTTCTTCGAAGATGGTTGGAGAATTCATCATCCAGTAAAATAATGGTTCCAAAGGCTTCTAAATACATAACTTTGGTGTTAATCGAAGCAAAAGGGTTTAACTCTTCTAAGAAGTGTTTAGTAATGAACGAGGATTCCTGAGAATGATTTAAATTGAGAGGTAATCGTTTCAAAAATAGGAGAAAGCAGTGTGAGATAAAGAGACTAATTATTCCCTATTGATTTACTAATGGCACATACTTAGTTGCATCATTCTGCACATTACAAGATGTCATGAACAATTTTACAATCATTACCGCATATGACACCATCAATTTGCATTATGCTGGGTAATATTTCGCACGAGAAGTTTAAAATGGGTCTTCATTTATTTTCGTATTGTCTTCTGCTAGTATGTTGATGAGTTATGTGCATGAAAATAACAGGAATATCTGACTTAATTCATATTAAAAATTGATCCCTTCTCGATATACTCTTTAATCTAGTGGATATCGCAAATTTGCCCTTTACAAACAATGTGTGTGGAATTGGCCCAGCTATTTTGGATTTTTGATATTTTTTGTTGTACTGGATTGTGCTAGGTTTCTGCTGATATGTACCGTTGAATTTTTTGCTTAATCAGCGAAAAAATGGGCCAGCCAAGCACTTTTCGAAAAATTGGATTCCAAAGACTGAAAAAAAATTCGCTACACATGTACTGAGTTGTGCCGTTCGAATTTTTCCGAAAGTCTGTCTAGTTTCCCGAAAAATCGAAATTGAAAAAAAAAATAGCCCAGCATTTTCGTTTTTTATTCCTGCAAATGTATGAAAAAATCTGTGCTTCATTTGTGCTGTCTAGTGCCGTGAACATTGTCATGAAAATTCTTCAGATTTTCGGGAAAATCAAGAAAATGACAAAAAAGTAAGGCCACCACTTTTTTCCGACGAAAATTGTCAACTTGTGCTGGGCAGATTTTCAGGAAAAATCGACAGGTGTTCCTTCAAATGGAAAAAAATGAGAAACTTAAGTAGATTGTAGGAAAATCAGCATTCCTGGCAACAATATGTGAAAAATTGGCCCAGCATATTTGGATTTTCGAGATCATTTTTATTGGGCCAGGTTTGAAATTGTGCTGTTGGAATTTTTCATTTATTCCATACGGTTTTCAAGATGTTTTACAAAATGTCTCAAACGAACACATGCATTTTCTCGAAAATCCAAAAGTGCTGGGCCAACTTGACACAGACTGTTACCAGGTATTCTGAATTTTCTACAATCTACTGATTTTTTCTCCATTTTAGGAAGAACCTTGTGATTTTTTTGGAAATCTGACCGGCACAAGTTGGCACAATTGTGGCACAATCATATAAAAAAAGTGCTAGGCTAATTTTTTCTTTCATTTTCGTTATTTTCCAGAATTTTGAAGAATTTTCGGTACAATACAGCACACATTTGTGGGAAGAATAAACTGGGCTAATTTTTTGTTCTCAATTTCGATTTTTTGAAAACTAGGGAGTACATTTTCCTCGTTTTTGAAATATTCCGAGAACCACATGGAATTAACAAAAAATTCCAACTTCACAAACTAGCACAATTCAACACAACAGAATTTTTTTCGAAAATCCAAAAGTACTGGGCCAATTTCGCACACGTTAAGAAGCACCCTATAGCTGCAGTAACCCCGTACAAACCTTAAAACCGAGCCCAATTCAACCCTAATCGCGAAATAATGACACTATCCAGTCAATCCACCCTTAAAGTCAAGACGCTATTGATCATATCCGGAAACGACACACAGGGGTGAAATAATACGTTGTTAAAGGGAAGCACCCCCCTATCACCCCTATAAATACGTCAAATTCATCCACCTATCCGCGATGCAGCATCCAACAATAGAAGAAGCGGTCAATGATGTTTTTGACGTTCGTATGCAATCTCATATCTCGACAGCATATTTAAAGGTCCACGAAGGACGTACATGGAGTGGTAACTGGTTTAAAGGCTCCGAGGCTTTTGCCCGAAGGGGGCAAAATGACAAAATTGGAGGATATTCGAGATAAAACTGAAGGGGGAGAAGGAAGAATCATCAAGGTTGTAAATAAAATTGAAAGGGTGAATATTCATGCTGAGGGAGAGAATAACTGACGAAATGGGCTGAATCTCGTATTGCAACATGGCCAATTTCTGGTAAACCCCGAGCATCTCTGCAGATATGTCCCAATCAAGGGTTTCTGGATCAAATCAACGTACCGAGCTGTGATAAAAGCAGTAATCCACAAGCAGGCGACAGGAACTATCCACACAAGGCACAAACAAAACACAAACACGCTCTCTTTAAGGCCGATCTCACTTGACAGCTCTTGCGATCGGATCGAGGAGGCTGTGAGAGGTCACAGACGCGCACTTTGCGAAGAATCGACCCGTTCGATGGCTCGTGGACGAGGCAACTGCGGCCGGCCGACTTGATTCGAGCTGCGATCGCGGCTGAGCTTGGGGGTGTCGCAAGTGGGGGTTCTAGGCTCGCCGGAATACTTTGGATGCGATTTTTACAGGTGTTTTTGGTGATTTTTGAGGGGGAACACGTGGGTGAAGGTTTCGTTAGCGTATGTAGGTAACGGCGATGGATTTCTGTGGTTTGTTTGCATGTGAGGAGGAGCGAGGTGAACAATTTGGCGCGTTAAGGGTTGCTTGTTCAGAGTTGAGTTCAGGATGATCCACACAATCCTACAGTTTCGTTAAGGGCTAGTTTCATAATCAATTTTGAAGACCCTTTGATTCTGAAGATTCTTTAAGGGCCTTTTTCATAATAAACTGAAGTACACTTTAGTTAAAGTGCACTTTGAGCTAAAGCTCACTTTAAAAATCCACCCAATTTCATAATGAAATTAAATGGGACTTTATGCAAAGAAGACTGTAGGTGAAATGTTGTATGTTGGCCTAAAAAAGACAGTTGCAGTTGTATTCAACCATAGCCATCTTGAAATTGAAGGAGATTATGTTATTCTCATGTCCTTTGAATATAACGTTCAGGTTCAAATTTGAAATATATACCTAGAAAATTGGGGAAAAAGGCCAATCTCAAACTGAATTAAAAAAAAAAATGAAATTGATGATTGCGACTGACAGAAGGGCAGTAAAGGGAGCATTGGATAAAGGAGAATTGAATAAGCATTTATTTTCACCAATTACATAAGCTTAATATAGCAGAAACTGTTATAATTGAATTTCTGATTTTTCCCATTAACGGCATTAGCAAAAATTTGTTGATTATCACCTGATTCCTTTCCAAAATTATTAATAGGAAACATGCCATTGATATCAATTGCAACACTGCAGTTGCAACTATAATGAGCCGAATGGTGTCTAATTGTAGTCTCATTTCGAAATTGGAAATCTACATTCCCATACTCCGTATTGTCATTCCATAATGTTTCTGGTTCTTATGATTGGTTCATGTCATGGATCTTCCTCATTTGATGAATCCGAGCTAGTTGTCGTAAAATTTTCCATTTTTATATTATTCAAATACACTGCGCAAAAAAATTAACGCACATTCTGAAAATCTCAATTATAATGGAAGTTTACTCTACATTGACTTTATAACTTAGTTTTTATGTTCTCTCGGGAAAGTTTTGAACGAAACAAGACACATTAAGTGGAAGAAAAATTCAGTATTTCACCGAATCTTATGTGAAAGAAGAGAAATGAACAATTTTCGAAATACTGAAATGCTGATAAGTTAATTACAACTCGGCAACGACTCGAAAATGAAAAATAAAAAAACAACTTAATTTTTTTTGCGAAAACTATGGCCGATACCTTCATTTTTATATTCGAAATACTGGTTTTCGAGGTCGCTCTATCTGATAAAGGTGAAATATTTCCAGTTTTTCCGATTTTGAAATTTTTTCAGTTCAAAAGTGAAAATTTTCAAATTTCAAACTCGCATATCTTGACTTCTACGCGACGGACTGATGATTGGTTTACAGGAAAGTGATCAGTGCCATCAACATTTCATTTATAATACAAAAAAGCGCAATAAAAAATGTTGAAATTTTGATCGAAAAAATCGTAAGGGGTAGACCCCCCTAAAACGCTATATTTTGCATTCTCAGACGCAATCCAGGAGGGTAATAGTAATTTTTGTGCATGGAAGTTCTAGAACCGGTCGAGCAAGTTCAGAAAAAATACCTAGTAGATTTCTGTTACGTATATTGTTGCCAGTACAGCCCTTTGAAGTCAACTCGAAAATGAAAAATGAAAAAACAACTTTATTTTTTTCGCGAAAACTTTGGCCGATACCTTCATTTTCATATTCGAAATACTGGTTTTCAGGGTCGCTCTATCTGATAAAGGTGAAATATTTCCAGTTTTCCCGATTTAGAAATTTTTTCAGTTCAAAAGTGAAAATTTTCAAATTTCAAACTTGCATATCTTGACTTCTTCGCGAAGGACTGATGATTGGTTCACAGGAAAGTGATCAGTGACATCAACACTTCATTTCTAATACAAAAAAAGCACAATAAAAAATTTTGAAATTTTTACCGAAAAATCGTAAGGGGTAGACCCCCCTAAAACGCTATATTTTGCATTCTCAGACGCAATCCAGGAGGGTTATAGTAATTTTTGTGCATGGAGGTTCTAGAACCGGTCGAGTAGGTTCAGAAAATCTACCTAGTAGATTTCTGTCACGTATATTGTTGCCAGTAAAGCCCTTTGAAGTCAACTCGAAAATGAAAAATGAAAAAACAACTTCAGTTTTTTTGCGAAAACTACGTCTGCTACCCTCATTTTTATATTCGAACTACTGGTTTTCGAGGTCACTCTATCTGATAAATGTGAAATATTTTCAGTTTTTCCGATTTTGAAATTTTTTCAGTTCAAAAATAAAAATTTTCGAATTTCAAACTTGCATATCTTGACTTCTACGCGACGGACTGATGATTGGTTTACAGAAAAGTGATCAGTGACATCAACACTTCATTTCTAATACAAAAAAGCGCAATAAAAAATTTTGAAATTTTGATCGAAAAAATCGTAAGGGGTAGACCCCCCTAAAACGCTATATTTTGCATTCTCAGACGCAATCCAGGAGGGTAATAGTTATTTTTGTGCATGGAAGTTCTAGAACCGGTCGAGCAGGTTCAGAAAAAATACCTAGTAGATTTCTGTCACGTATATTGTTGCCAGTACAGCCCTTTGAAGTCAACTCGAAAATGAAAAATGAAAAAACAACTTTATTTTTTTTTGCGAAAACTACGTCTGATACCCTCATTTCTATATTCGAAATACTGGTTTTCGAGGTCGTTCTATCTGATAAAGGTGAAATATTTCCAGTTTTTCTGATTTTAAAATTTTTTTAGTTCAAAAGTGAAAATTTTCAAATTTCAAACTTGCATATCTTGACTTCTACGCGACGGACCGATGATTGGTTTTCAGAAAAGTGATCATTGACATTAACACTTCATTTCTAATACAAAAAACCCCAATAAAAAATTTTGAAATTTTGATCGAAAAAATCGTAAGGGGTAGACCCTCCCTAAAACGATATATTTTGCATTCTCACATGCAATCCAGGATAGTTATAGTAGTTTTTGTGCATGTAGGTTCTAGAACCAGTCGAGCAGATTCAGAAAAAATACCTAGTAGATTCCTGTCACGTATATCGTTGCCAGTACAGCCCTTTGAAGTCAACTCGAAAATAAAGGATGAAAAACAACTTTATTATTTTTTTGCGAAAACTACGGCCGATTCCTTCATTTTTATATTCGAAATACTAGTTTTCGAGGTTTAATCATGTCAGTTTACGAGCCGAATTCTCGTCATTTGCAAGAGGTTTTAAATTTCTGCTTTAATATGAAGAAATCTGCGGCCTGAGGCTCATCGAATGTTTTCATACCTATCTTAAGGCTGCTGTTAGTGCAAGAAAGTGCCGAGAGTGTTTTCAACGCTCCAAGAACGGCGATTTAAAGGTTTTCGAAGATTTTTTCACAATTAAGCGTCGAATATCGGGAAAAAACGGCGGAAGCATATATATAGTTGTACACTCATTTATAATACTTTTGGATAGTAGCTATTTCATTTCAAGCTCTGGCTACGCCGTTGAATTCAGTTGTTCACCCTGCTTGCTACAGGTTACAGGTAAAAACGTCGCTGAAGGTGTACCCTTCAAAGATATAGTTTTCATGTCACGTCCCTTCTCAACTGATGCGTGTTAAACACATCATCTTGCCCTTGAATAATAGAATTTCATCGTACTTGTAGCGACTTGCAGCTCGTTGAATTCTTCAGCAATAGTTAGGAAGGACGTAGGTTTTTCTAATTCTCAATGCGAGTCTTGCTCTAGTCTGAATCATTCTTGAATTCAATTTAATTTCACCGTATTTCGAATTTTTTCGAATAGTCTTCTATTGTGAGAGACAATGTTTTTTTTTTATTCGCGTATACAGGTTGTTACCGCGAAAGATTTGTTGTCAAATAGAAAAAAGAAACAGGTTGAAAAAAAACTAAAAATTCACTAAAAATATTGGATATCAGAGAAATCTTGAAAGACATCAGCGTGATCCAAGAGAACATCATGTTATCCGTCTATTGACTCAGACAAACAGATTCTTCACAAAACGACTCACAATTCTTAATCTGAAATGAAAAAAGAGAAAAGCAGAAAAGAAACCAACCATTTAGAATAAAGTAAATTATTTTGAAATTAATCACCCATTTCAGAAATGCATTTGTTACTTTATGTATAGCCTCGAAACCATCTTGAAATTTATAAATGAGACAACAATTTATAAGATGTTCTATAGTCTCCTCATTTTCCCCACACTCACAACTAGGGCTCTCAACCGAATTCCATCGGAAGAGCATGCTGTTGCATCGTCCATGGCCTGTTCTAATACGATTCAGAACAGAGCATATTCTCTTGGGAAGGGCAAAACTAGGAACTCTGATGGAAGGATCAGTGATAAGATCTTTATTGAAAAAATTGCATACATTCCATTCAGATTGCCAAATTTCTTTGTCGCTTCTATTCATTTCAATTAGAAAATTTGACCAAAAAGGTTTACGCGACTTCAATCTGGGGCCCTTATTATCTGGAATATAGGTGAGTATGGGAAATTAATTCGGAAAGGAATTAAATTTGTTCCAAAAATTCAAAGTTGTTGTCTCTCTGCTGATATGTGGAGGGACAATATTTGAGAGGACTGGTAACCAAGGAGTAGGTGTCGACTTGACAGTACCAGTAATAATCCTCATAGAAAAATTTAGTTGGGCATCAATTTTTTTTACATGAACACTGTTCAACCAAACAGGGCAACAATATTCAGCAGCAGAAAAAAAGCAAGCGTTGCCGTACGAAGTATTGTTGCATCAGTGCCCCATGAGGAACCAGCTAATTTCTGAAGAATATTGTTTCAAGTTTTAAGCTTCAAACGCAGATCATCGAAATGGGCGTTGAAATTTAGAGAGGAATCAAGTTTGATTCCCAGGGATCTAGGATTGAAATTATGTTTCAAGGGAGAAGATCCAAAAGTTACACACAATTTTCTATATTTCTGATGATTATTCAAATGAAAACACGAAACTTCGGTTTTATTTTCATTCGGGCACAAACGCCAACAATTTTTCATTATATCCAAATCGGCGAAAAGGGTACTTTTTATTGTTTGAAAATAAGAATGATGAAAAGCCAGAGCAATATCATCAGCATAGCTAAATTTTTCCGTAGAAGTAGTTGGAATGTCACACAAATATAAATTGAATAGAAGAGGTGCTGAAACTGAACCTTGTGGAAGACAACTATTCAAAGTTTCGAAATTACTACTATTATTGTCGACAAAAACTCGGAACCTTCTGTCAGATAACATATTTTCATTTTGTTGAAATATTGAAGAAATACTACTAGATTTTTTGATTCAAGATCCGTTCATGAACAGTGCTTTTTTATTATTTTAATAACTGGCCCGGCGAACTTTGTTTCACCCCAGAGATTCATAAAGTTGTATCAACAAAACTGGTACTTTTTCAAGTAGGAGGTGAATAAGACAAAATAAAAGTACAAAAAATTTAATTACATTGAAATAGGTAGGTATGTACATTGTAATTTACATAAATAGACTTCACTTTATTTGAGCGGTACCTTGTTATTATTTAAAAATTGTCTTATTGTTGTACCTTATGATGAATTACATTTTTAGTTTTTTCGTCATAAAATTTTCCGTAGTGTTCGGAAGAAAGGAAGGTGTGATAACACTTGGACTCAGATGCGTTAATATTATTATTAAATGTAGTTCACCGAATTTATATCATCTACTTATTTCCAATTTTTTTTTCAATTTCATCAAATTTTTCATAGTTTTAATGTATTTTATGTTAAACCCACCGTAGAAGAATCCAACAAAAAACGTTCATAACAAACAGTTCATCCAATCTTGAGTTATAAATGGTGTAACCAACAATATGGCCGACTGAGTTTTATATATTAAGATTTTTATTTAAACTATGCTTCAATGAACCTTGTATTTAACACATATCATTGAGACATATTTATTGTATTGAAAATATTTATAAAAACCCTTCTTGTTGGTAGGGGATGTGCCTAAAGATCCCTTTCTGTAACTCTTCAGTAATTTCCAGAAAAACCATTTTTTTATTTCCTCATTTTTGAAAGTTTTGTAATTTTTCAAGGAGATGGAAAATTATTTTTTACCTTGCACATTTTGACTTGCTTGGTAGGGAAAAGAAATTGACATTTTATTCCTTGTTTTTCCGAGAATAAGTAATTAAAAACCAAGGATTTCATCCGTACTTCAACAAAAGGAAATGATCTTGAACCACCACTTACAGAATCTGTAAACCCCCAGTGAAAGAATCGCGGACATCCAAAGCCAGGTTGCCGGTTCTCCCCACCGTTAGGGTGACAGGTAGGGGTTGTTTCTCTCTCCCTCCCCCATTTCGAATACGCCAAAACACCCGTAGAAATTCCATTGTTGTTAAAACACCCACCCAAGGGGGTTGAACGATCTCTTGTATCTCGTTCTGAAACGTAACAGACCGATGACGTAAGGGTGGGATTCCGATACTAAATTCATTAGGGGTGGTGTCGCATCACCGACAGTTATGCAACTCGGAAAGTAGGGTAATGTTGATCATGTGATGGTGCTCCGATAACGGTCTCATTTAAAATTGATGGAATATTTGTTTTATAGCGTCGTCGCTTCTGGTTTATTCAAATTCGATTTGGGGTTGCTCGGTTGAGGGTGGCTCGAAATTAAAACGCCTGGATGAAAGACAATATGACACAATAGGAGTGTGGTAAATTTTAGACGATAAATACGAAAACACCAGAAGTTAAGAAGGCTTAAATTTAGGCTGCGCAAAAAATTAACGCACATTCTGAAAATCTCAATTTTAATGAAAGTTAACTCTACATTGACTTCATAACTTATTTTTTATGGTCTCTCGGGAAGGTTTCGAACGAAACAAGACATTAAATGGAAGAAAAATTCAGAATTTCACCGAATCTTATGTGAAAGAAGAGAAATGAACAATTTTCAAAATACTGAAAGGCTGATAAGTGATTTAATACTTGGTATTTCCACCCCTTGCGTTAATTACAGCTCAGCAACGACGGTTCATACTCAAAATGAGTGATCTTAAAATGTTCTGATCTAATCCTTACCAGATTTCTCCGAGTTGGATACCTAAGTCATTAAGAGTAGCTGGATGATTTTCTGAACTTCTCAGCCTTCTATTGAGGTTTTCCCAAACCTGCTCAATTGGATTGAGATCTGGACTTCTTGCTGGCCATTCCATTCGAGAGACTCCAACCTCTTCAAGGTACTCCTGAATGATGTGCGCACGATGGGGTCTGGCATTATCGTCCATAAAAATGAAATTTTCACCAATGTATGGGGCAAATGGCACTACATGCTCTTCAAGAATGTTCTTTATATACTTATCAGCATTCACTAGGTCTGTGCGAGCAGTCAAAGATATTCCACCCCATACCATAATCTATCCTCCCCCGAAACCAGTAGTATTCAGGAAATTGCACTGAGCATATCTTTCATGTGGACGTCTGTATACAAGAGAACGTCGATCACAATGCTAGAGGCAGAATCTGGACTCATCTGTGAAGAGAACTCTGTCCCAATCGGCCTCCTCCCAATGGATATGCTCTTTCGCAAAATCCAAACGCGCCCTTCGATGGGCTGGGGTAAGAGCTAGGCCTCTTGCTGCGACACGAGGCCCTAAATCATATTCTCTGAGGCGATTTCTTATTGTCCTAGTGCTAATTTGCACCCCATGAGTTTGCTCAAGCTGATTTTGAAGGAGGCGAGCGGTTGCAAACCGTTGTCTCAACGAAGAAACTCTCAAGTAACGTTCTTGAATGGCAGTTGTTACGCGTGGTCTACCCTATCCTGGTCTTCGGACATTCATACCTGTCTCCCTGAATCGCTGCAACATTCTGGACACACTTGTATGGGAAACTCCAAACTATTGGCGTTATTCGCAAGAAAGAAAATCATTTCCTATTTTTTTTTCATTTCATCAAATTTTTCAGAGTTTCAGGGTCGGTTTCACAAAACTTTGATTGTACTGTTAAATTAATTAGAGCCACCGCGATTTGTTGAAATTTCAAAACGAGTGATTCGATTGGTTTGAATTTACGTGAGGTTTTTTTAACCACAAAATTAAAGTTTCGTGAAACCCGCTCTTAATGTATTTTATGTTAACCCCGCCGTAGAAGAATCCAACAAAAAATCTTTCATATCAAACAGTTCATCCAATCTTGAGTTATGAATGTTGTAACCAACAATATGGACGACTTAGTTTTATATATTAAGATTTGGAAAAAAATTGTTAGGGGAACACTGACAGCAGTCTGTTCATGCTGCAAGAGCCTCTGAGAATGGATGAAGCTTTTCCTAACCAACAGGAGCATTTATATGGTCTTGGATGCTGTCAGTTTCAGCTGGAGTACCCCAAGGCTCAGTTCTGCGACTCTTTCTTTTCCTGATCCATATAAATGGCCTTCTTGGTGTGACCGAAAAGCTCATTTTGCGCGCAGATGTGCTCTTTACCATAAACAAAACTTGAGACTCTTTTCTAAAATTTGTTATCTTGAGGAAGATCGAGTTGAGCAAACAGAACCTGAACCCTTTATCAATCCTTTATTTAATACTCTGTCTTAATACTTCTTTCTCATCGTCCATTTGAGTATTCCATACGAGTACTTCAAGCAAAACTAATGCCTATTCATGAGGACCCTATGTATACCGATATCGCGTCCACAATCTTCACCTAGACTCCCATAGGGACAATATTTCTTAACACCTGTGAACTGTGCAATTGAGAACATGAAAACATAGTCTTTAACAGCACGCAATACCGTTCACACGAAATCCCATAATCAAATGGTCATCAGCTGTATAGGTACGCATATTCCGAATAATTTTCGTTTGTGATCCAGTAAACTTTGTCAGAGATACCATCAGTGGCGTAACTTTAGAATGGTGAAAATGTTGGTTGTTTCGGTTTTGTTTACGAATTTTAAATTCGAAATAAGTGTCGTGAAATTTCCTTTTTGGACGCCCTGTGTATCATTATAAAGGGTTATTCACGAATATGGCTCTTTAGAATATTTTTAGGAAAGACACAAGAGTCTTTTTGCTTCCAAAAATTTGAATTTTCACGAGAAAATTCTTTCCGGATGAGAAAATACGATGCTTCTTTTTCGATAGCATGATTTTCAGAAAATGATACAGGAGGTCACAAATTCTTTTTCAAATTGGAACCCCATTTTTTCAAAGCATTTTCGAGATCTTCGTCGAAAAATAATAGGAGCATACGACCAAGCAATTTATCCCAAAATGAATATTTTTCGAGATTTTCAGGAAAAACGATTTTGTCTACAATTTTCAGTCTCATTCCGAATGTGTTTTTTTACTGGAAAATAATTAGCGGTCAAGTGAAACTTTCGGAAATCTGTGATATCTAGATAATATTTTCTTATAGTTCAGAGGAGTTCAGTCTTTCTTTATTTTTTAAAGCTTAGGATAATTTCCGCAAATTCTTAATTCTGGAGAATTTCTTTTTTGTCATGGTAGGGAAATTTGAATTTTCAGTAATAAAATTGTTACATGTTCTATTTATTATTCTTTCAAAAGCATAAAAAATTATTATAAATTATGTTTTTCTGCATGCCTGAGAATTTTTTACGTTGACTTCATTAATACTCGCATTGAGAACTTCAAACCAATTGTGGCTCTCGCATTACAGATGATAATTAAAGAACTTAACTCGTCTGAACTATAGAAAATATTTCCCCGATAATAGAGATTTAAAAAATTTCACCTGACCGCAAATTATTTTCCAGTAAGAAAGCACATTCGGAATGAGATTGAGAATTGAAGAAAAAATCGTTTTTCCCGAATATCTCGAAAAATATTCATTTTGGGATAAAAGTCTTGTGCTCCTATTATTTTTTAGAAAAAATGGGGTTCCAATTTGAAAAAAAAGATTTTCTGATGTTTCGTCACTTCTAACTTTGACAAAGAATTTGTGACCTCCTGTATCATATTCTGAGAATCACGCTATCGGAAAAGAAACATCCGCTTTTCTACTCGGAGTTTCTCAAAAATGAGAATTTTTCATGAGAAAACCTCGCAGTTGTCTGTATTTCAACAGAGTTCAATTTTGAGATTTTTTTTTCGTATTTCCTCATTTAAAGAGAATCTTCTCCTGGAAATTCAAACTTTTGGGATCAAAAAGACTTCAATGGAGAATCTATTCATGCAATAAAAAATGGGTCTACCCATTTGAAAAACGAAAGTTGATGTCACTTCCGGAAAAACCGTAAGTCCTAGATTCTTCAAAAAATATACGAGAAGTCGTCTTCTTACTTGAAGCTCACCATTAGAATTTCAATCCTGAGTTTTGTGTCTTTCCTAAAAATATCCTATGGAGCCATATTCGTGAATAACCCTGTATATTCTAATAGAGATTTTCAATCAAACTGGGTGTAAGTATAAATTTAAAAGTGGTAACACGTCAACACCCTTTAAAGGTGTATTTGGAATGAAGGTATATTTAGAAAAAAAATTATCAAACTAACTTCTAATTTTTATCAAACAATCAGGTCCTTGAGTTTTTCGCATTCATTCACAGACAACCTGTATATTAGCAGCCTTAATTTCATTCAAAAAATCTCATGTCAAAGTATTCCCTTTTTAAAAAAGACATCTATACTTTCTTATGCAGCTGTTAAACTGAATGTATCAACACTTTGAAGTGTGGCTACCGAAAACATGATATGAAATACTGAAAATCACACTTTAATTATTCGAAATACCTGAGCTTCCATGTTACATCGATTAACAAAAAAACAACAAATCCTTAAAACATAATTTTTACATTTTAAACCAAGTTTTCGGCAGCATTGATACTACACTACACATTTTAAAAGATTCAGAACAGTTGCCTGGGAAATGAAATCCAGAAACTCTACAAGAAAGATCAGTGATCAGATCTTTTTTAAAAACATTGAAAGTAACTGATTCAATTATAATAACAAAGAAATTTAGACGAAAATGATCCACGAATTCAATCTGACGTCCTTATAATACACTGTGGTAACCTCTTGGAATAAAATTGAATGAGTCCTTCAATGGTGACCCTTAAAAGCATAAGTTCGAATATACAGATGATCGCATATACTTCGCAAACCTGAAAGAAAAAAATGCACATTATTTCAATTCAAAGTTTTACAGGAGATTGAGTTATTGACAAAAACAAATTGAAGATCATTTTTAACATTTAATTTATTGTAGAAAAATCAATGATTCATGGTATTAGAAGATATAATTTCGTGACATTAGGTTATAAAGACAATATATAAAAATATACAGGTTGGTCCATTTAAAATAAAGTGGATTGACTGAGCTTGACTCAAGCGAGTATACGCGCACCATTGAATTTAAAAGTGCCCCAGTGTTTTTTTATTATTTTCTGAAATAAGGACCCAAAGAATTTTATTCCGTAATTGGTAAACAGAGTGTATGAAGAAACGAATTATTTAATCTATGTACAACGCTGTTTAGAGAACTTTCTATTTCGACTTGAGATACCACATGGCGTATTATGGGTATCATAGGTACAAAGAACATTAATTATAAAACACTTGACAACTCACTTTAATAAAAGCTGCGAATTCTACGTATAGGAATATCTTTAACAGTTATAAATATGTCCCATATTTCACTACCTTTACATAAGGTGTTAGAATTGCGCAACTCATAGAAGTTAAGTCGACATTTCCATTCATATTGGTGGATTATTGTCGGCTATCGACAATTATCATGTGGAATCATGAAGCCATGAAACGCCTACCATAGATTTTTTTTCAGTATTTCTCAACTCAATTGATAAAGGAGGTGTTGTTTATGTAAGTTCATATGGTAATGGATGCTTAGGTTCGGATTAATACTGCAAACACGAATTCGACCTTTTAATCGATAAACAGGGCGTCCCAATAAAAATAATTTGACCCCCTACAGAACTCGGAATAAAGAATTGGAGATTTTAAAAAAAGTTCTGCTTTTCCATCATGAGAAAAACCCATGAGCTTTTTTTTAATTTGGAAGAGATTTCGAGTGTTTGTTAGTTTGAAAGTTATTCAGATTGACCTTATCTTTTCAAATTTGTGTGTATGGAAGTTTTTATGGATATATCTATATGGGAATGAGGGACCAGATCTGTATAAATTAGAAATTCAATAGCATATGGATTTTTTCAAGGTTTTTGAGTTATTCATCAGATAAAATCATGAAATATTAAGAATAATACATTTTTCAATTTGTTTTTTGACTCCATTCAAGAATTTAATATCATCATCCAAGCAGGCTTGACTTATAATTACAAGAAGTAACTAAAAATTTATTACTAAAAATTATTATGACAATATACTATATCCTAAAATTTTTTTTACACCCTTCTCAAAAAAAAAATTCTAGCGACGCCCTTGAACCATTACACAAACCACTACGTCACATCACACGAGATGATAATACGCGAAATGCAACGTAATGGCCTGCTTAAAGGCCGTCATACACTCTCGGACAAACCGGATCCTCTTCGTCCTCTCTTCACGTGACCGTCACTTCAATTCCTACCCATACCACTACGTCACATCACTCGATTTTCGAATAGTCGTGTAGTTGCGACGTAATGGCACGATTCGGAATTTTTTTAAAGAAGTCTGGGCTTGGCTGGTGTCCTGACGGAGATGTTCGAGGTAGAAATCTGTTGGGGTATGGTCTCCTTTACTGGTCTGGAGATATTTTGCTAATTTCCATCTGAAACAGTGTTTGTACGAATTAAAGAAGTAGAAGAAGACTGTACACGATATAAGCCCCCCTATCAGGGGGGCATAAATCTTGTACGTGTTTCGCTGATAAATAATTTCAGATAATACTCCTGGAAATCATGACTTAATTCTTCATGAATCATTGCTAAAAAAAATTGTCGATGCTTAAATTAGGATATATTAACTCTATTTTGGCGCCAGTGCATGATTGTATTTATACGCAAGACATGATGAATGTGAGATTTTACAGGAGAAATCAACCAAAGAATCAACATGCTAAAGTTTTCATTTTGCTTTGATTTTAAATTTTTCGAAAATTGTATATTATCCCAAAAAGTTCCAAATTTAATGAGGTTGATTGAATTTAGGTATGGGACAATTTTTCAAATGGGACAATTGGTATGTTGACTTATTTGGATAAAGCTTGAAACGAATTCAAAATGTAACATTTTCTATTCATTTTTGTCGAGTAATTTTTATTTTATTTTTTTCATTCCTAAGGCATTTTGAATTTGTGAACAGTGTTCACAAACTAAAAATACAATTGAATTTACATGTTATAACTGACAAAGAACGTTATATTACATATACAAGGTCAATATTCAACTCGTATATTATGTATTTTGAGGTTAAATGAAGCCATTTTTCTTGATTTAGCCAAAAAAAATATTCTTCTTGAATTTTCACAATGAACAGAGCAACCCCAAGAAATTTCTTAACTGAAGTTTTTTAAAACATTAGATATATGTCCACAACTTTAAAAATGAGGCAGCAAAAACTAAATTTCGTCAATGTTTTGAAATAAACATTAATTATTATTTAGCCTATATGAAAAACATATTCATTTCAAATTTTCATTATGAATTGAGCCACCTCTAGAAATGTAACACAACTGTTTTTCAAGGCATCAGATATACCATCTAAACCTTTGAAGTAATGTAGCTTAAATTTAATTCTTGGAATCTTTTGAAATAAATATAGAAATTGAAGATCCAACCTGGATAGAGCTTCCAAATTTTACCTTGTGGATAAAAAAAGCTTTGTACGGATAATTGTGAGTTCACAATGATAACATTAATATTTTGTTTGTCAAAAGACGAATAAAACCGTTAATAGTCTTCTCGGGAAAATGTTAAAAACTATAACAACAATCGTAATAACATAGAAAATGACCAACACTAACAAACTGCAAGGATGAAAGTTAACAGCAAAGAAAAACAACTTTTCTATATGAAATTCATAAGTTCTTCCTTTCAGCTTTTTCCGACAGATAATTTAACATTAATGAAAAAGGAAAGATGCAATTTCGATTATTTTAAAAGTTCAAAGTAATATTTCATAACATGCTTTCGCTATTTTCGCCCCGAATAAAAAAGTCTAGAGGTGTCGAATCAGGAGATTTTGGAGGCCTTTAAGTAGTAAGGAACTTATACTTACTGAAATATCCAGCTGGACTTCTTTATGTGAGCTATTCCATCTATTGGGGGCACCCTCTTTCTTCCGAACATTTGAATAGGTCGGCTAGTGTATATCGTAACCTTACTATCGTAACGTTACACTTCGAATCTACAATGTTTTAATATTGTCATTTCTCAGAAAGATGTAAGCGTAGTCTTCTAATGCTGACCTGTTTATCAATGAAGATCCTATTACACCATCCTAAGGCTACGTTGATCTCTGGAGCTTCTCTTGAAGGATGTTGCTGAAAGTATTTAAATAGAAAATGAACTTAATCTCAAAGATATTGAATCTTAATTAACATTTCTACCATTTCTGGGGGGACTTCTATCTATATATTTACTAATATGTGTCCACTTTTGTGTATTTATACCTCTTTGAGTCCTGATTAATAAAAATAATATTCACATTATCAAAAAAAAGAAAAAAACAAAAAGAACATAATGTGTCTAGTGAAGATAGAGTTTTTATCCTCTCAAAATTGTGAATAAGATACTCCTAATATTCTCATTTCTGACAATGCACAGTTAGAAAAATAATCACATAATAGGTATCAACACCTGGCATAAAAAAATTGGCTGGCAATAATCAACATATCGAACTTCATCGCAATTGAATTCTTAGCTCTTATCTCTAGTGTTCCTCTGTAAAATAATACGAATTTTATCGAGTTCTATCAAACAAAGAAACGATTTGAATTACTTCGTTTATCACCAGCCAGGCATAAATATGTTATTTAAACAGGTTCTCAAATTCTTAATACGTGAGTTACGAAGATTATAATTATGACTTGGTCTTATTCTGAAAATACGAAGAAACACAAAAGGTTGTAAGAAGGACAAATTTTTTTCTCGATGAAATCATTCAATCAATGAATTTAAAATGAAGTTAAGAGTTCTTCTAAAAATTTCCTTTTTTTCCTCAACCATACCACGTGTAATATTCAAGATTCGATTAATTTACCGGACCTAACCTAAATTAACCTAAAAACCTACTCCTAATGTCAAATTTGACATATTGAATATATTCACTGCTGAGAATAACATGAAAAGTCTCATAGAATTCCTATAATTAGATATTGCTCGTTAAACAATTAAAAAAATTAAGGACTTCTCTGAATTTCACGATATTAAATTATCGAGGTAAAACAAAACTTCTGCGGAATGGAACGAAAATTCTAGACTTTTTGTTGGGTGCTTCCAAATTGAGGATGATTATGTAATTTAACATCAATGATTTTTTCGTTTTGATACTCGAAAAAGCTAGAATATTCCTTCTATTGAATCTTCACTGAAATTCTAATTTTGACTCAATGTGTTAATTCCAATAAAGGCATCAACTTTGAGGCTCTTTCATTGTTGAGTACCAACCGTACCAACTCAAAAATGAGTCGGCAATGGTGCCAACATTTTAAAATCATCTGGAATCAAACTTAGAAGATATAAGTAGATACAAATGTTGACTCACTTAAAATCTATCCTATTTGAAAGATTCTTACTTTCGAAATTGGGCACCAGAACCGAACTAAACCACACAGCAACCACTGTAGTACTGCCTCTTTCCAGTGGCTCCTCAACACTCGAAGCTATTGTAATCGCATTGTTATTAGTTACCTGTTGTACTCAGTTTTATCAACTCAGCAACTTTAGTATCGTTAACGATAATTCTGTCAACTCAGATCTCAACACTGCGACCCTCAAACTGTCCAAGACCGTGGCCTACGTGTTGGAAGGTACGCTTGAAAAAAAGTTTGAGAATTCTCAATCATTGGAAGGGGTAGGTTCCTGAGGGAAAACGAGATTTTGCACAATTTTTGTATGAACGAATTTCTGGCTGAAATCCAAGGAATTCAATAGCCGCCTTATTCCCCTGATATGAACCCTGCTGATCTTTTTTTACTCCCCGAACTTCTCTCAAGTTGATAGAAAACTAGATGCTGAAAAACGATTTCAAAACATATTTTTTCATGTTAACACCATCGATCTGTTTTTATTCGAGCAAGGAATGTGAATTACAATAGAGAATGAATATTCCAGGCAATATTTTCGCAGCGAGTAAAATTTTTTAATGAATAATTAATTCTGATTATCTGGATTTCGAATTCACCCCTGTCAGTGGGGTGTTTTAATTAACAAATGAAACTCGCCCTTGACGTTAGGTTGAGAAAACTTATTAATGGCACAAAGTTCATGAAAATTCCTATTCATTATTTTCGAGGAATAGCTTGCTCATTAATTTTTCTTTTTTTTTACAGAAAGATGCCTTAGATTTTCTTCAAATTGAATTATTGGAGAGGTTAATTGGCAATAACATCAAGTTTTCGAAGAATGTGAGTAACTTTATATGTGTTTTTTATTCGGATGCAAGTACCGGGTGATTGTTTATATTTTACTCAATAACTATCTCAGTTGAATTTGGTCCTACAAGAACGTTTAGATGGGTAGATTTGTAGTATTTTGCATGGGCATTTAGAATTCACTACTCAGAAATGCATAAAGGCATCGTGAACCTAAAAATTTTATGTGAACTGTTATTTTTTAAATGGTACACCCTGTATTTTATTTTCCTAATCGGTAGAGCTCTTTCGTCTTATTTCAAATATATATAGTTTATTGAGAAACTTGGACATCTTGTCTGAGAAAAGACCCAAAATAATTTCATATGAGCATTCAACTCCTGAATTTTGTCGCATGAATATGAAAAAACTGGAAAATGAAATTCTTGTGGACTGGACTGTGTTTTTCTACAATCGATACTACCGCTGACATATTTCCTAACATCCTATACAGGGTTATTCACGAATATGGCTCTATAGAATATTTTTAGGAAAGACACAGGATTCAGGATTGAAATTCTAAAGGTGAGCTTCAAGTAAAAAGACGATTTCTCGTATATTTTCTGAAGGTTCTAGGACTTCCGGTTTTTCCGGAAGTGACGTCAACTTTCGTTTTTCAAATGGGAAGACCCATTTTTTATTGCATAAATAGATTTTTCATTGAATTCTGAGTCTTTTTGATTCCAAAAGTTTGAATTTTCCCGAGAAAAATTCTCTTCAAATGAGGAAATACGAAAAAACTTCTCAAAATTGAACTCTTTTGAAATACAGACAACTGTATTTTCATTGAGAATTTTCATTTTTAAGAATCTCCGAGGAGAAAGGCTGATGATTCTTTTCTGATAGCGTGATTGTCAGAATATGATACAGGAGGTCACAAATTCTTGGTCAAAGTTACAAGTGACGAAACATCTGAACTATAAGAAAATATTTTCTCGATAACAGAGATTTCCAAAAATTTCACTTGACCGTATTTGTCTGTATTTCAACAGAGTTCAATTTTGAGAATTTTTATCGCCTTTCCTCATATGAAGAGAATTTCCTAGGGAAAATTCAAACTTTTGGAATCAAAAGGATTCAGAATTCAATGTAGAATATATTTATGCAATAAAAAATGGGTCTGCCCATTTGAAAAACGAAATTTGTCAGTTTGGGAAAAACCTAAAACCTTCAAAAAATATACGAGAAGTCGTCTTCTTACTTGAAGCTCACCTTTTGAATTTCGATCCTGAATCTTGTGTCTTTCTTAAAAATATTCTATAGAGCCATATTCGTGAATAACCCTGTAAGGTATATTGAAAGGAAATTCAGGTAATTTCAAAAGATTCTTCATAACAACGAACAAAGAGAAAAATTGGATGTAAAACCAATTTTCGTCTTCAAGAAAATCAAGACATCCCTGTATATCTCATAATTAGTTGATATTTTCATCAGACAAAATTAAACGAGGATGGTTGATTGAAAGTTCGAAAAGGAAAATACCGATCTAATTGCAAAATTTCCATTCGGTTCCAATAAGTCGCTTACGATGTTACTTTCAGCGACTCGCTGAACATTTAAACAAACAATTTGTGCGAAAAAAAATGCACAATCGACAACAGGAAGGAAGCAATACCACTGACCGGAGTTTTGATCATTCACCTTATCAGATTGCATATGAGGAGTAAATTATTGATGATATAAAAAACATCGTTCGTTCCAAAGATACAGGGATGGCCTAAAGTCGTTTCGGTTAAAATGTTTATTCTCTATGGGAGATTTGTATCTTCTGGAAATTTTTAAATCTAATCGAAAACGAAACAATTTTTTGCGACCAAACAATTTTTTTTTTTAGAATACTCTTAAGGGTTTTGATGAAGCATTAACCTAACCCTCCTAATATCACTATATATTGGGTGATCAAATATTTTCTTTATTCAAATGATAACATAGATCTTGTGATACCTCTTTTTGAGGGGATTTTAATTCTTCATTTAACAATTCTGGTTTTTTGCCAATAAGTCAAGACATTATTAAATAACGAGCAGTTTAAATATATTATAAAAGGGGTCTGGCATAGAATGATAAGACTGTAAATTTAATCTCTTTATTTCAATGAACTTTCATAGTAAATCATCAACATTTTCTACATTAATATCCTGGAAAAGACGTAAAGTTTATTTGGGAATTCATCTCTAACATTCAATGAAATTTCTTGACTTCAACAAGTCAAAACGTGCAATGAAAAAATAATATGAGGCATTAGAACTTATTAGAAAAGTCCTGGGTATATTCGAAAGTATTTTCTTTTTTTCTCCACTGTGATAATTTGAACAGAATTGAACAAAGTGAATTTCTTGTAACTGTTTTGCATTTTTCGTATTTTGAATTAATGAAAGGTTGGATAGAATAGTGCATTTAGGTTAGAAGCACTGGATCTTTTCAAATCTGCAAAAGTTTGTAGGTTTTTTGCCTGAAGATATTCGTGAATTTTATTTATGATATTATTTTAATTCAATTTTTTCACATCTTAGTGTCCACTAGTATCTTTGTTGATAATTTAATTATAATTATCAGGAATAGAATACTATACTTATCCAGTTTACCAATGCAAAAAGTAACTGGGTTAAATATAATGCTTGATGTCACATCAAAATTAACTACATACGATTCATTATTGGAAGAAGGTGAAGAATTAAACAATTAAGTTCTGAAAAATAATCAATAATTTATTCAATGGAAAGAAATTTAATTATAAATAAATAAATTGAAAAAATTAAAAGCAAAGTACTAAATCCATTGTATAAGAGATCCCACTTCTTTTGTTTCTTGTATTTTCTTCGCAGTTTGTAGAGTAAACTGAAACATGGAAAAAATTCAAGTTAGCTGTTTGATATATTGACGAAAAGAACGTAGTTGATATGGGGTTCAATTTTTTTTTTAAGTTTTGGAGGTTTCTTCTTATGGAAGCTTTTCTGTATGTTACAGTGGATATTCATTACCTTAGTTTTCCTCTGAAAATTCTGTCGTTATTAAATGAAATTACCTTATTTTTTTTCCTTTTTTGAATTTTGGATGAAATATGGTTCAGGTTGTCTTTTTCTATTGGTTGCTCCTCTTGGTAAGCCTTCTTCAGCACGCTAAATTAGAAGCAAGTGTTGTTATGGTGTTGAAAAAGACCCTCCAGCGAAGACCACGTGGAGGTGGGAGCATTCTTCGCCAGGAAGGGAAGAATGCATTTTTGTATTCATTCTAGTTTATGGTTTCTTATTTTTTCGAGACAAATTTTTTTATTTTGTAAAAAATTCACCTTTTCGAGTCTCAAATTTAAGAATATTTGATTCACAGTTGCAGCAGATTTCTTTGCATTTTCTGAGATTATTATCCATGTTATGTATATATTTTTATACCATTAGAAAGTAGAGATTTCAACGAACGAAAAACCTAACGATTTTTTTAAAAACAGCAATATTTAAAAAAATTTTGAATCAATATAAGGTGAAGAAATTAAAATTTTCAATCAAGAAATAGACATTAAAGAGGCACATTTTCACAGAATTTGGTGACACAAACGATGGAAATAAAAAACCAAAAACTAGATGTTTTGAATTTTTCACATCAATTTTGGGGTTGTGGAAAAGAGTGTAGATCAAAAGTTGGAGATCTTTTTATTACCTAATCTTTGCAATTTGACTTTTCTCCATAAGACTTGTAGTTTTTTTTTTATTATATTTTGTTCCTCTCAAAATATTTTTTTTTGTTGTTTAAAAAATTATCGTCTCTGGTATATTTCGATAATAATTGTGTTACTTCTTCATTATCCAGATTGAAATTGGAAGACTAGTGATCTTGTTAAAAACTTAGCTACTCGTACTATTTTGAACTTTTTTTATATTTCGGCATCGAATTCTAGGGTCAATAAACGCTTCAAACTTCTTGAAAAAAATAAACGGCTGTTAGTTTAAGGACTCAACTGGAAACATTTATTACATACCTTTTTTCAGATGGAATTTAGAATTTGAATTTAAATCAATTGTGAAAAATCCGAATCTTTTAATGTCTTTGTGGTTTTTCGAAAAGTTGTGGATTGAGAAAGTATTTAGGAGCGTGTTTGAACCTGATTTTTTTTTATTTCGGCAATTTTATTGAAGAAATGTAAACGGAAGTTCTATTGATGGAGAAAAATTTTGTCCAGAAAAATCTGAAATTCTCTTGTTGTATTCACCGATTTATTAATTTTAACGCAGAGTTCAATGAATACAAAAATGCATTCTCTGAGGATGGGGAGTCTAGGTTAATCGAGGTATGGTTTAATTGTTGGATGTTTTTTTCATTTTCATCTAAATAATTCTTGAACTAGACTTAACTAGTTGTTGAACGAAAATGAGAACTTTTACAAAATTATATCTTTTTTTATCTTGGCTGAATCGGAAAAAAATTGTATAGGAAAGAAGTATTTCTTTTGCTCTTAAGAAATTAATGTCGACAGGAATAACTGGTAAAAATTAATTTTTGAGAGTATGTTTTTGGTCACTCAGTTTCTTCAGGAATTGTTTTTGGTTTAGGAAACACTACTGAAATCACGACAGTGATTTTCTCAATTTCTTTTGTGTACTTACATGACATGAAGAAAAACTTTTATTGGCTCCTGGAAAACACTGAATGAAGAAATTGTTCAAATTAAACAGTAATTGCCCTCATTAATTGGATATAAAAAATTTTTCCCTTCTTCAATAGTCTGTCTGTCTTTCAGAAAAATTTCGATTCCATCTCAACTCGACTATTACGTCAAGTTTAAAAAAAATTGTTGTCTTATTCAAAGATTGTTCTGAAAAAGTCTGGAATAGTCTGGACTATATTATCTTGCAAAGTCGATCTATTTTCCTAGATCAATAAGATGATTAAACGATGTATCTAAAGTATTTGGGGGAAAATGGGAAAATACAGATTTATATACAGTTCGAAAAGAAACCTATGATACCTATGAAATAAATATTCTGCGAATCAGTCTGTTGATTGGGAGCAATTCATACCTACCGCGAATAAAATTTGGATGGATTATTCACAATGAAAGGATCGAGTTTTGAATATAGCTTTCCTCAAAGGACATTGAAGAAATTATTTTACAAAGGGGGCATGAAACAAATTATTGGTATTTAAAAGTCAAATTTTGGAAGTAGCATAAACGAATACAATGTTTCGAAATTTTTTACGATCATTACTAATGAATTAATAAATTGTGTGAACACAGAAAAAATTTTTTACTAAAATTTTGCTAAATACTATTAGAATTTTTATATATTTCGACCGTGAAATCTATTTTCATTTCTTCAAAATTAACTATATTTTCACGTCGAAGGTTTTGTTCGTAAAAAGTCATTGTATATTCTGTCGATTCAAAAAAGAAATTCTATCACATCAATAATTCATTTAACACCCTCAATATCAGAAAAGAAAAATTCAAAGTGGGTTGATTGTTTTGAATGTTAAATCTACGTATGCAGTACTCTCAAACCATCGTTCAATAACGATTAATTCAATCGACATAACTCTCCATGATATATGCATATAATGAAATACAAAAGCGATGATGAAATGATATGAATGATGCTTATTACAAAGTACGAGGACAATTCGAAAAGGTGTTAGATTTCAATTGTCAATAACCTTATTTCAAAGTTAGTATCAGAAGTAAAGTTAATATGATTAGTAAGAAGAGTGTTTCTGCGACCTAAACCAAATGATCAAATAGATTTCATCTTGAAAAGAATAAAATTTGAATTTATTTCGAATTGGTACTTTCATTTTTTATTCTGTCACTTTTTTGTTCTTTTTTCATATTTTTGTTTATTTCGATTTTGCTAATATTGAACATTTTCAGCTGATGATTCCCCCCTATTTAAAATATAAATATCCCGAAACGAAAGTTTTATATTGCCCAAATGTTGTCTTCTGATTTTTTTTAATTCAGTCGTTTTTCTATGGTGTTTTTTCAATGTTATACTTTGATTTGTGGTTCATGTACACGAGTTATGGGACTCGAAGTGACATCTAGCGAATAATAATCTAACTGTCTTTTAAAAATAAGAATTTGAAGCAATCTTCTTAGAACGAAATCATTTCCATGAAATTTTCTATAATTTGGTTCAATTTTGAAATCTCAATTCGATTAATTCTTCAGCTGAATGTCTTACCCAAAAATTGTTGGTCGTATTGGCATTTTTCGGTATCCATGAAGAGGTCAGAGTTTCTTCGTATAGATGTGTAAGTGTTAGTAGATGTGTTTCATGTACAATTTCATGAAATATTAGATAAGGTTATTACTGTTGTTTCGATAATGGAAAAACTTCAATAATACCATGGTGAATTTCTGATACTCTTTTCACGAGTACTAGATAGATAGATGACCATTGTTCATGTAACTCTAGTTATTCAATAGACAGTAGTTGGGGAAGTTAGATGATAGAGGACGCTATAGTTTGAGATGCTTATTTAATGAATTCAATTCAAATTGGACACTGAATGAGACTCTTCAAAATCCAAAGTTACATATGTTGTAGATCAGAGTAGGCAAATATGAGATTTTATCACGACAAATATAATAATAGAGGAGTTGAATAAAGCGGCCCTCTGTCAGCCAACTCCCCTAATTACACTTCATTGAATAACTAGAGATTTATAAACAAGGGTTAGACAAACTTCAGATGATATCTCGAGGTTTCTTTCGTTTCCCTAACAGAAAGCGATCTTTTAATGTGGAAAAGCTCCATATTTCCATTCGATATGAGGACAAGCAAGTCTGTAAAGGTTCGGCAAACATTCCCTAGATGTCGCATACATAATTAGACCACGCCTACTTGCTCCAACATAGGAAATCAACATAGTAGATCATTTTTCAATTCCCCAGCCCTAATATGAATGAAATATGTCTGAAACAGGATTTAAACAGACCTAGGAGAAAACCTTAAGGTGACAATGAGGAAGAATTCTTCTTAAAATAGGGGAGTTGAAGATTTCTTACTGTAGAAGAAAAGGGATGAAATCTGTATCTACCAGAGAACTCCAAAGAAGATTTGTCCATTCTACGATTTTCAACTTTTGTTGGAATGAATTTTAAGGGGGTTTTACACAGTAGTTCATATGCTTTTTTTGGACAATTGGAGCCAAGAGCAGCAAGATACAGAAAGAAATATGTTGTGGGACTTCACTATTTAATGTTGGTGCCGATTTAATCATGTACAATATGGCCCATGCTCTGGAACTAATAGGACTAAGCGGACGTTTCAACTATCGTGGAGGAGCACCTTAATGAATGATCCGATGAAGCACAAAAATACGAAATTGTTGGGCAAATTTTACAGGATATATTAGAAATATTTTGGGTCTATATCGAAAATTGGTTTGCAATAATTGCTGAAGAGGCTGATGACTTAATTGGCCTCAGATTTTTTCCAGGCTGTGAATGTAGCCAGAAATTGGAGCAAAGATTTGTATGTTCATGGATATTCTTCTTCTTATAAGAATGTACTCTATTGTGTAAAATTGGGAGATCATTTGTATCTTTGAATAATCAGAATATGAAGCAAAGAAGACCTAGTGGGAATTGAATACCGAGTGTTTCATGGAAACTTCAGCTAAGTTCCTTGTGGCTCAACAAAGAACGAAGACAATTTAGTTTAATTAGAGTTCTTCACCATGTTATCATTTCCAGAATTTTTTAACTGGTACCGATTTTATCACGAGTCACTTTTCAAATGATCCTATCTAAGAAAATTCAAGCAGACAGAGGATATTGACGTGTTTTCCTCGAAAATCGACCAACGCAATTCGTCAACTAGTTCGTCTTTCAATCGAAGCTATTCTTAAGGCAACAATTTACCCAAAGAATGGATTCATCGGAAGACCAGAATGTTCGGAAAGATTTCGAGAAATCCAATCAATAATTGCTAACATATAATCTTCATAGAAAAAATCACTGTTATCCTGAGCAATTGTAGAGGTGATTCAAAATTTCGTTGCTATAATAAGATCAGAGAAATTTCAGTTTGGGGTGATTTGGGAATGTTTGAATACCGTTTTTAGTAGAAAACTTACCTTGGAAATTATTTCCTTACTTTTTAATTAAGAAATGGCACAACCGATTCTACTTTGAGTCATATCGCTGAATAGGTAATCAAATTACCTTTTATTTGATATATCACAAGCCATATATTATCATTTGAACAAATAAAGTAGAGGGGGCAGGGGGGAAGAAATATCAAATTCAACAAAGCATATGATAAATTGCTATTGAAATTAAAAACCAACTGGTACGAGGATGTTCCTTGATAAGTCTTCGTACAAGAATTATTGACGAGTTGCGTTATTTTTTTGGCGCGCTGTATACAAGGTTTTTCACGACACTATAGAATATTCTTAGGAAAGACACAGGTTTTTCAAATAGGAAGGCCCATTTTTTATTGCATAAATAGATTTTTCATCGAATTCTGAGTCTTTTCGATTCCAGGAGTGTGAATTTTCGCGAAAAAATTCTCTTTAAATGAGGAAATACGAAAAAAAATCTCAAATTTGAACTCTGTTGAAATGCAGATAACTTCGACGTTTTTTCATTGAAAATTCTCATTTTTGAGAATCTCCGAGAAGAAAGGCTGATGCTTTTTTCCCGATAGCGTGATTTTCAGAATATGGGGTTCCAATTTGAAAAAAACGATTTTTTGATGTTTGGTCACTTCCAACTTTGACAAAGAATTTAAACCCTGTATCATATTCTGAAAATCACGCTATCGGAATAGAAGCATCAGACTTTCTTCTCGGAGATTGTCAAAAATGAGAATTTCTAATGAAAAAACCTCGAAGTTGTCTGTATTTCAACAGAGTTCAATTTTGAGAATTTTTTTCGTATTTCCCCAGTTGAAGAGAATTTTCTCGGGAAAATTCAATCTTCTGGAATCAAAAAGACTCAGAATTCAATGGAGAATCTATTTATGCCAAAAAACATTGGTCTTCTCATTCGAAAAACGAAAGTTGATGTCACTCCCTAGAACCTTCAAAGAATATACGAAAAGTCGTCTTCTTACTTGAAGCTCACCTTTAGAATTTCAATCCTGAATCTTGTGTCTTTCCTAAAAATATTCTATAGAGGCATATTCGTGAATAACCCTGTAATCAGAAAATGGGTTGAAATACTTTAAATTTTTCTTATCAGACTACACGATAAAATTTTAAAATAAACCATTTATGATGACCCCAAAAAACTGGTATTTTCGCAATCATAGAGTCAAGATTTGGGACCATTTAAAAAATTTAATTTCTTTATTTTCCCGTTGCGCTTTCAAATAATTTTTTTTTATTCAGGAGCGTTCGCATATTCTTATTTTTCGATCAAAAATTCGTTTAGACAAGACGTACAAGAATTGGGGTTATTTCCTGAAATTCCCTTCAATTATACCCGCAACTAGTAAAAAAATATTTTTAGCTGTTTGGCCCATCAAAAAATTGTCAAATTTTCTTTCAATCGATGTTAAATTTGGTTCAAATTCCTAACAATTAATTGGAAATGGTTCTTTTCTAAATACCAACGTTAACTCTCAACTGTTTTCGTCAAGTTCGATACTGAAGTTTGTTACTTATTGAAGTTTAATATTCCGTTAATTAATTTTCCTTTTTTTCGATTAGTGAATGACGATTAAGTCTTGGAATCAATCTAATATTATTGTAGACCGCAATGTTCTGAATCACCTCTACCCTGTGATGATATTGAAATGGATGATATATCAATGCGTAAATAAATGAGGGACAACACTGATAACATCACTTTCTGTCCTATACTAAACATGTAAATATCACATGTCCTAACATATGTAAACATACATTAGGGCGCTTCACAGTTTTCTGAACAAATAAATTCAGAATTACAAAAGAAAAATTGTAAAATTTACTATTTTTCTCTTTATTTCTGTCTGGAATACAGATTATATTTTATATTGTGATACAAACTAAAATAACTAATAAGTATATTACAGCAACTGTAAGGTTTGTTTAAATATTTGCAAAGTTGCGCCGATTGGAAAAATGACAGAATTCGCTTAATTCTCTTTATTTACAGTCCAGGTGTACAGAATAACCTAAAATGAAGCCTCTCATTAGGTTAGGTCCCTCATATCTGTGAAAAAATTTTAGCCTCATTTCAGAGAATGTCATTTTTACAACCGGAGCCAATGTATACACAAATATATTCTTGTCAAAGCATTACATTTCATTGATAAACTCAGTAAATCAGTCAATTCACAAATAAATAAATTGTAAATACAATTCTCAGTCTATTTATTAGAAAACGAAAAATAGTATGAGCAGAATGATGAAATTTAAGATGCGCATGAAATGTTAGAACACATTCGATAGTGTAAATTTAACTTAAGTACAGCCAGTTTCAATTTCAAATTGAATCGTTTTGGTAATGTTTGATGCTACATTGCTACTAAGACAACTTTTTTCAGTTCGTAATAAGTTTCTGCCAAACATCATGCAGGCTCCATTTCGTTTACTTTTAAAATCCTTTTCAAATTTGATCAATCGAGAACACATCAATGTTATAATGAAAAATTCAGCTTTCTCAAAATCAACTTCTAAACCCTGCAATATCCCATTTGCTTTGAGGTTGTACTTGTTTATTAATTGTGCTTTGAGCAAGGCAACTTGAGTTTTTTTTGCATTAGAGGTAGATTCAATCCGAAATTATTGCTTTATCAAGGGAACATTGCAGTACTTTTTCAAATTCGCGATAATTTGAAGTTTAATTTTATTATAAAAATGCAGGTTCTGTTGGATTCGATTGAAATTGGGAAAGCTGAATTTGATTTTCTTATCTACTTTGGTGTTAAAAAGTGAACCACAAAATATTCCATTGGATTGCTACGTTTACATTAGTTTGAAATGGGAAGCATATTGAATTTACCTATAAAAAAAAGGGTAACCGATAAAATGATATTTTGACATATCCCCCCTCGCGTCCTTGGTCTGTTACAAAAGGTCAAATTTCAAGGCACCTATGATTCTTCTTTCATAAATTGTCATAAAAATCGCATGACTAAAATTTGACATTCTGAATAGGACTCTCAATTGGATGATAAAAATATTTGTGCTCTGAATCTTTGTGTTATAATCTGATAGCTTTAAGAGCGTAATATACAATGCCACTCACTACTTAAATTCGGTGAAATTGTTTCATTACACATAATAGACTTGGTTTTTTCTCTACATATTCTCTGTATTTTACAAAAGCCGAAAATTTGACAATCGTTATGAAAATACTGTATGTACATTTTGAAATTTACACCCAACTGACCGAAATGATGGTTGAAATCCTCAATACCCTAGATAATCTACGAAAAGAGAAATCTTCATGAATGGGGAATTGGAGAAATCTCAATCCCAGTGTATGTGTAGCATCGTATTGAAAAAAATTTCGAGATCAAGTTAAATGCGTAGGTATTCACAAAGATCAGTCAAAAACTCAGAACGCCCCATTTAAACCCCAGAAACCTATTTTATCGAAAGAACGGAAACTTTAATGGCACTTAAGCGATCAAACGAATGTCCCCAAAGTCGTATAAAAAGATGTCATGGCAAAACTTTCATGTAATACACATGTTTTCGGCAGTTACACTGGCAGTGAATTTTTCGATTCCGTCGTGAAAGTAAAAGTTTCGAAAGAGTAATAATAAACGAAGTTGGCGGGAACGATCATTTCCCAAAAATTGAATTATAAAAGGAATGTAAAATTGCCTATCTATAAAACTTATCATAAATTAATTAAAACCGAAATACTTATCAACAAAATCATGGGAAGGTACAACACCATTCTGTAATAATGCAATTAAAACCATTCTAAATAAACTAAACTAAACGACTGAAATGAAAATCTAGACTAGAGTGGGGTAAGATGAAGATATTTCTGTTTCGGAAATTTTTTTAAACGGTTTCTTTCTCATGAATTTTGAATTGTTAGGTTTTTAATCAGATATTGTTCTGAGGCATAGCGCTACAAATGATAACAATAGATTTTTCTCTACGAAAATATATCTGAAAAAAATTGGAATATTTGGACAATTTGTGGAATATTCTAAAATATTTTCAGAAAATCATTAAAAAAAAAGGTTTCCGTCATTATCGCAAACCTTATTTCTCATTATGTTTATTTCTAGAATATCCATCAATGAAAGTTCACGAAATGTTAACTGATGAATAGTTTTTTTGAATTTTTCTATTCTGACATATTTGAATCAATTTTTGCACAGGATAAGAAATAATCTGCCAATAATTCATCGATATATTCCAAGAATAGTTCAAAACCACTCTTTGACCTCATTGAAAGTAACCTTGAATATCATGGGCATATTCCAATATTGATAAACAAGCTTTGCAGAAAGGATTCTTAAATATTTCAAGATGAATCTGGAATATTTTGAAATGATTCTGGAATATTTCAAGAAGATGCTGAAATATTTCAAGATGATTTTTTAATAATGTAAGATGGTTCTGGAATATATCTCAAAATGGATCTGGAATATTTCAGAATGATTCTGAAAAAATTTAGAATGATTCTGGAATATCTCAAGATGATTCTAGAATATTTTAAGATTATTCAGAATATTTCAAGATGATTATAGACTATTTCAAGATGATTCTAGAATTTTTAAAGATGATCCTGGAATATTTTAAAATGATTCTGGATATTCCAAGATGATTCTGGAATATTTTAAAATGATTTTGGAACAATTCAAGATGGTTCTGGAATATATCTAAGAGTGGATCTGGAATATTTATGGATCTGTGATATTTCAGAATGATTCTGAAATCTTTTAGAATGATTCTGGAATATTTAAAATTGATTCTGGGATATTTTAAGATGATTCTGTAATATTTTAATATTACTCAAAATATTTCAAGGTGATTATAGACGATTTCATGATGATTCTAGAATATTTTAAGATGATTCTGGAATATTTAAAGATTCTGGTATATTCTAAAATATTCCTATCCACACATTTCGGGAGTATTTAATTGAATTTAATTCATGGGTTATCTACTGTTTTCTAGGAAGTGAAATTTGGAACTGTGAAAAATAGGAAAAAGATATTTGGAAGAATATTTCCTAAGAAAGAACTGATTTCGTCTTTTATTTCTGCTTTTATTCAGAATGATTGTTATGAAACGAAACCAGACGGCATAAGGAATTTTTCGAAGAAATATTCAGAATTTTGGTATAATGTATTATTTTAAATTTTCCATAAGAAGTGTTCAACATTATAAAAAGTGAAATAGTTTTTGAAGATATCAACGATCAGGGAAAAAAAGTAATATTCGAATTAATGAAAAATATCATATTAAACGATTTGATGTAAACCTTAGATCGAATCTAAGTATGAAAATTTTCACGAAAAAATAAAATAGAAATCAATACGAAAGAACACAACATGAACTCTGCAGTAACATGAATAAAAAAAATTTATGGAGTTGAAAAAAAAGTTGTACGAAGGAACTTAACATTAATTTATAGATGAAGGTTTTTGTTCATTATATATATGATATGTGTTATTGAAAGTGAAAATCTGAGAAATGATTATTAAATAAATGAGAGACAACAATGGAAAAAATGGAAATAAATATCTACAAAATTTAAATTAACCTTATTTCTAGAAGGAATTACAGTGGACAATGGTGTTGTAACCCATATCGAAAATACGTTTTCTGTATCTTATAAAAACACACAAAATATATACAAAATTCATTGAACGCTAAAAATAATTCACTCTTATAGGTTAGGAAGGTTTCTGAACTACATAACCAGAATAATGGCAGTGATATAAGCTGGCTGCTTCCGGACCAAACACTTCCGAGCTCTATACGTCGAGTTCCACTTTCAACATAACCAAGAAAAACTTGTACTTCATTCTCCTTATAACAATATCTTGTGGTATCCACATATAAATACTATTCTACTCTATTCATTTAAATACTTCAAGATAATTCCCCTGGAAATGTTGAAAGTGGATTGCCTTACATTTTAAACTATACTTAGCTGATGACCTAGACTTATACACACTATAAACATCCTATTATACACACTGAAAGACATCACGATTTGTTACAATTCTTTCTGCTAATATACAGTTGAACCTTTCCTTAGAGATCTGGATTTTTTAAACTAGCTTAAAATTGTCATGCTCGATTTTGTCAGCATGTAATTTTTCCAATTCGCAGAACGATGCAGCAAAAAACGCTGCAACATTTCCTGCGCCTGTGAAACTTTCTTTAAAATTTGATATAAATTATAAACTAAGATTTCATAGGACCTAGTGTAAAGGAAAATTAAAGTTATTATCACGTTTGCCTTTTCGAGGGTTTTCTGCTATGCTTCCTGGTAAGCTGAGGACGCAAGCCCAAGACTGGTATTAAAGCATCTTTGGCAGAGGCATCGAGAGAAGGAATCTTCACTGCTTTCGTGGTTTTGAACTCTTTCTCAGTCACCCACTCGTCTGAAACACTGAAAAAATACGGCTTAATCGGGCTGCAACAACTGTAAGGCTATCTGCAATCTTTCACCAAGGTCACCTGGGTGACAAAACAGTGTATCCAAGAATTCATCTCTCTTAACAAAGCTAAACTCTAAAATTTCAAAAGTCTTTCTTCGAAATATCCTAAAGAACGGTTTTCATGAATGCCTGTATATATTAAAAAAAACAAGGTTAAAGACCTTGTGTAACGAATCTTCAAGTGATCACGTATAAACCATCACCTTGTATATTCACAATTGTAACTGTAGTATTCAGCAAAATGTACTCCTATTCGAGTATCGTTTTTTTTTACTTCAAACTCGAATGGTTGGCGAATTAATACTCAGAATAAGCTTGCCATCGGGTGATTTACATTTGGCAATTTTAAGTTGTGTTTTCGCCCATGAAATTATCTCATTCACCGTGATTAATGAATAAAAGATCGAATTGATTCTCATTAAATTAGGTCTATGATCCCATTAAACTAATTGGTCCTTCGAGCCGGATGAAAATTGCAAGTTGTAAGTTGATACTTATTTCAGGACATTCTTATCAGTACAAGAATTGATGGGAATACATTATCCGAAGTATCTCGTTTTGAGATTACCGAATTTGATGTTTGCCAACACTTCATACCCTTCAAGATGCTTTGACTTGAGTGTTCAGAATTGTCAGGAATTCCACAATAATCTTATTCGAAAGTTTTTTGAGGTTGTTGAACAATTTTAATTACTTCTTATCAGATATTTATAATACAAGTGCTGAAGGCACTGATATTCTTTCACGAGTTCAAAATTGAATTTTGAATGAACGAGTGTTAGAATAATACTTCTTTCTGTACGAGTATTATGCTTTAATTTCTTTAATTCACTGAAGTTTTATTGAAATTAATAGAGTTTTTCAATAAATTTCGTTCAGTTATTTTTGCATTGAAAAATATTGATTGGCAGAATTGTTTTATCTCTCATTAATTTGACAGATAATGAATAATTCTGTAGCAGAAGGCCAACATATCCTAATATATAAAACTAAGTCGGCCATTTTGTTGGTTACACCAATTATAACTCAAGATTGGATGAACTGTTTATAATGAAATACATTAAAACTCTGAAAAATTTGATGAAATGGAAAAAAAAATAGGAAATAATTTTTCTTCCTGTGGATAACGTCAGTGGGTGTCACTACGGTTAATAGCGTTTTCGTGAAAGTATTATATTTGATATTAATTCGGTGAACTACATTTTCTGATAATATTAACGCATCTGAGTCCATGTGTTACACACCTATCTTTCTTCCGAACACTACGGAAAATTTTATGACGAAATGTTTTGAACAAATCTCCATTCTACTATTATATATGTAAACAATTACTGAGTATTTTGAGTTGCCTAAACGGATGTTTTGGGGGCGCATTGATTCTTCTGTCTGGTGACTTCCTACAACAATTACCGGTAATTCCAAAATCGACGGCTGCCGATGAAATAAATGCTTGCCTAAAATCATCAACTTCAAATTTGGCTAGGTAATAAAGCTCTCAATACAGTTGATCGCAATAGACATTTGCAGCCCACAAAAATGCAAAAAACATCTGCACCACCAAAATTTTTGAAGATGATTTTTTGTAACTGTAAAAAAGGCGGTAGGAAGGTTCTTATAATTCACAATAGGTGCAACATTTTGCCTCAAGGGAGCAGTGCTCAACGGGTGCATACTTTCAATTGTAGAAAAACTGGTTTTAGCATGGCAATCCTACTTTTAAAGAAACATAATGCAGTAGAGACTCGATAATCCGGACAATCCGGATATCTTACTAGTTCGGATTGACGTGAAAATTGTTTTAGATCGATAATCCGAATTTGTGATCGTTGCATACGTGGTTATCCCTTCTAACTTGTCTTAACCTAACTTCTTAACGGAAAATCATTTGTATTCTTATTTTGACGTGTTTTGGTTTATTATTGTGCACAATGGTAAAGTGTTTCATTTCGTTTATAATGAAGCACTCTTCTTCTCTTAGAATTGAAAAACAACGTAAAATTTTGATTATTTCAAATAATATATTTGCTTTGTGAATTTCAAGAATAAATCCTATATTTATTTCAAATATTTTTCAAATTGTTAGACGCGCTATTTCGGATTTTTTATTACTCCGGAATAGCCCTAGCATCAATTGATCCGGATGATCGAGTCTCTACTGTTCTAGCTTCAATATGAAAGTTGAAGCTTCGGGAGAAGGAAAAAATCCTGTGATACTTACATGTCTAAGGGGTGCCATCGGACTAAGAAGTTTGGCGTGCCATCATTCCCTATCCTCTTGGCTAGCACCTCGCTCTGTAACCTTATTTCGTCTCCCGGCGTGCTTATGTCACCTCCAGTCCTCCTCTGCGTAATGGACATCAGCTTGTGTTGCACCCCCTCCATTATTCCGCAATCTATGAAGTCGAACATTCTCGCTGGAAGATAAAAAAATTTCCGGTGAAAATTATCGCGTTTATCGAAGAAATTCTTGTCACATACCTGACCATGGTTGCCTTCGAAACCGGATTTTCTTCCCGTTTCTCTTGAACAATTTTGTACTAGAATTTTCAGGTGTCTTTTTAGCCGGATCTGTCGGTTTGCCATCTGCGTTGAAATGGCCATTCACGTGCCGCTGTAGCGCCAACTGTAAAGGTTACAAACGTTAAATAAGGAAAACTAAACGTGCTTGACAAAAATTAGTGCAAGGTTTCTGAAGAATCAGAGTGAAAGATCCAAGAAAGTTCAATGAAATACACCCCCCGTCAATAAATTCCGGACAGGCAAAATTTTTGTCAAATTCAACACCCTGTATCTTTTTTCGTGGTGCTGCGATTTTGTTTAAATTTTCACCAGGTATAGTATTCAGTACGATGCTATGCAAAAAAGAGGAATGGAAGCGGGAAAACATCGACTAAAATTTCAAAGAAAATACTGTCTAATGGTATACAGATGGTTCTAAAACCAATACGGAAGCTAGCGCTGGGGTTCACGGGGCCAAAGCTAAGTGTGCACTATCGTTAGGCTCCTGTGTGAGTGTTCAAGCAGAAATATAAGCAATCGAAAGATGTCTAGATATCAATCTAGAGAGAAACTATCAGAATTGCGACATAGCTATTCACTCAGATAGTCAAGCTGCTATTAAAGCACTGAACTCTTATGTCATCGACTCAAAGTCCACATGGGAATTCCAGAGCAAACTAAATGAGGTAGGCAAGAAAAATAAGGTCTCTTCAATCTGGGTTCCTGGTCATTCAGGAATCACAGATAACGAAGAGGCCAACAAACTTGCCAGAGAGGGTGCTCGGAAACCACTGACTGGCCCAGAACGTTTCTGTGGTATAGGAAAATGTACCTTTAAGAAAAAGTTTCTGGAGAAGGAGAAAACTGAAAGAGAAACACTCTGGCAGAATCTCCCAGGGTTGGATCACTCCAAAAAGTTCCTTCGGAATTTTGAAACTGCAAGAACCAAAAGATATTTGGATATCGGTAAGAACCAACTACACCTCCTCACTGGCTTTCTTACAGGGCATTGTCGCCTCAGAAAGCACTTGCTGAGAATGGGCGTATCGGACACTGACGAGTGTAGATTCTGTGGGGAGGAGAAAGAAAATCCTATTCACCTAGTCACAGAATGCTTTGGCATTGTAAGCCAAAGGAAACAATGCTTTGGTCAAGAGACCTGTAGGAGTGAGGAATTAGCCTCACTGAAGCCTACCGAGATATTGGATTTCATAAGATCTCTTGGACTGGAAAGCGAGCTGAAAAGCTTTGTCAGAGGGCGCAATAGACCATAAGGTCGCAGTCGACTGTAACCCTTTTTGAACTATTAATTACACTACCTCGTAGTGTCTCTCCCGCTATTGACCTTAAGGTCTTCATCTCGAACTCCCTTTTGTTTTTTTTTTGTGTCTGCTCAGGTTTTGATGCCATAGTAACTATTGGTCTGTCATACATTCTTTCTTGGAGATTGATATTCAGATATTAAACTGTGTGCTGACCTGATTGAATCTTTGGAGTGGTCTTTGAAGATTGTCCTCTGTTGCTGCCAATACTGTAATGTTATCAGGGTTTCCTGTATATCTTTTCCCCCATTTCAAGCCACTAACCTCTTCAGTAATCTCGTCGTACCTTAACCTATGCCACAGTAATGTTCAAGGCCAGTGTAAGAAGTTTGTACTTCTTTTCGGGCAAGGGTGTTGGCCTCTTCATTTCTTCTGATTCCAGGCCAAACAGTCCTTGTTATTCTTGCATATTTGAGTTTCTTTCGGCACTCCAACACCAACTTAAGAGTCAATGACAAAGAGAATGTATCAGTATATAACATTTCTCATTAGAACCATCATCAAACTTCTTCCGATTGCAAGTATTTCTCTCTGAAGGTCTAGAGATGGTGAAAATTTAGTGCCACTCTCTATCGTTGTTTTAAAACCATGTATCCAACATTTGATAGTTATTATCGTGGATTTCCCCTTCCAATCTTCATTTCTACCCAGCATCTTAGTGAAGTTCTTCTCGATGACCATTCCAACCTCAAAAGTCTCGAATCAAACACCATCCAAGGATGCGCACACGAAATTTGGATTCCCGAGACAAGGGAAAGTTAATAACCTTCCGAACAACGGTCGAAAAAGATCGATAGCCAATTCCAAAACTCATTGAACTTCCCCTACAAAACTCCCGTGCACGCAGTCACATCTAGCTCTCAATAATTCAGGCAGATTGGCCGGCACGCGAGACCGACTGAGCGAAAAAAAAAAGTCGGCTCGCGAATCGCGTTGTTTTTGTTTGTTGCGCCACGCTGACTGCGCGAGTTGAAAAACCCCATTATCTATTTTTAACGATGCCGTACGATAAGAGCACGCAAGTCTCGGGGTATGAGCTTGGCGACGTTTGGAGTGTTAGTGTCAGGAGGAGTGCAGTTTTTGGCAATGTTTTGTACACTTCTAGGGTCCAAGCAAACTGGAGCAGTCTCTTAGTCGTCATTCGTACCTATAAGGAGTTTCTGAAGAAGGAGAAAGATCACAACTCTACTTCTAGTGATTGATAGTGTAGCCCATGAGATCATCCTTAGCATATCTTGAGGTAATAAGAGAATTAAGTGTCAAAGAGTCTGGTCATTTCTGAACAACTGCATCTTATCTTTGAACCTTCCTGGTGATGTAAGGATTATGAAAGTAAGCACTGAGAAAAACTTCAACACGATGCCATGCAAAATAAAAGAATAGGAACTGGAATACACCGATCATAATCGTGAAGAAAATACCTTGAAATTCAATACATATGGTTCTAAAACTATTAGAGGAGCTGGCGTAGGGATTTACAGAGCTAAAGCCAAGTGTGCAGTTTTAGACTCTTGTATGAGAGTAGTTCCAACGGAACATTAGCAATCGGAAGATGTCTAGACATCAACCTAAAGAGAAACTATCAGAAGTTTGATATGTCTATTCACTCAGTTAGTCAATTGCTATAAAGCACTGAGTCATTGACTCAAAGTTGACTTGGGGGTGCTGTAGCAACTACAATGAGCTCGCTCACTGGCCCAGGGCTTTTTTGTAGTATGGAAAAATGTACTTTTAAGAAGGAGTTACTGGAGAAAGATGATAGGGAAATACTTTGGATTAGTTTAGTCACGGAATTCTTAGCAATTGTAAGCCAAAGGAAACAATTGTCAGAGGGCACAATAGACCATAAAGTCGCAGTGGACTGTAACTTCTTTCAAAGTGTAACTAGACTGCTAACTGGAGATTGTATTCAATCTGGTACACAGAGTTGTTCTTGAGGATTTCTTCTAGGATTGTTGAGATGCTTGGGAAAGTTGTTTCAGAATTGTTTCAATATCTACATATTGATGAGTAAAATTATAAAATACACTCTTAAATTTAATGGTGATTCGCTCTAGTCAATCAGAGTACTTCCTCTTTATTCTAAATGGAGCACAATGTATATTTTTTTCAAACTGCTGAAAAGCCCTGATTACGGCTAGCAGTTTGACAAAATCCTTAAGGACCGTTTGCACCAAACTCACTCAATGTTAAGATTTCCTCAAAATGAACCCTTAACTTAAATTAAGTTGCACCAGCATTTCGATGGATAAAACTGACCTCAAATTTAAATGCTCTTGTAATGACCCCTTGAATATTTTAGGGAGAGATTCAAACCTAAAATAATTTGTAAAACTCATAAACTGATCATTAAATGTTTTCTATTAACTTCGTCTAATCTATACTAATATTATAAATGTGAATGTCCGTGTGTTTGTTTGTCCTCTATGGACTCAGGAACCAAATGACCAATTTTGATGAAACTTCCACTATAATGTAGAGAATTTATTTTGGGAGGTTTTCATGTAGGGTTCATTTCTATATCACGAAGAAATTTTCTTGAAAATGTCGGTTATTAACCCAGTTTTTTCAGGCTTTCACGGCTGACGCTGGGTAAATTATAAGAGATAGAGGATATGGTCAGAGACAATTTTGTAGTTCTCAAAAAGTTCTATAAAAAAGTCTGCGACGGCATATTTCTAACTGCCGAAGACAACCCACGATAACCATTTGTAACATTTTCAATTCAAAAAAATGTTCAATTTGAAAAGGGCTCCCAAGTGGCATGCAATGTATTGATATGAAAATGAATGTGATTGTTATCTGCGGCATTTATTCCTGATGAAAAATGCTTCTTACAGCATAGTTTTCTAATGGATACTTTGAAAGTTACAGTAAGTTGAACGAGTGTGAATTTTAGCAAGAAATTATTGAATCTACGCGAGATAGCTTTGTTACTCAGTCACGTGCCTGTCGCTCTTTCGATACGAGGTTATGAATGTGGGGTTGCGGACCTATTTTAAATTATGGAAATAAATTGGAAACAGACACGTTGCATGACGATTTGGAAGTAGTTGAAATTGTGGAACTAGGATTTCCTAGGCGAATATATGAAAGACATTCATGTCACAATGAATTGGATTTTCCAAAAGTTCCGTTCGAAAAAACTGAAATAACACTAGATAGAAACATTTAAGGGTCCCTCACTTGAGATTCTGCTGAGTGACAGTCGTGCAACTGTCAATGAATTCAAGCGACCATTAATGCTTACTTAAGTGATAATTTAAAGGTAAATTGGTGCGAAAGAGCCTTGCAAGCCTTTCGCCCAATCACATGTACAAACCTGCGAGTTGAACCGCTGCCTGCACCCATCCACGATGCACCTGAAGAGTTTGGTCCCCGCGTGAGCCAAGACATGACGCTCCAGCCACGATCTGGAGCACGAGGTGCGACCGTGCACCTTGCATCCTGACCAGAAGCAAGTGTACTCGTCGCGGGTGGCTTGGGATATCACATGTTTGTGCTGCAACAGAAAGATCGGAAGACCGTTAATTGCGAGCAGAAGAAGAATAAGAAGAAGCGGGCGTAGGTAATTACGCCGATTACAATCTTGCTGCGCTCCGACTTGTATCCCCCCCCTCTCTCTCACTCTGTCGACGAACTAATTGGTATTCGTCTTGTTTGGCGAGATTATTTATTACGTGTATCTTCGGGTGTTGTTTATGTGGGAAATGTGCAATGAAAGAGATTTATACAAGCCGCCTTTTTTCGATATACCGCTTTTTCGAGTACTCGACGTCGTTTATTCGGTGGATTTATGGGCATTTCGACGCGATCGCCTGTTATTGATCGGTGACAAGCTTTCGGAACGTCAAAAACTCGGAAACATCGAAATTTGCAAGGTTTTTGCAAAGCTCGGCGTCACAGAAAAACTTTGCAAACGGATGAAACATTTCGAAGTTTGTGGTTCTCAAAGTATAAAACAAATTTGAATATAACATCGTTTGTTAGGCCTTTGAAAGTGTAGAGCTTTGCAAACTTGATGCAGGAAGGATTAGGAAAGGAGCTGCAAAACTCTTCAACTTTCGAAATGTTGAAAACAATAATGGATTCGATTTCTCAACATTTGTGTCGAGGAAACCTCCGGAACCTTGCAGAATTCGGAAGAAAGTGAAAAACTTTGCAAACGGAAAATACTTTGCGAAATAATATTCCTTCGACAATTCGAAGGTTGTGTTTCTCAAAGTATAATACAAATTTGAATGTAACTGCAGAACTTTTCAACGTACGAAATGTTGAAAACAACAACGGATTCGATTCCTCCACATTTGTGTCAGGAAAATCTACAGAACTTCGCAAAGCTGGGCGAAACTGAAAAACTCTGCAAACCGAAAATACTGTGTGGACACCATGTGTTTTTCAAAGAGTAATATAAATTTGATTATGACATTACTTGTTTTGCCTTTGGAAGTGTAGAGCTTTGAAAACTTGACTCAAGAAGGATAAGGAAAGAAACTGAAAAACTTTTCAACGTTCGGCATGGTCAAAACAACAAAGGATTCAACTCCTCTACATTTGAGTCAAGAAAATCTCTGGGACTTAGCAAAGTTCGGGGGAAACTGAAAAACTTTGCAAACGGAAATACTTCTTAAAATAATAATCCTTCAACATTTCGAAGGATGTATTTCTCAAAGTATATTAAAAATATGAATATAACACTACTTATTTTACCTTCGAGTGTGGAGCTTTGCGAACTTGATTTAAGGAGGATTAGGAAAAGAACTGCAAAACCTTTCAACGTACGAAATGTTGAAAACAACAGGGGACTCCTTCGCATTTGTGTCAAGGAAAACTAGAACTTTGCAAAGTTCGGACGGAACTGGAAAACTTCGCAAACGGGAGATACTTTGTGGAACAAAAATCATTCGATATTTTGAAGTGTTCAACAAAGTATAATCCAAATTTGGATATAGCATTACCTGTTTTGCCTTCGAAAGTGTTGAGCTTTGCAAACTTGATTCAGGAAGAATTAGGAAAAGAACTGCAAAACTTTTCAACGTTCGAAATGTTGAAAACTACAACAGATTCAATTCCTCTACATTCTTGTCACGAAAAACTTTGGAACTTTGCAAAGTTCGGGGGAAACTGGAAAACGTTGCATTTGTGGAACAAAAATTCCTCAACATTTTGAAAGTCATGTTTCTCAAAGTATAATACAAATTTGAATATAACATTACTTGTTTTGCATTTGAAAGTGTAGAGCGTTGCAAACTTGATGCAGGAAGGAATATGAAAGGAGTGAAAGGAGCTGCAGAACTTTTCAACGCTTGAAAAGTTGAAATCCTCTACATTTGCGTCAAGGAAAACTAAGGAACTTAGGAAAGTTCCGACGAAACTGAAAAACTTTGCAAACGGGAAATACTTTGTGGAACAATAATCCTTTGCCAATTTGAAGGTTGTGTTTCTCAAAGTATGATACAAATTTGAATATAACCTAACTTGTTCGGCCTTTGAGAGTGTAGAGCTTTGCAAACTTGATACAGGAAGGATCAGGAAAGGAACTGCAAAACTTTTCAACGTTCGAAATGTTGAAAACGACGACGGATTCGATTCCTCTACATTTGTATCGAGGAACTTTGCAAAATTGCCAACTGAATCTTGTTGGGATCACTTGTAACACTTGCAGCCAAGTCTTATTAATTGGAAACCAGTATTTCCCTCTAGTTAATTCGGAGAGGATATTTTCAAAGTTCTGCAAAATTTCGTATGAGAGAATTTTCGATTTACAAGCAATTATTTGCAGAGTATTATCGAAAATTCGATTGGAGATTGAATATATTCATATTATTCATTCAACACAATTGAATTCACAAACTTTGAAAATTTTAATATGAAAACTTTGAAAACGATAGTTTTTCTCTATGAGGTTCACAACTTTTAACTTGGGAAATCGAGAATGAAACAGAAAAAAGTTTGCTTTTCTAATAATCTCCTGGGATGATGTGAAAACGTTCATTTTATTCTGAAATAGCTTCCGTCATCTGCTTCGGCATAGAACGTTCAATATTAATTATCATATCGGGGTTAATAAACTTAGACGCTTATTTCATCATGCACCGAACAAAGCCGATGAACGTTCCAACACTGTTGCAAGAAATTCATGTCGAAAAATACGGAATCGATTACAAAGTGAAGGAAGTACTCTATTCAAGACCATCATAATAGTTTAATTAATTGAAAACCAATCGGGGAGTCATATACAACCGATGTTTATGGAAGATAAAGTCCTACAATATTATCTCTCATTATGAGTCATTAAATTTAATGAACTTAGTTGTTGGTAAAAATGCCCCGCGAATGATTCAATCGAAGATAATGGATATTGCATAAATTTTAGAATCCCCTTTTAATGCTTTTGTTGAACTCGAGAGTGCTTCATGAAATTTGAACACATAATTGTTTTAGTAGTATGGTCCTTATTCCATCCCAGTATGCTATTGGTATAAAGGATAGAATTTGGCAAAGTAACAGATGAAATCTAAAAAAAGTGAAATGTTTTCAACAGCGGTCACGCCTCTTTTATCTTCATTACCTGTTTCAACGTCCGCAACTGGCTTTAATTCGAGCGCACGACTTTAATTAATGCCCAACGCAAATAGGAGAATACAATTAAATTAGAGTATCGCTGATGATGATATAGTTTTATGCCCCGAGGTTGGTATTAGCTGGCGCCCGAACTAACAGTAGTTCTAAGCTTCTGGTGGACTGTTCTTTGACGTTTGTATAAAGGGAGCCAGAGGATCAATAACGAAATCTGTTGCTCTCCGAAGGGTGTTTGATTGATTTCGGTTTCGGGTTTATATTTCACGTGGACGATGAAAAAATATTTTTCGAGTAAAAGAAAATAATTTTAATAAAAATCTATTCATTGTGAATAGTGAATCACGAAAGACTGGACCTGAATCCGAAGAAGTTGTCGCTCATAATCTAATAAAACGAACAATAATTTAGTTAAACGCACGAGGTAACAGGTCAGAGTCTCGAAGAGTCCACAAATCAAATTACACACTAAGCAGGTAATGAAAAATATCTCCCCCTAAGATCTCTCTCTCTACCTGATCAACAAGTGGTGTTTAAAAATGTAAATTCCTGGTGTTGTTCCAACCTCCCTAAGCATTTCCGCCATATGCAAATAGCTGGGATTTGTTCGGGTACTCGGAGCCATAAATAAATGTTGAGAAAATACAAATAATCCTCGGTCGTAAACCGTGAACGTAAATTTGTCGGGATATGACGTTTAAAGCGGGACGTGGATTCCTAGAAGGCAGGCAAAGATTTGAACGGTCGAGATAAAATTGAATTTCATCCGGATTTTACAGTTCGAAAATTCGAAAAATACAAATCTGATTTGAATATTTCGAAAATAATCTAGGTATGTAGGTAAACATTGTCTATTAACATCGGTAAAAACAGTACTGGTCAAAAGGTGAATTTACTCGTTTCAGAAATTTACTTCGAAAACTTGACGGACGATAAATTTCGATTTACCATTTTCTGACAAAATTTAATTATGAAAGAACCCGTAAAATTTGAATTTGAAAACCTCGTAAACGGGTAAAATTGCTTTAAGTATGAAATTACACGTTTCGAAAGATTTCACACTCGATTTTACTTCGAACATAAGATTTTGAGATGAATTTGGATGTCACTCTCTTCCAAACGAGTAAATTGACATTTTATAAGCACTTTCAAGCGGAATTTACTTTGAAAATATATGTGTTGACAAAAATATTTTGCAACGATCAAAGCTTGTTGTAACAAAGGTTCTTGGGTTTCAAAAATTTACTTGAGATCATGGTTGTTGAATGAATCTCGACAAATCGAAGTTTCGTCGTAACATTTTCTGAAACGAGTTAAAATGTGATTTTACCTGCAATACAACTATTTCAAAGGGGTAAAATCACGTTTCGAAGATTTTACATCGAAAATTCGATGTAGAAATGAGTTTCACCTCAATTACAAATGTTACTCTTTTCCAATCGAGTAAATTGCAATATTTTTCATTGTAACAAGTTTCAAGGCGGGTAAATTCACATAACCGTTTGGAGTAACAAAGAAATTATGTAAATAGGGGTAATTTTAAACAAAATAACTTAGTAATGACTTGTTCTATATTTGCTGATATTATGAATTTGTTTTTTACAAATAAATCTTCATCAAGCAAAAGTTGAATTTACTCGTTTCAGAAATTTACTTCGAAAACTTGACGGACGATAAATTTCGACAAAACAAAATTTCAATTTACCATTTTCGGACAAAATTTAATTATGAAAGAATGTTCAAAATTTGAATTTGAAAACCTTTCAAACGGGTAAAATCGCGTTAAATATGAAATTACACGTGTCGAAGGATTTTACACTCGATTTTACTTCGAACATAAGATTTTGAGATGAATTTCGATGTCACTCTTTCCAAACGAGTAAATTGACATATTATAAGCAATTTCAAGCGGAATTTACTTTGGAAATATCTGTGTTGACAACACTATTTTGGAACGACCAAAGCTTGTTAAGACAAAGGTTCTTAGGTTTCAAAAATTTACTTGAAATCATAATTGTTGAATGAATGTCGAAAATTCCAAGTTTCATCGTAAAATTTTCCAAAACGAGTAAAAATGTGATTTTACCTGCAATCCCCGAATTAACAAATACTTCAGAGGGGTAAAATCACGCTTCGAAAGATTTTTACATCGAAAATTCGATGTTGAAATGAGTTTCCACCTCAACAAAATTCCAACGTTACTCTTTTTCAATCGAGTAAATTGTAATATTTTTCATTGTAACAAGTTTCACGGCAGGTAAATTTACATGACCGTTTGGAGTAACAGAGAAATGATGTAAATAGGGGTAATTTTAAACATAATGACTTGTTCTCCATTCGCTGACATTATGAATGTTATGCATTCGTTTTTTACGGGTAAAACTTCATCAGGAACAAGTTCGAAAAATGACTTTTTCACGAGATTAGCTCAAAGTAACCATGTCACCCTCGTGGAGAGATTAGGGAAGTTGGATAATAAAACATAAATAGAAATACGTCAAGAATAACATTTGAGGGTGAGAGCGCATTTATTAAATGGGAAATGAATGGTGGTAGGGGAACAGAGGGCTACAACTGTCGAACTTGAAAGTATGTAATCGACAACCCCCTCATTATATTCTATACCCTCATTCTGTTCCCCCATGATCTCGAGGTTTCTTTCAATTCGATTAATTTCGGTATAATGTAGTCATTTTGCTATTTAATCTCGACGGTCGCCATGAATCGAATTATTCGAACGAATAACTGAAATTTGGGTGAAATTTCTTGACTATTGTATCACTAGAAGAATGATTTTTTTTTCATTTGAAAAGTTTTCTTGAACAAAATAGTTTTTGCAATAAATTTTGATACCTTAACAGTTTTTAGAAGAGAACGGAAATTCTTTCACAATGAAGTGTTGTAACAAGACCCTACTTCCTATTTAAAAAATTGAGGGTTGTAGAAGCTTGAAGGGTGTTGAATTAAGGGATAATAGTTTCAATAAATTCATGCTGCGTTTTCTTTTTTCTACGTTGGTTAGTATGTTTTTTGATGGAGGATATGGAGATAATATGGGACATTTATTTGTTCGAAGTCCTTTAGATTAAGGTGTTATACAGGGTGATGATTTCATTGATAATCATTGAATTTCACATTATTTTCATATGTCACTTACATATCATTCTGAGAAAGTTCGAGTGATATCTGAAAAAGCCCTAAAAATTTTCTCAAATAGGGCTTCTTTCCAATGTTGCTAACTTGTAGATTTTCGCATGAAAATTCCTAATTTTCTAGTTTCTATTGGAGGATAAATCAATGCCCCCCTTTCGTTAATTGAAAATTCAATTGAACATACAGGGTGTTCAAATACTTATTGAAGTTATTTTTTGCTTTTTATCTTGAGTCATATCTTCTCTTTTGAAAAACTGTCAACAAATATAAGAAAGTATGTCCTTAAAACACTTTGAAACTCAACAGAAGACTGATTTCACTGGGGGCGATTGTTTATATTTTACTCAATAGCTATCTCAGTTAATATTCGTCGTACAAAAACGTTTGAATGGGCAAATTTGAAGCATTTTTCATGGGCATTCAGAATTCAGTACTAAGAAATTCATGAAGGAATCGAAAACCTAAAAATTTTTTGTGAACTATTGTTTTTTTAATGGTACACCCTGTATTTAATTTTTCTAATCGGTAGAGCTCTTTCTTCTAATTTCAAATATATATACTTTATTGAGGTTAATATCGGCAGTGTTTGGAAAATATAGGTTTTTTCGTCTTCATCTAAGGCAGCTGTGTAAGGCCACTCGGGAATATGTGATTTCTTTTTATCGAAGTTCTATTCTATGGCTTCCTGATAGTCCCTACTTAACCTCCTCGGACACTTTTATGTGGGGATATTTGAAATATAAAGTATATATTATAAATATTAAAGAGATTAATTTCAGAATAGAGGAAGAAATAATTGAAAACCTCAATATGTTCCATAAATGGTAAGGAAAACCCTTAAAAAATAAATTGAAAGATATCGACTGTATGTAGACGTATATGAGGTTTATTTGAACACTTAATTCAACTTTTGATTAATTTATAAATAAAATAAATATCAGTTGTTATTTTATCCATTGATATAAAAAATCGCAGATGCCTTAGATTTAGAAGAAACTATCTATATTTTTCAAAAACTGTCGGAATTAACCTCAATAAAGTATATATATTTGAAATCGGAACAAAGAGCTTTCAGGTTTTAGATCCTTTATGAATTTCTTAGTACTGAATTCCGAATGCCCATAAAAAATACTTCAAATTTGCCCATTCAGACGTTTTTGTACGACCAATATTAACTGAGATAGCTATTGAGTAAAATAAAAACAATCACCCTGTACACCTAATATAAAATTTGAAGTGTTTATCTCTAGTATTTCTTGGAAATATTCTAACGAACGTTCTTTGTGAATCACCCTATATACGCTACAATAAGCCAGCCTGTTTGTTCAGGCCTTAACTTTGCTTGAATTCAATTAATTCCTTATATTATTATGTAATGCTTCATCTCGCAGTTTTCTTGTGTAGAAATTCTTGTTTTTTCATTGGTTACACACTGTTATTTGTATTTCTTTTAATTATAATTGTTTGAAAGGGTATTATTATCCGTTTATGTCATTTAATAAATAAATGAATAAATGATAAATTGTTTATCGAGATTGAATCAACGTGTAAAAAAAAATAAGGAAACTTGACAGATGAAAAGAACAGTGAGAGTAGAGTCGCCCCGCGCATAAATGCAACAATCACCTCGAACAAACCAACATTCTATCCGTCCTCCGAAGTGTCGTTCCCTATCTCAACACACAAGGAAGCGTCCCGTTCCCTAGATGCAAAAAACAATCGGAACATAAACAAGCAACTTCTTGCACGCCCCTCCCCCCTACCAGTAATGAATTTCCCATGGCTTCTTTAATCCGACGAGACCAGTTCGCAAAAATCCGCCGAGCCAGTTTAAACTCCGCGATCACGAAATTGCTCATTGAGAAGACGCTGAGATAACTCAATGAAGACGTGTCGAGCAGAATCATGTTGAGGGAAGCAAGCCGATTATGTTATGGTAATATCGACGGAGAGCGAGCTCTCAATATTTTATGTCGAACTGTTCGATCGACGTGAAAAACGAGTTGCGGGATTCATAATTGAGATCCCGTTGGTATTTGCGCGATTTTTGTACGAACAGGAGCTCGAGGAGTTGATCCAAATGTCGCTGGGGCGTTATTAAGGCCTTCAAAGGATTATTCTTTCAGGATCTCCTCGGGAATTTCCTTCGGACATCCACTGGATTTCCCTGGATCTCCTCAGGATTTTCTTTAATTTCCACGGGATTTCCTTGGATCTCCTAGGTATTTTCTTGGATCTCCTGGGGATTTCCTTGGATCTCCTAGGGATTTCCTTGGATCTCCTAAGGATTTTCTGGGATCTCCTCGTAATTTCCTTGGAATTCTACGAGATTTTCTTGAATCTACTCGGATTTTAGCTGAACTCTTCTCATTATATTCGAAGGAGCATCAAACACAAATATCTGTTTCTTAGTTCACCATAGGCTCTAATTTGTCACGATTGACTCGCAAAAAATGTTATCTCACAATAAATAAGTAGAATCATACACGAATTCCCTTGGATCTCCTCGGGATATCCTTGGATCTCTTAGGGATTTTCTTGGATCTCCTCGGATTTCAGCTGAATTATCTGTCAATCACGATTCTACGAAGTTGAATGAAAAATGGAAATTGTCTGACGACGAAGGAGTCTGATTTAGACTCCGAAACGTTACGCTTCAGAGTTCAAAGTGTTTTCTTTTTGTTCATTATTAGGCAAAAATTTCTTCTCGTGAAGTTTTGGCCCCTGACAAATAAGTGCTCAAATTTTTACGTAGGGGCCTTTCTTCTATTATTTAAAATTTTTTCTGATTATTTCTTGTTTCGGAGACTGGGAGAGTAAACCCAAATTAAGTTTTCAGGAAAATTTAAAGACCTCCCAGACAATATTTCAATAGATATCTGCATTTTCTGGACTCTATCTGAATTTTCTGGACTCTATCTGAATTTTCTGGACTCTATTCATTATATTCACAATTTTAAGCTCTAATTTGACAAGAGTGACTCGAGACAACATGTTGCCTTACAACGAAGAAAGAGCATAACGTTAAATTCAAGATGTATACAGTTCATTTTGCAAGGGAGCAATGGTAGCATTAAACACAAACATCTATTCTTCAGTTCTCTATGAGCTCTGATTTTTAAACAGTGACTCGCAAAAAAAAATTTACCTGACAATACTGGGTGTTTTAACAGGAGCTAGGACAGGTGGTGTAGAACAAGACTACGTTGAACTTATGCCGACGTTTCGTCCGTATATTCGAACTTTTTCAAGGCTGAATACACATCATCAAACTTTATGTGGATGATACAATAGTAGCATTACCTTCTGAAAAAACTGACGAACTTTTATCTGTTTTCAATCAATATCATCCACGCATTAAATTCACCATAGAAAAAGAGAAAGAAGGGAGTTGGCCTTTTTGGACATTAAAGTGATACGTAAAGGAGATGGTACTCTGTTAACGAAATGGTACGTAAAACCTACGAGTTCTGGTCGCTTGATTAATTTTTATTCAGAGACCTCTAGATCTTATAAGATAAGTAGCATAAAGAACCTCATTTATAGATCAGCGAGTCTCAGCTCAATTATATTTCACGAAGAAAACTTAAAAAAGATTAAAGAAATCCTGAAGATTAATAATTACCCGACAACATTCGTGAATAAAATAATCAATGAGTATAATCCTTTAGCGTCTAATAACAATGATATCCGAAGCTTAGACGATCAGGACAAGAAATATTTCAGATTTCCGTACATATCAGGCCTGAGTCACAACATCGCTCATTCAATAAAACAGAAATCAAGTACGGCTGAGCTTGTTTTTTACAACTTGAGAACGACGCAGTTGTTATTCTCCAAACTTAAAGACCCTACCCCCCACAACAACTGTTCGAGTATCGTATATAAGATACCATGTTTGGGGTGTAATAAATGTTACGTGGGACAGACGAAACAACTGCTGAAGTCGAGAATAAGACAACACAAGTATGACTGTGATGATAGATTCCGGGATAGGGATAGTTCAACAGCTTTAGCTACCCATAGGTTCGAGGAAAACCATCATTTCGATTTCGACAACGTCGAAATACTGGACGTTGAAAATAATTGGAAGAAAAGAAACATCAGCGAAATGATTTTTATAAGAATGAATGACACGGTGAACCACAGAACTGACACCCAAGATCTAAGTCAATTGTACACAAATTTATTGTTTATGTACCGTGATTCCCGATTTCCGACATAAATATCATTCATATGTCTCCACTGTCTGCATGTGATAACAGCGGTTTCTCGATTATCAGTTGTAATGTTGACATCGGTCGAAAATTTAAATTTGAAAGTTAAAAAAGTCTCAACTGGGTTGCAATTTTTCCGAATATTATTAGAGATAATATCGATTTCATCAGACTGAATGAACTTGGTAAGTTAGTATACCACAGTTTCACCCGTTCTAATTTATTATTATTGTATATAATATTTTTTATTTATTTATTTTTTATATTATATTTTTATGTATATGATGTTTTAATGAGTTGACACCATTTTATTTATACATTTTATCATTGTTGTTAGTTGTCATCCTAATTGTTGTTTTGTATGTGCTATACTGATAAGAATTTTAATTGTACATCTTTTGTATTCAGCCTTGAAAAAGTTCGAATATACGGACGAAACGTCGGCATAAGTTCAACGTAGTCTTGTTCTACACCACCTGTCCTAGCTCCTGTTAAAACACCCAGTATGTACAACCAAGGACGTGACTCTCACTTCATTACCTGACAATGAACAAATAACATATCGTCGAATTTAGTCAGTAAGTAGTGCACTTTAAGGACACATTCGTTTGTCAAGGATAAATGAAAAATCTCGTGCTCAATAAGTATTGAGCACTTGGATCTCCACGGGATATCCTTCAATCTCCTTGGATTTCCTAGGATCTCCTCGATTCTCTTAGGATTTCCTCCGGATCTCCTTGGATCTCCTCGGGATTTCCTTGGATCTTCTCGGGATTTCCTCAGATTTCCTCGGATCCCTTCGGGATTTCTGAGGGGATTTCCTTGGATCTCCTCGGGATTTCCTTGAATCTCCTCGGGGATTTCCTTGGATTTCCTATGGATTACCTAGGATCTCCTCGGGATTTCCCTGGATCTCCTATGGATTTCCTATTATCTCCTCGAGATTTCCTTGGATCTCCTCGGGATATCCTTGGATCTCCCCTAGATTTCCTTGGATCTCCTCGGAATTTCCTTGGATTTCCTATGGATTACCTAGGATCTCCTCGGGATTTCCCTGGATCTCCTATGGATTTCCTATTATCTCCTCGGGATTTCCTTGGATTTCCTAGGATCTCCTCGAGATTTCCTTGGATCTCCTCGGATCTCCTCGGGATTTCCTTGGATCTCCTCGGGATTTCCTTGGATTTCCTCGGATCTCCTCGAGATTTCCTCGGATCTCCTCGGGATTTCCTTGGATTTCCTAGGATCTCCCCGGGATTTCCTTGGAGAACGGATTTTAGATGAATGATATGAACATTTCTCATAATATCCAAGGGAGCATTGAACACAAACATCCATTTCTCAATGTTGCTTGTTTCCCCGAACATTTCGGCCGTCGCCGTTCGTTCATTCCAACGTTTCGCCAGTACGAGTATCTGGCATCTTCAGCTGTTTTTCTTGCTGAAACGACCGCCTGATTATGGCAGCAACTTCTGATGAAAGAATAAAATTATTCGGCAATTTGAGGCTTCCGACATTATTATCTCAATCAACTGTTGAATGAATCTTATAAAAAAATCAGATATTGATTACTGGATAGTTCATAAAATAAAAAAATGTATTTGCTTTCAGTATTTTCTTCGCGGTAGTACTTCCTGGGTGTTGTGGAAACTACCTCTTCTAAGCTTTCAAGATAGAACATGAATTTAATTTTTATCCTGAACACTATCTTTTTGAAATATTTCAAGTATTCTGCAACAATAAGAATTACTGATGACTTTTAAAATCCTAGTAAGCGTTTAAATAGTCAGTCAAGTTTGTGAAAGAGAGAGTGAGGGTTGAACATAAAAGTTCCGAATGTCCAAACGAAAAAAATTACCTGCAGATGTTCTAATAAGGCCCCACTGGTGTCGAACTGCGCTCCGCACTCAGCCCAACGGCAAACACCCGAATCACCACTCGAAAGCGACTTCTGACTATCTCTCCTCTCTATCTCCTTCTGCTTAAAAGGAAACCTGATGGTCTTCGGCTTGGACAATATCGGCGACTTCTGACACTCAACAGTAACGGGCACGTTCACTTTCACCTCAAGATTATCGGCCACCGAAAGCCCGCTGTCCGATGACACCGTCTCCACACTACTCCTGTCACTGCACACTTCACTCGATACGCCACTGTCGTTGCACGAGTCCTCGAAATCGCGACAAGCCGCGTCAGGTTGGCACCCGCTCGTCGCTTCGTATGTGGGCGGAGCCCCGATGATTCCCGAGAGGGTGACCGCAGGCGGGCACACGTTAACTGGTTGGCACTCGCCGATTTGGATCGGTTGGCGCAGGTTGTTCATCTTGACTATGGGAACGACGGTGGCGTTCAGTTTGACGCAGCTGAAGTTGTTGATCGTCGGCTGGATTACGTTTAGACAGGGAGTCCTGTTTATGATTGGGATGGCGTTTATTTTGTCGGTTATTGAGGCGTATTGAGGGGCGAAGAGACCATCAGGGGGTTTCGGGACTTTCGTGTGAAGATACGTAAGGTTGGGGGTGAAATTAACGGTGGATAACGCCAGAGGGAAGTTTAGGATGTTGTTAACGTTGTTTCTTATCGTGATAGTCTCGGATTTCGCAGGTGCGGGCAGGATTTTCCTGGGTACTGAGACAGGTACGAACTTCTTGGGTTTCGACAATGTCTGTTTCTTCCCTCCCCCACTTTTGACGCATCTGCGCGTTGGGTTCTGCGTCTTCAACCCGTCGAACTGCGTCTGTTGATCCATCTTCTTCTTGCAGACTTTCGGTTTCACGTGCGTCTTGAAGTACTCGGTGATCTTCCCCTGGTGCATCTTCTGCTGGGCTTCGTTCTTCCTCTGGGTCTTCTTGGGTTTTCTTCTGGTTTCTCCAGTGGCGGCGTCCTCTTGGTTCTGCCTGAGTAGGGGTCGTTCTTCGGGTGTCCACGTCCAGGGGGAGTGATGGGTGGGGTGTTGGGTTGGGGGCATCTTGGAGTCCTCGGAATGGGTGGAGGCAGTGCTGAAGGGGGAGCCTGGGTCCGTGATGTCGCTGGAGGCTGTGCTGCTCCCGCTGCAGTCGGTGCAGCTGAGGGTGGCGACTCCGCTAGAAAAGAGGGATTGATTAATAGGTGGTTCGAGGGGGTGGAGGCAGTGGCGTCGGGAGGGACAAGCGCCAGGCGCCTCCTTTGAGAAATAAAAGTGAAATTTGTTCCATAGAAGGGAGTATACAGGGTGTCGATAGAATATGGAAACGTGCTCGTTATCGATTTCTTTTCTTTTTTTTTAGTATAACATACATTCAGTCGGACATAGTTTGACCCAAAACGAGATGTCACAAGTGTTTCCGGCTTAGCCGGAAATAAAATGTCGTTCCTTTATACACAGATCGTCAAAAATTTTGGCCCCTTAGGTTTTTCGAGAAATGAACAATACAGTAGAATCCGTTTATTATGACGCCGGCTATACTGACCAATCGCTTATAATGACGCAAATGCAGTGTTAAGTTTGGTTTCATTCAGAACTCCCTACAATAGGATTTAATGACTTCGCTTATAATGACATATTGGTTACAATGACATGATTTCAGATGCAATAACATGATTTTTCGAAAAAATTTTCGGTTATAGTGACCGCTCGATCGTTTTCTCAAGCCACCCTACCCTTTTTAATGCGATGAGGTTTGATACGATACGAGACATACGCTTGCTGATATGCTTTTTAGTATAATCCAGATCCTTGAAGAGATTATTGGTGTTTTGTGGACAAAATGACATCCATTGAAGCCATGACTAAGTTGTACAATGGTGTAAGAAGCTATTATTTCAAGTCGAAAAAAAACACAAACGCGAACTAAAATTTCAGATTATTTTTCTAAAAAATGAAAAAGTTCTTTATATTTAGTTTTTTTTGTGAGAGAAGCTATTTTTTATTTTTTAATAAAGCAAAATCTGAATTCGTCGTTTTTTTCTTGAACTGAATCCAAGAAAAATACCATCAATTTTTCTGAAATCCTGCTTCCGGTTATTATGACGTATTTTTCATTTCCCCTCGATGTCATTATAAGCGGATTCTACTGTATATGTTCTGGAAATAAGATTCATATTATCCACCATATCAAATGCAATATATTCGAGAGAAAATCTTATTTTGTTACTCTTTGATTTATGCAGGATGAGACAGAAACAAAACACTGAAAAAAATATAATTGTATTGATTTTTTTTCATTACTTATTTATTGTTACTGGCGCTTATCGAACCTCTGGACGACAGCCACTGCCTCTAATCTTCTATGTTAATGCATTTAATATTCAGATCTACTGAATGAGAGTCACATAAATCGAGGATCCCAAGAAAAAACAGGCCACCCTGTATATCTCTCATAGTGTAGACAGTCGATTTATCGTTTTATTGATTCATTTTTTTATAGTTTTATATTTAAAAAAAATGAACGATATGAGATAGATCCGGAGGCCTGTTGTAAAAACAAAAAGTTCTTCAAAATTTGAAAAGCGCCATATACGTTCATTTATTAAATTTGAGTTATTTACCTCGAAAGTTTAACCAAAGAAAAGACATATTTTGAGAAAAAGAGAAATAACTGTGCATCAGCTAGATTTGTAGCTTGCTTAGGAAGGGTTTAACATTGACTTCTACAATATACAGGGTTGGCCATTCATAACTTTTCACCCCGAATTTTGAGCTTTGGGGAAATAAAGGTATTCAAATGAGTTTGATATCACTACCCCTCTAGCTGCAACCCCTAACAGCTCTCATTTTTGAATAGGGAAAAGGGGTCGAGCAGCACCTTGTTGGAAAGGCAATTCAATTTCCTGCATGGGTGTATTTATTTCATCGATTTATTATTATACAGAGTGACTCAGTATTCCACCAATAATTTTCACTCGCCGAATTTGGACCTTCGAGATGGAAAAACCGCTCAGAGGGGTCAAAAAATTAATTCGATATCACTACCCCTGTTTACTGTTTCATCCTGTTTAATAGTTGAGCGATAGAAGAAAAAAAATAATACGCTCATGCAGGTAATTGAATTACCCTTTTCAACAAAGCTTCTCGATCCATTATCTCTATTCAAAAATAATTGCTTCAAGTGGTAGCGGCTTGAGGGGTAGTGATATCGAATTCATTTTTTGACCCATCCGAGCATTTTTTCCATCTCAGAGATCCAAATTCGGCGTGTGAAAGTTATTGATGGAATACAGAATCACTCTGTATAAAAATAAAGCGATACATCCATGCAGGAAATTGAATTGCCTTTCCAACAGGGTGCTGCTCGACCCCTTTTCCCTATTCAAAAATGAGAGCTGTTAGGGGTTGCGGCCAGAGGGGTAGTGATATCAAATTCATTTGAACACCCTTATTTGACCCCCTTTCAACAAAATTTGACCTGTCCGAGCGTTTTTTAGTTATTCCATCCCAAAGCTCAAAATTCGGGGTGAAAAGTTATGTATGGTCCACCCTGTATTTAAAATGAGGGGGACACCCTGAATAGTCTGATTTTTTGTTGAAATTTTCTTGATCTTAATTATTTTATTTGAAATTTAGGTTTTTTTTGAAGCGCTTCAAACCCTTAAATTCTTCGTTGTCTCAATCAAGGGTACAGGGTGGCCCATTTTTATCGGGAAACCCTGTACGATGAGATTGCTTCACAGAGTCTAAGTTCGCTCAAGCGCCTCAAGTTATAAGCAGCTAAATGAGATAACATAAACTAGTCCAAGCATGAGATGAGTGAAGCATTAATGAATTTGCAGGCGTTCTAAATCGTGTCCCAAAATTAACGCATCGAATTTTAAACAGTTTAGGTTGGCAACCCTGAAAAATGATTTGACAGCTGACAGATTGAGGTTAGTTCAGAGTCTTTGACGTTTGCAGTTCAGGAATTTCATACAAACTGGTGTTTCATTTTGAGAAATTCAAGCAGATTTTTAATATTAATTTAATTATTTTGATTCAATATACTTTAAGTCGATGTACTTCATGATTCGATAAATAAATATCAATCTTCAGAGTATATAAATCGTTTTCTTTAATTGAAATTTTGCATCAATTTTGGGACAACTATGTTAATAAAAAGTTTCGTTTTGAAGTGAACAATAATAAAACTGATGCTTTGAATACCTCCGAAATATTTGAACGCCTTAAACTCACTTTGAAACAGATATGGGAGAACAAATTTCAACTTTACGAGAACGGTACTTAGGAAGTAAAAAAATTTAATCAAGTAGTTGTATCACTCCTCAATTTCGTTTTTTCAATTATGATTTTTTTCAGGTCAGAAAATCAGAATTTAGAATTTTTTCGGTGATTATGTGTCCTAAAAAATTTTCATGTTGATATTGTACAAATGAATGTATGAATAAGTAAATGCAGTTTTCGAGGGATTAGAAAGGTGAAACCACCCCTTAAAGGTCTTTCAGTACAAATTTCATTCACGAATTTCCAATGCTGAAATACCCAGAATTAATAATGTAAGTAAATAAGTTATCTGAGAGGTAGTTGTTGAGTAGAAACCACAGGAAAAGAAATTTCAAAGAGATAATCCTGCCTTTGTAATTATCAATAGCAGGTACCAACTGTTGTAACTTGAAAAAGGGAAGAATCTATTTCTTCATCCCTTCAATATTTTTCAGAAATAAAAACAGCTCGCGTTCAAATGTTTCGGAAATACCTTGGCAAAAGCTGAACAAAACTGCTGTACAACAAATTTGAGATATCTTACGTCACCTCCATCATTTCTCGACCTTTTAAAAGATATTTCAAATTCCCTGGTAAGAATAGCTAAAAAATTGAATCAGTAAAATTGGCAATAACATTTCAAAATGTTCAATTCTTCAAATTACAGATTATACCGTACGAGACTTTCGCAATTGCAGAAAAACATTAAAAATGCCATCCACCGACTCATTCTTCAATTAAATTACCATAATATAAATAACGTACCCACGTATAATTTAAATAATGCATGTCATTTATCTGTGTTGAAAGCGTTAATGATACCGCCGATCACACAGATGGAGCCAGGATCGAAAAAATTAAGAATTAATCGGAATTTAGATAATTTAGACATCGTTTATGTGTTGGTTGATCTTTAGAGCAACCTTCCTGTTTACCACTCTAATTTTGTGAAATCTCCTGGAATAACAATTCGAATAATATTTCTTACGTTGGCTTTTACCGTTCAGGTTTGTTTTTATTACCTTTCTTCAGCTTCTCGCTTCATTACGTCGTCTGGGAAAGAATTTTACATGTTCTCAGAAAATAAATGAATAACGGTAGTCTTATGGCAGAGGCTGAATGTTCAAGTGAGGTGCTCATTTGGCCAATTTGGAAAGTATTTGAGTCATGAAATTATAAGGTTCCCTGATATTTTGCACATCTAAAACGAATCATGAAACCAAGAATTTTTTTTCTTCAAATTCTAAAAGAGCCTTAACTTTACGTCTCTGTCGTCCAAAATATACGTTCTGTCGTAATAAACTTTTATGACACTACAAACGGTCATTTAGTTTAACTTCTAGAGGTATTTATTGGGGTTGAGTTGTAAATTTTGGTAGACCCACAATACAAATGGATACTTTAAAGTCACTTTCTGGCTTTTGTGAAGTTCTTGGAAGAGTAAGAATTCGTAAATCTTGTTCGTGAGTTTCGTACGAGATCTCAAGTGTATTCGAATGTCCAAGGCATTTAACAATGCGATGAATGAAGCCGGTTTGAGAATATTCTCGATAAATATGAAATGAAAAAAATGTAGGGGAATCTTGGTTAGAAAGGATCTATTTTAAACTTGAATTTGCGAGGTCCGACAAACTATTAACCGTTAATTTTTGATCTGAGTAGTAAAATATTTTATTACATATTTACATTTTTACACTAGACCAAAGGGGTTGAAGGTGGGGTTAATGTGAATGATTGATTATAAATATGAGCGACAGAGTTCTATTAACGATAGGATAAAATTAAACTGTAAGTTAACTTTGAAATAGTTTCAAAACGAAAAATATAGGGTATTAATCTATAAATTGTGAATAATTTCAGTTTCATTTGTATCAAATTTACGGAGTTGAATCCGATTGATAGTTCAGAGAAACTGAGAAAAATTTACTTCATTCACAAACTAAACTGAGGAAAAAAATGAAAATTTTGGAAAAGATAATCACTTTCATTGTACAAACAAACAACGTGAATTTTTATATTCAGTTCATTTTGTGAAGATTTCCTGATTGAAATCTTATAATATTTCAAATTCCACCCCTAATGTTTTTTCTGAGAATTAAATGACAGTATTCGTCAATCACTTCAACCCTTGCTTTAACCTCAATTTTTTTAAAAATGTTTCATCTCGATTTTCGGAAAAAAATGGAAAAAAGTTGAAACGCAAAAGTGTAACTAATTAGATCTACAACTTTTGTATTGAACTTTTTTCAGATAACCTCAACATCAAAAATTCAAATAATCTATTTTTTGGTTTTCAATCTCGAAAAAAATGCTTCACTAAATTGTGTGAATCTCACCTTTCTACACACTTAATTTTTTTTATTTGAAATATTAATTTTTCATCCTTTTTTGAGTTAACATAGAAAAAGCATCCGAATTCTCACATCGAAATATCTGCTTTTTGAAAAAGTCGGTGTGGTTTTTTGGTAGTTGAAATCCATAATTTCTGATGGATTTGTACAGGGTGGGCAGAATTGGTGATACCTGAACTACAACTTTTTTACCATGAAAGATGGAAGAAAATGAATGACACGTTACGGTGGTCTGTTTTAGAGAAACTGATAATGCTATCAACTGCATTTCTCTATCTTCTTTTGTTTTCGTGTTATAGGCCAAAATTGTAATTTGGGCGATTTAAACTTTCGGTTTGTGCTAGGATGTTGAAATGAAAACATTATACAGATTAGCGTACTTTGCTTTTTCCCAAGATGTTTCCTTGCTGAGCTACAACATAAAGTTGTGTTTTTCCTTATGGAAAAAATATGTTGAAATGGCTTAGAAAAGATCGCAATTTTTTCCGGTTTCAGAAATATATAATACATCACCCTCAGATTAATTCAGAAGTCATGAAAAATATAGTTTGTATTTGAAATTTGAATTATTGAGTTTTAAGTAGGCTGAATCACAGAATAATATGTCTCTACGCATGGTGTCATTATTATTTTGCGATTGAATACTTGATTCAATTCTCCGTGGTTTGATCTCTGTTCAGAACAACTGTCAATTATTAGAATTCGAAGTCATAATATGAAAATGTTCGAAAACTACGAGAAATATGATATTATGTTGAAATGTTTTATTTTAGCGGCAATAATGACTTCGAATTGACAGTTGTTCTGAACATCAAATCACGGAGAATTGAATCAAGTATTCAATCGCAAAATAATAATGACACCATGCGTAGAGAAATATTCTTCTGTGATTCAGCCTACTTAATACTCAATAATTCAAATTTCACATAGTAATTATATTTTTCATGATATCTGAATGAATCTGAGGGCGATGTATGATATATTTCTGAAACGGGAAAAAATAGCGATTCTCTCTAAGCCATTTCAAACTATTGTTTCCATGAGAAAAAACACAACTTTATGTTATAGCTCAGCAAGGAAACCTCTCGGAAAAAAACAAAGTACGCTACTGAATTGCTATGAAAAAAGTGCCTGTATAATATTTTTATATCAACATCCTAGCACAAACAGAAACGGAGAAAATGACCAAAACAGAAATCGCCCAAATTTCAATTTTGGCCTATAACTCGAAAACAAAAGCAGATAGAGGAATGCAGTTGATGGCATTATCACTTTCTCTAAAATAGATCACCGTAACGTGTCATTCATTTTCCTCTATTCCCCACGGTTAAAAAGTTGTAGTTCAAGTATCACCAATTTTGGCCATCCTGTACATAAAAAGCTTCGTAAAAAGATAAGTTCCCAGTTTCCCAGCAAAATTCCTGACAATGAAGTATTTACCTGAGAGATAAAAACAGAAAACCAAAAACTACGTTATATCAACTTTTCACGTAAACTTTGAGGTGATGTGAAAAAACTGTAAAATAAAAGTTGTAGATCCTGTCTATACTTGTAGTCAAGCCGAATATCGAAATAAAACGTTTTCTCCCTCAAAACCTACCCCATTCTACTTCCCGACCATCAAATTCATTTCATTCTTGTTAAATTGTTTTCCTTTTGCAATGGATTTTTTCCCATTTTTATTTGTCTTCACTTTTTAACCATTTTCAAAGGCTTCAACTCTGGTTTATCTATGTATGATATCTAGCAATGTTTTAAAACCTTATCAAGACTAAGGATTCACTCATAAAATGTGTATTGTCATCAACCATTCGAAGGTGAGCAAATCTTGCAACAGAAAACGTTTAAAAAAAAAAGAATTTTCCTCGAGCTAACTACAAAAGTGTGGTTTACTAACTTAATAACATCATGGCAACCTTTGTGTTAAGTTATGACGTACGTATGTCATTTTAAGTCATTGATTCAGTGATTGTGAAGTAACTAACCTCTAAGTTCTCCAGTAACCAAGCTTTAATCAGGTTCCCCAGTATGACGTCATAAATGTATACTCTGTTACGGTTAAATATTGTAAGCTCGAAGAAGAATCAATAGAGTTTAGTGAAAATATTCCTTTACAATACTTTCAAACAGACAAGATAATTGAAATGTGTTGAAGAGGAAACAATCTTGATAAAAACATAAAAGAGAAGACCACTGTTAACTAATGTTGACCATCTAAGTTGATTCAACTGTGGCCGTCTTATGCTACATTCATTTTGAAGAAGAAAGATATATTCTTCATGAAAAGCACGTGAATACTATGTATGTATGGCTTAAAAAGTGGAAACGAAGTGAAAATATTAAATTCATGAAAGAAGAAAAAGAATAATTGATAGTTACATGAACTCTAGATGCGTCGCATGATGACAGGAAGCACGAACAGATACAGGTCGTCCCAAACAACACTCAATGAAGTCTCGAGCACGCAACAAACTCGGCACGACCAGAATCAGCTGTCGCCGCTGAATCAAGCAACCAAGAGCCCCATTGTGCACTCCGTCGGACAAAAGCGCACGAAATTAACCGATAACCGCAAAAAACAAAGTAAGACTTAGTCACACACGTTAACCGCGGAAACGGTCAAACGCGAGTTACCGATACGAAGTAACAGCGATTGAAACAAAAACGTGGACACTTCGAATATCGTCCGCAACGGCCGCCATGAGGGACTGAACTAGCCGTGGTGTACCTAGAAAAGCGGCACTGCCTCTCCTCGGGCCCATTTCCAAAATGCACCGGCGGGCGTCGACAAACGAGGGGCACAGGGCCGTATTAGCCGAAGAAACGGCAGTCGACAATTTGATAGAAACAAGAACGAGCGAAAACCGTCGAAATTCCGAGAAATTGTAACGGTTATTCGAGTTAAAGTGGGAGGTAACTCGTTAATCCGTTAATTGACGGTTCGAAAATCGTCAAAATATCTCCGGTGGAGGAGTTTATTCGCCAAATGTAACGGTTATTCGAGTTGAAGTAGGTGCTAACTCGTTAATCCGTTGATTGACGGTTCAAAAACCGTCAAAATATTTTCAGTCGAAGAGTTTTTTTAGCCAAATGTAACGATTATTCGAGTTAAAGTAGGAGGTAACTCGTTAATTCGTTAGTTGACGAAGTTAACCGTTCGCTTGTTTAACCGACTGTTAAGTTAGCTTCGAAAAGGTTAACGCGTTCGCTAACTGTTAACCGTTATTCGAGTCCTTAACCTTAACATATGATGTTTGTTGACGACTTTCGTTCGTTAATTTACTGGTAATGTCATTCTCGTTACTCGATGCAAGGTTATTAAAAATCATCGGTCATTTTTACAATTAACAGTTATTTTATAGATGCAAATAACGTTAGCCTGGAGTTTGAAGATTAACTGAAAATAGTTATTTATGATATGAGAGTTAAAAGTGACGTTTTATTTTGTGAGTGAAAGAGTTTGTGAAATGAGCGGAGCGAATTGAACAGTTTCACGAACAAAATAAAATCACTTTTAACACAAATACCATACAATGGTTTTTGTACAACTACCCTATTTTGATGATGGAATGGGCGAATTTGCAATGACAATAAACTTCAAAATGCATTTTAATATTCAAAAAATCAAAAGGTTGCTGTGAATGGCAAACGTTGCCAACGTTATGATTACTAACAAATAAGAAAAGACGCTGTCATTTGAATTTCGTTCCTGTCCAATTTTCGTCTAGGGTTTTTAACTGCTTAATATGATTGTCGAGAGTCCAATTATTAATGAAAGTGACGATTTGGTTGTTCCTCTGGATATTGAAGAGTCTGCAAGAAGAGCAAATCTGGAACTCCTTCCCAAACAATCTGTTCAGCAGTACGATATTGCATATAACAATTTCCTGGCAGGTGTAAATTGAAAAATGTAGAAGGGAACTTCAGTGAAACTATTTTCCTGGCATATTTAGAAGAAAAATAAAAAATATGGAGTTCATCAACTTTGTGGAGCAAATTATCAATGATAAAGTCGAGAGCCCTTGTTAAAAATGGTATGGATGTTAGTAAATGTTTTAAGGTAATAGCATATTTAAAACGGAAAAGTGAAAGATATCGCCCCAAAAAAACGAAAATTCTCACTCGTGAACAAGTTGAAAAGTTTATAAAGGAGGCACCAGATTAGAAATACTTGATGGTTGAGGTTGCAACTATTTTCGGATTATTTGGAGCCTTTCGGCGTGAAGAATTGTGTCATTTATCGGTGGAGGAGATCGACATAACAAATAAATCATTGGTTATACAACTTCCAAATACAAAAACGAAAGTCAGTCGTTCTTTCAGTATCGTTGGGAAGTATGTAGACTATTTTCATGAGTACTTTGCACTGCGCCCTTCTGTAATCAAACATCGTTGTTTTTTCCTGAAATACATGAATAATAAATGCACTGTCAATCCAGTTGTTATAAATACATTTAGGAAAATTCCATCTATTGTTGCCGAATTCCTCAAACTGCCAGAACCAAAGCAATATACAGGACACTGTTTTCGAAGATCCTCCGCTTCATTGCTAGCAGAATCAGGAGCAAATATTACGGATATAAAAAAACATGGTGGATGGAAGTCTATGACGGTAGCCGAGGGCTATGTTGATCATTCCATTGCATATAGAAATGTCATTGGTGAAAAAATTCTCCCAACCTCAACAGATTTTGGATCATCATCATCCTATATTGTACTTCGGTTTTTACAAGTACTGATGGTGCTGAGGATTCTAATAATGTATTGCGAAGCTGCCTAACGTCACAGGGCATTAATGTTAGTAATTGTTCTGGTTTTATGATTTTTATTTTATTACCTCAAATTTTTGTGACATTTTTTCAAGTTTGTGAAAAGAGCTTCGTAAAAATGGGCTTATACATTGTAAAAATAACCAAAATAGTCGAAGTGATTCTCTGAATGAGGTAGGTAAACGTTTTCACCGCTTATTCTTCAAGAGTACACATGAAATTTGGGACGCCCTGTGTATGTTCGACACCGGTCTTTCGGTGGTATCGATTTTAAAATATGCGCGACAGATATAAATGTCAATCTTGCCTCGTGCCATGGTTCGATATCGAATTCACCTTAAGTTCTATCTGAAAATGACAGGGAACCTGCCAGTCGATTATTCAGAAAAAAAAATCGAGCACCTGCGCCATCTCTTACCTTTCTTACGGCTGATAGTTTCAACAGCTGTTCGGCCTTGGTAAGCACCTCATTACGATCTACGTACGTTCGCGAAAATTCCGATAATGTATTCTGTTGGATAAAAGGTGTTTTAGCTGCTTGATGTTGATTTATTTGTTTGGAAGGTATCTGGTGAAGGAGGTGAATTTATGACGGAGGTACTGTGTATGGGGGTAACCGCAGATGCGCTTTTTCTTGTTAGTTTTTCAACTTTGTTCGTACAAGGTGGAGCCTCCAAGTTTCACGTACTTAACACCACTTGACGAGAACTTTGAACGGTATCTGGTGGTGGAAATATTGCCAACTTTGACCATCAATATTTCGAAAACGTAATAAGATCAACAAGATCGAAATAATCAATCCGAAAATGAATTATAAAGGGTGTTTAATCTCAGATGAGCCATCTCGTATGATTCTTATATCATAAAGATTGGAAAAATTTCCCGAAACGCGTCGATTGATTTTGTTCGAGGTACATTTTTTGACGTATATTTGAGGCATGAATGAGCAACCCTTTGAGAGGAGGCGTTTCAAAGACTCAAAATTGAATAGGGGAGGGGGGTTAAGTTTAAGGGACACTTCATTTTGAAGAAGGAAACGTAATTTTAATGAAATGTTTTCGCAAAAGCTCAAATGAGCCACCTCGAACATTTTGGATATTTTTACAATGTATAAACCCATTTTCACTGAGCCGTTTTTACAATCTTATTGCTTAGAATCAAAAAATTAGATCTGTTGAAGAAGTCTGATATTAACTTTGCCTTTTTTCTGAAGTTTGGTTCTTTGCATATGCTTCATGAATGTTCTTATTTTGAAATGCAGTCGGTTTATCAACGGCTTCGATTTGAAACGAGTTTTCTGAAAATGCCAAGACGTGAATCAAAAACGTTGAGGCTAATATGGCTATCGGAATGCTACAGGGTGGCCTAACTCAGGTTGTTGTAGCGGAAAGGCTCCAAGGAAGACAAAGTGTGATATCTCGACTTTGGAATAGGTTCAGGGAGACAGATTCCGTGGTGGAAACACCAAGGCTTGGTGGGCGACGAAAAACAACACCTGCTCAGGATCGTTTCATCACCGTTTCGGCGAGAAGAAAGCCTACATCTACGTGTAGAATGCTACGGAATACTCTTCAAAAAGCAGATGGGGTCCAAGTTTCCATCGAAACCATCAGACGATGTTTGAGAGAGGTGAATCTAGGTTCTAGACGTCCATTAAGAGGAGTTCCATTAACACGTGACCATAAGCGTCAAAGACTGGAATTGGCAAGGCAACATATCAATTGGAACGATCAATGGCGTAGTGTATTTTTCACTGATGAATCCAGATATGGACGATTTTCAGATTCTCGAAGAATAAGGGTATGGACAATCCCACGCATACCCAGTTATCGTCGCTATGTCCAAGAAGTCCATACATTTCGAGGGGGTAGTGTTATGGTATGGGCCGGGATATGTTTCAACGGGCGCACAGATCTACACATTTGTCCTGGGAATATGACAGCCTCACACTATAGGGAGCATGTCATTGACAATGTTTTGCCAAATATTCACGCTGCTATTGGTGAAACTTATCAATTTGAATTGCATAGAACATGCATGGGATATGCTCCAAAGAAGATAAGATAATCATCAACCTACCCAGAATCTGAGAGAGCTTCTGCCCCGTTTATGGAACCAAATTCCTCAAGAAATGTTCAACAACCTCGTGTGTAGTATGCAAAGAAGATGTCAAGCTGTTATTGATGGAGGCCATACATTGTATTGATAGTCTTAAGATGCTTGAATTCTCTGGGATAAAACTTCGTTATTTCACTCGATTTTTCTTGACCACCCTTTATACGCTGTAGACCTACATGCTAAAATTAATTTTATTTCCTGCGACTTGAAACAATATTAATATGAATTTTCATCACAAAATCTTGTTTAAACTATATTTTCTTGCAATTACTCATTTGAAGCAGTTTATTTCCTGGTTAACTTATCGTTGAGCAACAATTTCTTTGATTTGAGAATATTTGCAAATATTCTTTTTGTCATCTGTGTTTTTTTTTTTGTTTCAGATTCTATTATAACTCTAGTTGGAGGGGGATTTTTAGCTCCTCTGTTTCGATGAATTGGGTAAGTTTGTGTTTTAATTTCACGTTTAAGAGTGTTTTTCTCCTAATAATATAAAGCGGTCTGTTTTGATTTGATAACATTTTTTGTAAGGTCAATTTGAAAGTTCATTTTCATTACTCCTAATTCTTATTTCTGAAGTTTACAACCGTTATTTTTGTCTATTCCGGGTATCTCTTCACATTTTTACAGTTGAGACTCGAAACCTTTCGAACACAGCTTCTATATATACATGATCCAAGCAGATATGAGACATTTCAATGTAGCCAAAGCTACCAAAACCATTCAGAGCGTTATTTCACTTTTCAACATCGTATTACCACATGAGAACGAAGAAGATAAGGGGAATATCTGTAGATTTCTGCCTCCTGTGTATCAGAACAAGGCCTAACATTTTATTTGCCATTAACGACATAAAGAGACAAGCCTTCTCTACTCGTCGAAAATCGAAAACATACGAAGCGCCGATCGGAGCGCCCTCTAGACTCATCCGTGGGACGGGACAGGCGGGCACTCACAACATTGCCGCGCAACTCGTTTTATTTCGCCTCTCTTCCAGTATTCCCTGTCGACGTCGCAGCTAAATGAGCTCGGGTCTAGAATGCGAACCGTGGGTTAGAGACCTTCGTGCACAGGGCGGGACTCGGCAGCCCTTTTTCGCTCTTTTCTGTCGGCGAAACGAAGTTTTTGACGTCGACAACGTCAAGTGTCACTTTACCGCGATTTCTTCTATGGTCGTTGCGTCAAAAATGACGGGATTGAGGCTGCGTGTCGTTTTTGACGTTGGCAACGTCAAGTGTCGATGTTTTCTCTATGGGCAACGCGTGAAGATTGCAGGAACGCACCAGTTGAATTGAAAATTGTGGAAAATACATTTTTGTACAACTGCCATTATAAGTGACACTTTTAATGACAGTCAACAATGTTAAAATTGATTGTTTACGTGGAAGCGTGTTGAAAATGTGACGTTAGAAAGCTTCGCAACACATTATTAGAATCCTCAGCACCATCAGTACTTGTAGAAACCGGAAGTACAATATTGGATGATGATGATCTAAAATCTGTTGAGGTTGGGAGAATTTTTTCAGCTATGAAATTTCTATACGCAATGGAATGATCAACCTAGCCCTCCGCTACCGTCGTAGACTTCCATCCACCATGTTTTTTTTATATCCGTAATATTTGCTCCTGATTCTGCTAGCAATGAAGCGGAGGATCTTCGAAAACAGTGTCCTGTATATTGCTTTGGTTCTGGTAGTTTGAGGAATTCGGCAACAATAGATGGAATTATCCCAAATGTGTTAATACCAACTGGATTGGCAGTGCATTTATTATTTATGTATTTCAGGAAAAAACGACGATGTTTGATGACAGAAGGGCGCAGTGCAAAGTACTTATGAAAATAGTCTACCTACTTCCCAATAATACTGAAAGAATGACTGACTTTCGTTTTTGTATTTGGAAGTTGTATAACAATGATTTATTCGTTATTTCGATGTCTGCCACTGATAAATTACACAATTCTTCACGCCGACAGGCTCCAAATAATCCGAAAATAGTTGCAACCTCAATCATCAAGTATTTCTCATCTGGTGCCTCCTTTATGAACTTTTTAACGAGTGAGAATTTTCGATTTTTTGGGACGATATCCTTCAATTTTCCGTTTTAAATATGCTATCACCTCAAAATATTTACTAACATCCATACCATTTTTAACAAGGGCGCTTGACTTCATCATTGAAAATTTGCTCCACAAAGTTGATGAAGTTTCACTGAAGTTCCCTTCTACAATTTTTAATTTACACCACGCCAGGAAATTGTTAGATGCAATATCGTACTGCTGAACAGATTTTTTAGGTAGGAGTTCCAGATTTGCTCTTCTTGCAGACTCTTCAATATCCAGAGGAACAACCAAATCGTCACTTTTATTAATAATTGGACTCTCGACAAACATATTAAGCAGTTGAAAAACCAAGACGAAAATTGGACAGGAAAGAAATTCGAACGACGGCATCTTTTCTCATTTGTTAATAATCATAACGTTGGCAACGTTTGCCATTCACAACAACCTTTTGATTATTTGAATATTAAAATGCATTTTGAAATTTATTGTCATTGCAAATTCGCCCATGTCATTATCAAAATAGGGCAATTGTACAAAAAACATTGTATGATTTGTGTTGAAGGTGATATTATTTTGTTCGTGAAATTGTTCAATTCCAGAATGTTATCACTGCTACTGATTTGGATTTATCAAAAATCGCAACAGACCCAGGGAAAATCACCATCTTCATTATTTATGTTATCTTCAACAGTTCTTTATCTGCATAATAAGAAATTTCTCTCCATTGTTCATTATTTGAAGGAAGTCGATTTAACTTATATTCAAGCATATACAGGGTATTTGGTCTGAGAACAAACACCTCCTTTATTTGCTGTCTCTTCAGGGTATTTCTAGAACTGTTGAAGATATAAAAGTTTAACATATAAAAAAAAAAAATTGAGAGCATCTTTGAATTTGTCATGAATGAGTAGCCCATAAATTCCCATGTTAAAATTTTATATCTCCAAAGTACCCTCAGTAAACAGCGATTTGAGGGTGCACTGTAGGCATTTCAAATTATCATTCATAACGAGAAAAAAAGTTTCACCCCGTTTTATGAATTCTGTTGGATAATCAGATAGAAAAGAAATATTGCTGACATGGGGGTCATAATCGTAAACGATTAAACGATCGAGTTTCATCCTACAGCTGTTCGTTGGATCACCTGCTCTTCTTCAGTTTTACGAGGTATCTGTGTAATCTGGCCTTTATCCGCTTTAACACTCTTTTCAGTCTTGGGGATTTCGATGATTGACGTGTCTCAAGAAATATCCAGTACTCGATCATTTCTTATCATCGTGAAAGACGAAATTTAATTTTTATAACACAACTATTCATGATGTGACAATTTAAGACATTGAGTGAAATATTCCCGAAGACTAAAGATACAGGGAGGCAGAAAACGTAGAGCCTTTACAAAGGTTTGTTCCAGAATAAACTGGTTTCCACACTGATGTCTTAAATGTGCTAAGAATTATATTTCCAGGAAGACCTACTTTTGCCACTCACATTATCTGTTTCCTCGTATTTTTGAACCCTCATAACTTGAGTTTGGAAAACAAAATTCCCAGGATATAATGCCAGTAGTGAACTTATCAAATGTGCAAAGTTTCTAGTGCAAAGCTCGTACACTTCAGATTTTATAGATATCTAAAAACCCCGATTTCGTCACTCACTCACTGATGATAATGGAAACTGTTAGGGTACTTCCCGATGTCCTATCAAGATGAAATTTGGTATGTGAGCTAGTTTCAGTACACAAACAACGGAAAAATTCTCAAACTTGAAACTTTCACCCCTTAACCCTTAGAACCATGGGATGTATGAGTTTGTATGGGCTTTGATGCTAGTGGTCTGAAAATTGATATAAACGGAGGACTGCTTGTAATGAATGTCAAAAAAAATTCAAGAATTCTCAGGGAAAATAACCCCCACATTCTGAATAAGGGGATAAAATGAGGCGCTCGTAAAACGCCTCATGTGTATTTACACCAAATACAATTTCCCTGTAATAACCACAGTTTCCATTGTGTAATTTCCTGTTGTCATCATTGTTTAATGAAAGGATTTTTTATACAATGGTTATGATGGCAGCTCTCAAATACATAGCTATCACAGCTTGAACCTAGGTAGGTAAAGTTATATTCCCCCACTTCGTACATTGTTGATTTTGAACATGAATTGTGAATTAGTTTGACTTGAAATAGATCTCGCAATAATTATATTTTATCTAATTATTATTGGGGAAAAATGAACAAAATGAAAGGATTTTGTCATAAGAAACGTACGAAAAGAATTGAAATCCAACCAAAAACATTTTCATGTAAAATATTGCCAAGACGATGCCGTATTTCAAACGTTGTCAAAAAGTTATCAGATCTCATGTAGAGCCAAGCTTCTAACTCTACACTCTTCATCTTCACAAGTCCTCATTTCACAAACTGTATGCCTTGGTCAAAATAAGTGACTTGGCCGTTTCGTAACTATAAGAACTGTTGTATAACAGAAAAGAATTTTTTCACCTTACGCTCACGTGGCGAAAGAGAAACGGTCAAGTCACTTATTTCGACCAAGGCATAGAGTTTGTGAAATAAGGACTTGTGAACTTGAAGAGTGTAGAGTTAGCAGCTTTGCTCTACATGAGATCTGATAACATTTCGACAATGTTAGAAATACGGCATCGTCTTGGCAAAATTTCTACATGAAAATGTTTTTGGTTGAATGGATGTTAACAGACAAAAGGCAGATAATAAAATAAAAGTAAAGAATCATAAGCCTTTGCACTGACTGTATCAGCCAACACAGAATTACTTCTGTCCAGCTTTAGAAGAAGTATGGCATATCAATGAACCTAGATTCACTAATAAGCTGCAACATGTCAAAGTTTTGACGGAAATGATCATCAGACCTATCTTTGCTGCTGAATATTTAGCCCCTTTTGGCTCAACAATGTTGATTTACCAGAAACTGACGCACAACTGAACTAGTGTTAAAAACACTGACTCTTGTATTATATTCAGGAATCTCCTCAAAACTTGTGACGGTAGGACTGGCTATTGCCAGTCTTGTGCATTCCTTTATTGCTTCAGCAGTGATCTCAGCTACCTAGGGCTATCCTGAGTTATTCACCTTCAGATTTCCACTCTATGTCTCCATTCAGAGATCCTGGTTAATTTGAATTATAATAAATGTATATTCACCAAGGGGAGTTGAGAGATGGAATAAGATGGCAAATGTTCATTGTAGTTTTTCGTGTGGAGTCAATAGCTCCAATAAAACAAGTGGGAAGAGCATCATCATCAAATCTCCTGAAGGAAAGCCACCCTTGACTCCAGCCATCTTCTTGATCTACTATCTACCCTTAGATGGCATGAGAGTGCTAGAAAATACTCAAAGAAAGGTCTGTTAAGTCTAGATTCCTGGCTAAGTCTGCCGAAGAAGCTAACACACTTGGGAAAAGCCAAGAGAGAAACAGTATCTCGAAGACTTCCTTGATCATTCAAACTGCTCAATATGTTTGTCGAGAGTCCAATTATTAATGAAAGTGACGATTTAGTTGTTCCTCTGGATATTGAAGAGTCTGCATGAAGAGCAGGGTTCGACCGATATATATCGCCGATATTTATCCTGATATATATCATGATATATATCGATATTTATAAGGATTGATATATATCAAGGATATTTATAAATTCACCAAAATTTGCGACCGTGCGTAAAAATTTCATAATCAATCGCAATTTAAGAGCACACCAATGTCACCAATGTATACCGACATACCGACCGTTTGTACGATCGAAGAAGCAACGTATTTTCGGGGAATCCAGATAGTGATGTTATAACTTCGCCGTAAAATCGTCATTGCACATTGCACTATTCATTGTGCTCTTGTTTTTTTTTAATTTTTGAACAGAAAGCACGTTCACGTATACAGCTGAAGTTTGCAGTATGTAATAGCAATTTGAGATTGAAATGGGATGAGGCCACTGCATATGCACAAAAAATTTTTAATAATCCGGATAACGAACTTTTTTATAAATTTATCAACTAACTTTTTTTTGTTTTTTTATGTTTTTTAGAATCTTGATTAGTTTTTTTAATAAATTTGGTAAATTAACTTCTAATTACGTTTGATTAATTGACTTATTAAAAGAAAAAAATTTGAAAAATTGTTCGTAAAAATAAATATCAGAAAGTTGATATATATCGGATATATATCGATATATATCCGATATTTTGATATTTATATAAATATCATGATATTTTCGAACCCTGATGAAGAGCAAATCTGGAACTCCTACCTAAAAAATCTGTTCAGCAGTACGATATTGCATATAACAATTTCCTGGCCTGGTGTAAATTGAAAAATGTAGGAGGGAACTTCAGTGAAACAGTTTTCCTGGCATACTTAGAAGAAAAATATATATGGAGTTCATCAACTTCGTGGAGCAAATTTTCAATTATAAAGTCAAGTGCCCTTGTTAAAAATGGTGTGGATTTTAGTAAATATTGTAAGATAATAGCATATTTAAACCGGAAAAGTGAAGGATATCGTTCCAAAAAATCGAAAATTCTCACTCGTGAACAAGTTGAAAAGTTTATAAAGGAGGCACCAGTTGAGAAATACTTGATGGTTAAGGTTGCAACTATGTTCGGATTATTTGGAGCCTGTCGGCGTGAAGAATTGTATAATTTATCAGTGGAAAACATCGAAATAACAAATAAATTATTGGTTATACAACTTTCAAATACAAAAACGAAAGTCAGTCGTTCTTTCAGTATTCTTGGAAAGTATGTAGACTATTTTCATAAGTACTTTGCACTGCGCCCTTCTGTCATCAAACATCGTCGTATTTTCCTGAAATACATGAATGATAAATGCACTGCCAATCCAGTTGGTATTAATACATTTGGGAAAATTCCATCTATTGTTGCCGAATTCCTCAAACTGCCAGAACCAAAGCAATATACAGGACACTGTTTTCGAAGATCCTCCGCTTCATTGCTAGCAGATATAAAAAAACATGGTGGATGGAAGTCTACGACGGTAGCCACACTTGGGAAAAGCCAAGAGAGAAACAGTATCTTGAAGTTTTCTTGGATCATTCCAAAAAGTTTCTTGGAAACTTTGATGGTACGAGATCTAAGAAGTATCTGGATTCAAGCAAGAATACACTACACTTCCTCACAGATTTTAGCAGTAAATAAAGACTACAGATTCTGTAGGGAGGAGGGAGAATCTCCAGATCATCTGGTGACCTTCGTGAAATCCATAATCAACTCTGGCATGAACCGAAGTGATTGGTTGAACAAACGCACCGAATAGAAAGACTATGGGTCGGTTTCACAAAACTTTAATTGTGCGATTGAAAAACCTTACTTAAATTCGAACCAATCGAATCACTCGTTTTGAAATTTCAACGAATAGCCCTGGCTCCAATTAATTTAACGGTACGAACAAAGTTTTGTGAAACCGACCCTAAAGCCTCCAATCTTGTTCAAGAAATCCTGCAAGCTCGCCCAGCGATACCTTATCATTATCGCATTAGCCTTGATGCAAGCGATAAGACGTCACTGCCCAACATGGCATGCTTCGACCGAATGGATGCACGTATGCCACCCTAGTCGCGCCAAGGGGGTGTCGTACATCCCCCACCGTATGCAAATTGGTGAATTCTTTCCCGCTGATTTGCTCCCATTCAGAGGGATCTCAGATCCTTCGAGCAGTGACGTACGTCACGAGGCTCGCTCGTGGATTGAAAGGGTCGCCGAAAAAAAAACCCAGATGAGCGATAACGGGTTTAGGAACAATTGGAGATTAAGCTGAGAGATATACAGGGTGAGTTAAGAGTGCAGGATCGGTCGGTAGGGACTTTGTGATGTTTGACGTTTATTCTTGGTTTTTTTGGTTGGTGGAAATGACTGAATGCGTGATGGAAATTGTTCCAAAGACTCAAAATTGAAGTCTGGATAAAAGAACTAGTAGTTAAGGATTAGGTGAAGGTTTGATTGTTCTGAGAATTTCAGTTTTGTATCAAGTTTTGGCACATGAAGACACTTGGGCTAAAAGTGACTACATCATTCAGCAGCAATATGGTGAAATATTAATATTAATAAAAAAAAACATGGTTGATGGAAGTTTACGACGGTAGCCGAAGGCTATGTTGATCATTCCATTGCATATAGAAATGTCGTTGCTGAAAAAATTTTCCCAACCTCAACAGATTTCGGATCATCATCATCCAATATTGTACTTCCGGTTTCTACAAGTACTGATGATGCTGAGGATTCTAATAATGTGTTGCGAAGCTCCCTAACGTCACAGGGCATTAATGTTAGTAATTGTTCTAGTTTAACGATTAATATTAATGTTCATAAGTAATGATTGTTAAATATTGATAATAAAAATTTGCAATTGCTGAATTTTTCTCATCTGATTTCATCATAAGAAAATGGAGTGCTAAAAATAATTTTAACACTAATGTTAAAAATATTTTTAACACGCTTCCACGTGGACAATCAATTTTAACATTGTTTGCTGTCATTAAAAGGGTCAGTTTTAATGGCAGTTACTACGTGTAGTGTAAATATCGTCGGTTGTTTCCATCTGTGAGATAGAGGATGGTCCGGATATCGTTAAACTCGTCGAACAATCAGCTCATACTCGCACAGGAAATCATTGTAGCGCTTGGTCTTTGTCACGCCCGAGTTTCCGCATGGGACTCTTTTATCTTGATTGTATAATGTTAAATAAATATGTGCTTTTTTTGCCCGTCATCAAGCTGTGAGAAGTTAGAGGGGGTGACGAACTGAAGCAACACATAAAGCCATTATAACCTTGTATTCTGAATTTGTTTGTATTTATTTTCCTGAAAATAAGGAGAAGAATCAAAATATAAAATGAGCCCACTACAATTGGAAAACACTCTCGAGATGGGGTTATTTCGACTGTAAAAACCGAAGTTTGTCCCGAAACTAACTGAAGATTTGAATTTCCCGCCATTCGTGAAGAGAAGTGTTGACAACTGTGGAAATTTTAACAGCTGACAAATGGGTCGTTGAAATTTTAAGCTATTGCATAGCTTTTATCTCAGGCTTTGAGCACGGCGACCGAATGTAAAAATTCCGTAATGAATAAACCCAACACAGCCGTGTATTGTCGGTTCAGTTCGGCAGACTTCGGCACGGTGTTTGGGTGCTTGCGACTAGACGAATGCGTGCAGTTACTCTAGCAGTGCAAAATGAAGTCGGCAATCTCGCTGTTCCCATTGAATTACGAACGGCAAATATTTCATTAAAATCGGACAGAAAATGTATAGCCAAAAGCAAACATTTTCCATTAACTTCAACTCTTGTTCTATTTATATATATGTCGCAAGGTAGAACTTTTGACGAAATAGTATATGAGTATAGTAAATCACAATCTCAGGAACTCGTCTATGTTGCACTCTCTCGGGTGACTAACATTGAAAAATTGTATATTACGACAAAAAATGATAATTCTACATTTAAGTTTTATCATAATCGAAGGCAAGCTGCATCGACTGCATCTTTGTTGCAAGAATTCAAAAGACTGTCTTTAAATAGTTCAGACAATAGCTCAAAGTGTCTTAGATTTCATTAGTGATAGAAATAGAATTTCAATAATGACTTCCAATTGCCAAAATTTACATAGTCACAAATACGATTTACAAGATTCAGTTACGAGACAAACCAAAGTGTTACTTCTTATAGAAACATGCATGACGCGTGATAATCCGATTGAAATACCTAATTCTAATTGTATTGTTCAATTCAAACGAGATACTGTTCCAAAAGGTGGGGTAGCTATTTACCAAAATAGTAATAATGTTACTAATATCATGACTTCGAATATTGAAATATATATTGAAGACGTTAGCGATGTTAATGTTAGACGCTCATTTGTTGGAGATATTTGTGCATGCTTATACAAACTTAGAAATGGCCTACACATAGTCATTATAGCAATTTACATTTCTCCGAATCCAAAATTAGACGAGGTAGAGCATTTTATTCATCGCACTTTACTGGAGTACACTGAAGAAGGGTCGAAAATACTTGGTACAAATGGTAATAAATTTCCACTTATCTTGGCTGGCGATTTCAACATTAACTTCGCTGATGAAAAATCAGAGCGGTTGACAACTTTTCTTTCGGAATAATTGAATTTAAAGATGAAAAATGATCCACAAGAATCCACAACAAAATATGGGATCACTATTGACGCGGTATTTTCTAGATACATTAGAGACATTAAGTCTCAAACTTATGTTTCTTATTTCAGTTACCATAAACCTATAGTTTCAATGAAAAACATTCCTAAATAACCTACATGAATGTAGGATAAATAAAAAAAAAATTTAAATCAACAACATTATCTTCTTATTTTTGAATAGATGCTATGCAATAGCTTTATCGCGGCAGCCCTTGAGTGCCAACGTATTTTTGTTTTAATAGTAGTTATATCACAAGAGTTATCGGATAGGGATATATATCCTTAGCTAGAAAGATGAGAAAATAGAAGTGAATCAACGAATCTCAACTAAAGTAGGTGCTTCGACTTGAATGACAGTCTGCCCACACACCTAATCGCACGATTAAGGGCTACGGAACCATAAAAAAAGTTTCCGCAACCGTTAACACCGGTTGCGGCTATAATAATTCGTTCGCGATCCGCTAATTGCAACAGTACACCACGCCGTCCCTCTGCCGGTCATTAATCACAACATCGCCGACCCGACGTCCGATCGATGCACGAGAATACGAGAATCCCCGGTCGGCACAGCGCTCTAACCGACAAACTACGGCGGAGCGATGAAAAAGACGTGTCCTTGACGGGCGCGTTCACCTCAGCGCCGCTGCACTCTGGGTTAGTGGTCCTGACGGGTCTAGCTGCAACGGGAACGGTTCCTCGAAATGGTACCAGACGGAATTTCGGTTCGGATGCCCAATCTTGGCCGTCGAAATGGAGCGAGAAGCGAGAGTTGATCGGTTTCACTCGTTTTTCGCTGCTCGTGGTTGGCAACACTTGGACGTTTGACGTTGACAACGTCACCTGTCATTTGTATGACGTTTCCTGTGTGGGGGGCGCGAAATTCGAATGGATGTTTGGTGAATTGATGAGTCTAACTCTCAGAGTATGAATTTTAAGATGGGATGCGTTGTTTCAGTAAATGTTGAGATCTCAACCAATAGATAAGTAGGTGTTTAGAGTCTGGGGACTCCAAGGAAATTTGAGGCCAATAGATTTGCAACAAAATGGCAAGAACCACCTGATTGTGGTGCAAGTAGACGCAAAAAATTCGAAAATTCCTGAAGCTCTGTTAGAACCAAGAGTTAGATTAATGAAACAGGAGAGCCAACTGTTGACGGTGTGGCGTCAAGAATTGCTCTGATGGGCTATGAAATCGACTGAAAGCTAGCTGTACAATCCACCTAAAACAATCTGTTCATAAAGTGCGATGTTTCAGTTATTTCTTCACTGATCAGATCTTAACTTAAAGGGGAAAGATAAGCAGTTGTTTGAAGTCTGGGAAATGCAAATAAATTAAGGGCTCACAGACTATATAGAAAAGGGAGGCAACAATACCTCACATTGGCACAGAATAAACTACCCACAAAAGTTAGGGAGTTTGGAAAAGTATGTAATCTTCGAGAGAATCGCTGTAAAATCATTTAGAACTCAATAACAACTTGAATCGATCCAATGAAAATCAGTATGAGACATTTCGTCAATCTAGTCGCCTTTTTTCTGAAGTTTGGTTCTTTGCATATGCTTCATGAATGTTCTTATTTTGAAATCGAGTCAGTTTATCAACGGCTTCAATTTGAAACGAGTTTTCTGAAAATGCCAAGACGTAAATTAACAAACGCTAAAGCTATCGGAATCCTACAGGGTGGCCTAACTCAGGTTGTTGTAACGGAAAGGCTCCAAGTCAGCCAAAGTGTGATATCTTCGAAAGACCAAGGCTTGGTGGTCGACGACAAGCAACACCTGCTCAGGATCGTTTCATCACCGTTTCGGTGAGAAGAAAGCCTACATCTACGTGTAGAATGCTACGGAATACTCTTCAAAATGCAGATGGGGTCCAAGTTTCCATCGAAACCATCAGACGACGTTTGAGAGGGGTGAATCTAGGTTCTAGACGTCCATAAAGAGGAGTTCCATTAATACGTGACCATAAGCGTCAAAGACTGGAATGGGCAAGGCAACATATCAATTGGAACGATCAATGGCGTAGTGTCCTTTTCACTGATGAATCCAGATATGGACGATTTTCAGATTTTCGAAGAATGAGGGTAAGGACAATCCCACTCATACCCCGTAATTGTCGCTATGTCGAATTAATTTAAGTCTTGGCATTTTCAGAAAACTCGTTCAAAATCGTTCAAATCGAAACTCTATTTTAAAATAAGAACATTCACGAAGAACCAAATTTCAGAAAAAAGGCGACCAGATCGACGAAATGTCTCATATTGATTTTAATTGGATCGATTCAATTTGTTATTAAGTTTTAGATGATTTTACAGCGATTTTCTCGAAGATTACATGAATTTAAAAAGGGTTGAATACGATATCCTGCCCAAAAGCTACGAGTTTGATATTAGTTTTACCAAAAATACATTTATTACATTGTATAGGTCAGTGCTTCCCAAACTGAGCGTCGCGACGCCCTTGGGAAGCGCGGTATAATCCCTGAAGCGTCGTGAAGCGATCAGAATTGACTGCAGCTTCTGTCTTTTTTTGTTTGTTTCAATTTTTCATGTTTCTCCTTAATTTTTGTAGTAATTTTCTTACAGTTTGGTATTAGTCACTGTTAAAATAAGTTTGGAACCCCTGGTATAGGTAATAATCAACGAAATTAAGAGAAAAATAGTTCTCCGAAAATGTTCAGCTACATTCAAGTTTCCCAAATTTTAACATTCGTCGAGTGAATGTAAATCCCTCAATTATTAATATCTTCGATGACCAACCCAACAAATTAATACAGCTTCTCTCAAAGTGCTTTTTGTTGCGGCGGTGTAGGATTATCGTTTCTTCAACATTATGGGTGTAAACAAGTGGGCGAAGTGAATGTAAAGGAAGTATATGGAGCCTTTGAAGCTCGCGTTTGCACAACATCGTCCTCATTTGCATTCTCACTGAACGTTCCCGATTCTCAACGAACTTGAGAACACAAACATTCACAACGTTTTTCTTCTTCCTTCAATTCAGCCTCCAAATGACGAAATAAATATTGTGCGTGAAAAAAAATTGACTGAAAAATCATCGGAAACGACCATTCCGATAGAGATCTCCTCTTGCAGAGCGCTGTTAAACTTTTCAGATGTCCGGCAATCGACCGTAAACTACGCTATCAGCTCGTCCTACCATCTCTTCCAGGTAGAAATTCTCTAATGGTATTCTTCATGAAGGAAGCGCATCTCAACAGGTAACCCGAAGTGATGGGCCCCATTCTGCTTGCATTACTCATTCGAATTATCTCCCGACCAAGACGGTGGTATTACATCTCCCGATTCGGTTTGTTATTTTCAATAAAAAACCATTTTTTTCTGAACAAGCGATCTTGCCGATGAAAAAAGTGCAACCTTCACATTGTATCGAGAAGGAATAATTTTATGACATGTAACACGAGAGGTGGCCCGTAATTATGTCTTGTTTTGGGACAATGATTATAAATTTTGACCTGCTGGGTGCGATTTCAAGGTTGATGGAGTGAAAGACCTCTTCCCACGTTTAAACGAGGTTTTTCTTGGTGTTTTCTCACAGAAAACTCTTGTATTATTCGATATAGATTGCCTTGCAAGCATTAAATACAAGAAGAAGGCTCAGTTGATTAATTGGAATAGTACAACATTGGCATATATTTGGGAAATATGAGTTGATCAATAGATTGCTTTATGTAGCGAATTTTCGGTTGATCCCATATCCCAACAGGGATTTTCTTGGGGCTACACCCTCAACAGTTGGCTCTACTGTTCCAGAGATTTCATGAACTTCTGAGGAGGCTTCAGGAATTTTTTGCTTTGGATTGCACCTTAACCAGGTGGTTCTCTACGTAGAAAAAAATTGCTACGAATAAGTAAGGGATATTGACTTAAATTGCAAAAAAATATGGTTTGAATGAGATTTCGTGATGAAAATTCATATAAATATGATTTCAAGTTGCAGGAAATAAAATTAAATTAAGCCTGTAGGTCTGCAGCGTATACAGGCTGGTTAAGAAGAATCGAGTAAAATAACAAAATTTTATTCCCAGAAAATTCAAGCATTTTGAGACTAAAAATTGACAATGTTTTCAAAAAATTTTCACGCTGCTGTTGGTGAAACTTTTCAATTTCTAGACGATAACGGTAGACCACACCGTGCAGCCATAGTTGAGAAAGCGCGCGAGGAGCTTGGTATTCCACATTTACCAATAACTCCGCGCTCACCAGATTTGAATTGCATAGAACATGCATGGAATATGATCCAAAGAAGATTAGATAATCATCAACCTACCCCAGAATCCTTAAATGAGATAGCTTTTTGCCCCGTTTATGGAAACAAATTCCTCAAGAAATGTTCAACAACCTCGTATGTAGGATGCAAAGAAGATGTCAAGCTGTTATTGATGCCCGTGGAGGCCATACATTGTATTGATAGTCTTGAAATGTTTGAATTCTCTGGGAATAAAATTTCGTTATTTTACTCGATTTTTCTTAGACAACCTGTATACGCTGCAGACCTACAGGCTAAAATTAATTTTGTTCCCTGCAACTTGTAATCAAATTAATATGAATTTTCTTCACATAATCTCGTTCAAAATATTTTTTTTTTTGCAATTTAAGGCAATAACCCTAACTCATGTGGAGCAGTTAACTCTAATTATCCTGAACCATTTTAGAGACAGTTTTCAGTCGAGGGGACAATTTGAACATTTGATTTATATACGCAGACCAAATTCTTTTGATTTTGAGCATGATAAAACAATAGAATTTTTTCCAAAATGTGATTTTTGAAAGATTTTCAAGTTTCTTAAAAAAACCAAAATATACAAGGTGGCTCATTTGAGCTTTCGCGAAATCGGTTCATCAAAATTACGTTTTTTATGCACCCCTGTAAAGAGGCTTCCAAGATGTTTAAAAGGAAGTATCACTCAACCCCTCTTCCCTATTCAATTTTGAGGGGTTGCTCGTTCAAGCCTCAAATATACCTCAAAAGTTATGCCCCCTCATTTGACAGGTTTCGGGAAACTCTTCCCATCTCTATCTGAGAACAAACACACTGTATAATTATTAGATTTTTTCTTGAAATTCGAACTCAGAATCTAAAGAACGAACAGTTTTTTCTCTTCAATTTTTTCATCGGTAAATTTTGGAGCATAGTGCGTTCCAAAATGTCTAGGTATTCTACAATCTTTCTCCTCGCTTTGTTGTTACAACTTATGCCGAACAGAATGTTTCATCGATACTCCAAGGGCGTTTAATGAGCTCTAAACAATCGCCAAATATGCGTAAACAAAACAACGACCGCGTAACATTGATTCGTCTGTAAACAAAAGTTTATTAGTATGCTTGTATCTTGTTTGATCCGAGTCAACAGCCATCTGTTACACAATGTTTATATACCAAGGAACTCTCAACAAAGCTTTCGATTCGGCACGATTCTCCGAGATTGGATTACACAAAAACGGAATTTGGAATCTCCTGAACTCCGATCTTGGGCAGTTTATCTGCTCGGGCGCCAGCTGATATGAGGGGTCATCGAAAGTGACGCCTAGATGTCAGCATTGTTTGACATTTAAGCTCTTTCTCTCTTTTAAAAACACACAACCTTTTGATCGGATGATTGACACTAAGAAAATTTGTGTCCGATGCTTTTAGATATAGTTTAGATTAGTTTAAAAGGGGTTCGCTGCTCCATTGAATTACGAACGGCAAATATTTCATTAACATCGGATAGAAAATGTATAGCCAAACGCAAACATTTTCCATTAACTTGCACTTGCTCTCACTGTACATAAGTCGCAAGGTGGAACTTTTGACGAAATAGTATATGAGTATAGTAAATCACATTCTCAGGAACTCGTCTATGTTGCACTCTCTCGGGTGACTAATATTGAAAAATTGTATATTACGACAAAAAATGATGATTCTGCATTTAAGTTCTATCATAATCGAAGGCAAGCTGCATCGACTGCATCTTTGTTGCAAGAATTCAAAAGACTGTCTTTAAATAGTGTTCAGACGATGGCTCAAAGTGTCTTAGATTCCATTAGTAATAGAAATGGAATTTCAATAATGACTTTCAATTGTCAAAGTTCACATAGTCACAAATACGATTTACAAGATTCAGTTACGAGACAAACCAATGTTTTACTTCTTACCGAAACATGCATGACGCGTGATAATCCGATTGAAATACCTAATTTCAAGTGTATTGTTCAATTCAAACGAGATACTGTTCTAAAAGGTGGGGTAGCTATTTATCAAATTAGTAATAATGTTACGAATATTAGGACTCCGAATATTGGAATAAATATTGAAGAAGTTAGCGATGTAAATATTAGACGCTCATATATTGGAGATATTTGTGCATGCTTATGCAAACTTAGAAATGGCCTACATAGTCATCGTAGCAATTTACATTTCTCCGAATCCAAAATTGGACGAGGAAGAGCATTTTATTCATCGCACTTTACTGGAGTACACTGAAGAAGGGTCGAAAATACTTGGTACAAATGGTAATAAATTTCCACTTATCTTGGCTGGCGATTTCAACATTAACTTCGCTGATAAAAAATCAGAGCGGTTGACAACTTTTCTTTAGGATAAATTGAATTCAAAAATGAATGATGATACACAAGAATCCACAACACTATTGACGCAGTATCTTCCTGATATCTAGAAGACATTAAATATCAAACTTATGTTTCTTATTTCAGTTACCATAAACCTATAGTTTCAATGATAAACATTTCTGAATAACCTACATGTATTGTAAGATAAATAAAAAAGAATATTTTAAATCAACAATATTATCTTCTTATTTTTGAATAGATGCTATGCAATAGCTTTACCGCGGCAGTCCTCGAGTGCCACACGTAATTTTTCGAATGGTATCAGTTTGTCATAGATCCTGAAGAACATCCACTTGAAAATGTTGGATGACATTTGAAACCTTTCGACTGATCGATGCGCTTTTAAGAAAATCAGCAAGTATAAAAAAAATTGAGTCCGAACCTCATTCCAATTCTGAAACTAATCTATTCCCCGGCATCATTACGGCAAACCCGACAATTTAGCAATTCCTCTCCTCAATTTCACGGTTAGCAAACCCGAGAACGTTGAACTTTTGTTGCAGCCAACGTTTGGACGAAGAAAAAATTTTCTGGTGCAGTCGGCTTTCACTTTCAGCCAGAATTTTGCGTCTCCGTATGCTTGTGCATCAGCTATCGAGCCGCGAATTAGGGATTGAACAGCGTGAAAGAACGAGAACCTTGAAGAAAGCTAAACAGCCATTGTTCTTTGTTAGGAACGGAATTCAGAATAGTCTGCGACGGTATAATTGCACTAACGTCTACGCCTATGGCTTCGATAGAGTCGTTAGTTAAGGTTTCTCACCTAGACGACCTGAAAAGAGTCCATAAGAATGATACAAATTCAGTAAACCAAAATGATGAGCTCATTTCAAATTATGCAATCTCTGAGATCTCTAGATACCATGCAGCTTCAGCTATTTAAATTCAGCAATTCCTCAACAAGTGACAATTTCTCGAAATAATCGACGCAAAGGAAACAAATTCATCATTATAAATCTGAGATTGGGATGAATGAGTACAAAATTGGCGCCCAACGTGGGGCAAAAATTGACGTTACTCTAGATTGGGAAAATCTAACTTCATCTCGTTGAAATCCTAGACCCTATGGGCAAAAACCTTTGACCATTAATTCTAGTAAGCGACTGCAAGATATAAAATTGCCATTACCTATTCACATATTTGCATATCGAACATTCACCAAAGCATTATTCAGGAGGATGCCAGACCAATATAAGAAAGCTCTCCAACAATGGGAAGCGGTAAACAGAACAACGTTCTGGAGGAATGCTCTTAGAGTTGCTCAGCCAAAGAAATTCGTGGTTTCCTCGCCAACCTATACCAGAAAGCTCATGAAGCTGCCAAGAGCTGAGCTAAGGGTAATGGTAGGTCAGCTGACTGGAAAGTGCCAATGCAAACATCTTTTGTACAGCATGGGAAAGTCAGCAGATGAAATTTGGAGGCTATGTGGATCAGAGGAAGAAACGGCTGAACACATGGTGTGCAAATGTCCAGAGCTGGCTAACTAAGAACCATTCGCATGGGGAAGTCGTTTCTGGATCCTCATGAGGTTACAGCTAAAGCTCCTAAGGATGTCCTTGGATTTCTCAAAGCCATTGACGGCCTCCTTGGGATTCGAATGAACAAGTTGGTTGAAGAACTAAAGATCCTCTTGGTGGAAGTTCCCAAAAGGCTGAACCAAGCTTTAAGGACCCCCTTTCAGAATGATAATAATAGCTACAAAAGCTGACAAAGCATAAAAGTAAAGCTTTCCTGCTTTTTTCCTTTTACATCTGACGATACAAATATATTTCCCTTGAATTATCCCCTGAGTTACTTGGTGACTTAACAATTCCTTTTGGTTTTCATTATCTGCTCCAGTATGGAATCCCAAGGTCCTTCAATGAACCAGTTGAATGTAACACTCAATGTCTAGACGGCCTTTGGTCTCGTAAACATCGACAGACACACAGGAATCTCCAATATTTCGAGCATCATCATAGCGAAAATTATTCTTATCGACCTCATGGTGGATCGTGTTGTAGTTTTGGAAGGGTAAATTTGAACCCCCTCCCCCTGTTATGTGTCTTCTTGATATTAAATTCCTCACCCATTTTGTTGAACGAGCACAGAATTCGAGAGACTTATACCAACTTGCAATTTTTATTCTTGTATGTAGTATTCGTGTTGTTTGTGTTTTTCTTTCTGTTTTTAATGAAGTTTATTCGAGATTTTTCCAGTTATAGTATGAACTTCATTTGAACATCTTCGAATCCTCAAAATTGCTTCTGATTCATCTCATTTCTTATTAGTTTTCTCTCCTCAGGCATGCAAGAATGGTCAGTTACAACACTTGGAGCACCTCCTGTTCTACGGAGCGGTCATGAACGCTCAGAACGCTTCTGGTAATACGCCTCTTCACGTCTGCGGTGTTAACAACCAACAATCTTGCGCCCGCCAGCTGCTGTTCAGAGGAGCAGACAGAAACGCCCTCAACTTTGCTAACCAGAACCCTTACCAGGTTGCTGTTATAGCTGGGAACCTGGAACTGGCTGAGATCATCGAGAACTATCGACAAGAGGATGCTGGTGAGTTCAAACCTCAATATGACCACTATCTATGTTCAATGTATTTGATAATTCTTCGTTTCCTTCTTTGAATCTCACGAGGACAGTAACAGTCGAGTCATAATAGATTAAAGATGCAAGGAGTTCACTCCATTCAGCTCTCAGTTCTAGTATCTCGAAAAAAAGTTGTTGTGGACAACTTTGAATTATCAAAGCTTCATTTGAGATCTAGATGTGAGTTGCATGAGGCATGTTGCTGTGACGATGCTGTGCATGAAGACGTGTAGTGTCTCTGATCGATTGTTACATCCATTGCAAAAGTGGGTTTGTCAAAGAATATAAATGATACACTTAATCTAAACCGATTATCAAAGATTCTTAGATCCCAGAACTCCCTTAATTTCTGAGAAACAAGGTATGGAATAAGGTGATGATGGTATGTACTATCTGCTTTCCTCTTAGCTTGGGACTATGAACAATTCAACATCCATTAGTGTCTCTTGAATTCTTGAGAAAAACCCAGAGAGTTCACAGCAATATTAATACAATTTTGGTTTGGATCAGAAAAGCAGTTCACGAAGAACTAGAGGTCTGAAGAACGATCCAAAGCAAGACTATAGACCTCTTACCTCGCGTATTGTGAATAAATTATTATCATTATTGAAGGACGTATAAAACTCAAGAAAGACTTGAAAATAAATTGAGAGGTTTCAGTAAGAGTTGAAGGTTAAAAAACTTTTTCTTATGCTTCGTCAATCTTTATTTTGCCTAAGATTATCTACACCCTTCCCATCCATTGCAAAAGTGGGTATGTCAACGACTAGATATGATACACTAAACCAATGATCATAGATCCTCAGATCCCAGAACTCTCTCAATGTATTTGATAATTCTTGGTTTCCTTCCTTGCAGCTCATGAGGACTGTTAGATCCGAGTCTTAATGGATGAAAGATCCATGGAATTTAATCCATTCGGCTCTCAGTTATTGTATGATAGGAGTATCCCTCAAGAAAAATTTTTTTTCTTCCCCAAATGTCCTCTAAAAGCCGGCACCTAACCGATCATCATCGCAAATACCCTGATGATGTCCAACAAAGTTGCATCCTGCGAATTTTTCGCCACGTTCTAACCTTCCTCACCGGGGGCAATGTCTCTATTGATGAGCGATAAACTTTCTGGAAGGTGCAGTATAAAATATGATAATCGCGATAATGAATTATTTATCAACCTTGAAATTAGTGCTGCATACGCGATTCCGTGAGCTCGCTCAGGAAGTGTGGAGGCATGGAGATGGGGGGACAGATGCCTTCCTCATCGTCGTTGTCTATTTTTCAACGATGTTAAAGCGCAAGACTCTATTTGAAAGTGTTATGAATTTGATGGTCACAACCAGTCATAAGTTATCTAAAATCATAATAGATCACCAACCTGTTATATTCTGGTAATCTCAAACTCAATCTAAACGGAGAACAGTCGAATTTATCCCAGTTCAGGTCACCATCGTTCAACGTAACTTATTTTCGATCCTTTATTTCTCAGAACGAGAATAAATCTGCGGCGACTGCCGAAATGCTCGAAAAAACAAGTGACATCATACTGGTTGGTTATTCGAACTCTGCTCTGTTATAGTGAGCAACTTTTCTGAAGACTTAAGGCCGGTATTATAAAGGTCAGTTGACCAGGGATTGAAATTCAATCTCAGTTTGAAGATCGTAATAAATCATTACTGCAGTTATAAGAACTTGAGAATAGGGACAGCATTCGTTGATTTATCAGTAGCATATGATACAGCGTGGAAAGAATTTTTTTAGGGTTTTCTCTTCCAGCCCCTGAAACAAGAAAGAGTTCGAAAAAAAATTTAAATAATAGAAAGGTTGAATGAAATCCAGAAATTTCCTGACGAAGGAGCCTGATTCAAGACTCCGAAACGTTACACAGCTTTATAGTCCAAGATCTCATAGCTGTATGACGTAACTTATTTTCACATAGCTAATTTTTTTTATGTGTTTTCTAAAATATTATTTCTGAAATAATATCATAAGTGTCGGACATTTTCTATGGGTCAAAACTTTTGTCAGACGCTTTAAAGCTCCAAAAAAAAATGAATGAACTTATTTTCACATTTCTGATTTTTAAATATGTTATTGAGGTCACTATCAAATTATTTTTCATAAGTTGGACAAATTGTAGTGACCAAACATCCCCTAAACACAAAAACTATTCAGCTGAATAATATTTGTGTTCAGCGGTTGTTTAGTCATTACAATTTGTCCAACTTATGAAATGAAATTTGATAGTTACCTCAATAACATATTTAAAAGTCAGAATGTGAAAATAAGTTTATTATTTTTTTTTTTTGAGCTTTAAAGCGTCTGGCAGAAGTTTTGGCTCATAGAAAGTGTTTGACACTTATGATACTCTTTTAGAAATAATATTCTACAAAACGTATATAAATATCAGCCATGTGAAAATAAGTTACGTCATACAGCTCTGGGATCTTGGACTATTAGAGTTCGAAGTGTTTTTTTTTTTCATTGTTAGGCAACAATTTTTTGAAAAGATTTGCTCAAAATTTCGCATGGGTCTTTCTTCAATTATTTAATTTTTTTTCTAATTGTTTTGTTTCTTGTTGTTTTTGTTCTTGTTTCAGAGACTGGGAGAGAAATCACTAAAAAAAAATCACAAAAATGCAAAGCCCCCCAAAAAATGTTTCAACAGATATCTAGTATGGATGAATGTTTAATTTGTAAACTTATCATCATATGAAAATGGAAAAAATTGTTTGAATATGCTATTGGACTGAAGATTTCATGTTTCTGTGATTCATAATAGTAGTTATTTTTGAACTTTGAACAATTGTCTTCCATAAGGTTCAGTTCTTGCACCACTTCTTTTTAATTTATGTTTGTGTGATTTTCCAACTACTTCTTCCGAAAAATTCATGTGTTCTGATGATAATTCTTTGGCTTTTCATCACTCTAATTTTGAGAGCATAAAAAGTACCCTTTCCGCAGAGTTGGAAATCTTGAAAAACCATTGTCTTAATGATAACAAAATATAGTTTTATGTTTTCATTAAAATAATCATCATAACTATAGAAAATTGTGTGACTCTCTCGGTTCTTATTCCTTTAAACAATTCAAATCCTAGATCATGGTGTCAAACACTTGATTCCTCTCTAAATTTCAACGCCCATTTAGATAATCCGCGTTTGAAGCTTGAAACTCGAAACAATATTCTTCAGAAACTAGCTGGTTCCTCATGGGGCGCTGATGCAACAATACTTCGTACGGCAGCGCTAGCTTTGGTTTTTTCTGCTGCTGAATATTGTTGCCCTATTTGGTTGAGCAGTGTTCATGTAAAAAAAAAGACGTCCAACTAAATTTTTCTATGATACTATCAAGTCTTCTCAAATATTGTCTCTCCCCATATTCGCAGAGAGACAACAGCTTCGAATTTTTGGAACAAATTTAATTCTTTTCTAAATTCATTCCCCATACTCACCTATATTCCAGATAATAAGGTCCCAGATTGAAGTCGCGTAAACAATTTTATTCGAATTTTTTAATTGATGTGAATAGAAGCGACAAAGAAATTTGACAATCTGAATGGAATGTATCCAAGATCTTAATTCTGAGCCTTCCATCAGAGTTCCTGGTTTTGACCTTCCTAGGAGAATATGGTCTGTTCTAAATCTTATTAGAACAAGTCATGGTAGTTGTAACAGCATGCTTTTCAGATAGAATTCGGTTGAGAGCTCTAGTTGTGAGTGTGTGGACAATAGAACATCTTATAAATAGTTGTTCCATTTATAAATTTCAAGCTGGTTTCAAGGCTATACCTGAAGTAACAAATGCATTTCTTAAATGGATGGTTAATTTGAAACCATTTGATTTGGCCTGATGTTTGAATGGTCAAACTAAATGTTTTTAATGTTGAATGAGTTTTAGTATCACATTCATATGCTATTATGTTGTATATTATAATAAATAATAGGCATAATTAAGGCTTGTTGCGCTGGCCTAGCTTTCTCTCACCGCCCTATATATCGTTGCACAAAAACTTCCCAACGCTCAATCGACACTTTTAACTTCAAGCCGACAAGACCCGATTTCACAATTATCATTGGTCCATGACATTTGTTAACTGGGTTTCATTTATTTCTATGATACCTGGATCGATACTCGTTATTATCGAACTGCATTCCACCTTAATCAATTCTGATTCTCATAGGCGTTAATACGTCATTTTAACGTCACTCACCAGAAGTTCGCTAATCTCCTCTTCTTTTTCTGTGGTTCATCCGCCATTTTTTCATCGTGAGCACCTGACATTAACGTAATATTGACGTTGACTTTCCACGAACAATTATCGAGTGAAAATTACTAAGAGCGTCATTCGGGACAATCGGGATAATACTGCCTGTCTTACTTAATGATCGACGTGTGTGACTCAAACAAAAACGGAAATAAAAATAACCCCCGCTAAGGCGCTGGAGCAACGTAAACAAACGGAGGCCGAAAAAAACGAGAGAAAAAGAGTCGATCGGCACGTGTCAGATTCACAGAGAGGAGGTCTGTGTTCTATTTCGGGACGATGGGAGAGCGAATAGATCGAGAAAGAGAAAAGATATAAGTTTCCAGAGAGTTTGCGGAGATGATTGCTTGAGGAAATTAGGTGTTGCCGTGTTCTTTGATGTGGCAGGACAGTGGATGTATCACTTTCTTTCGTCGGTTTCAATTAGCGTTGCCGGGGAAAATATGAGCAAGGAAGTGGCGAGAACAGTCGTTAAATTAGAGTCTTCTGTGATTTAGGATTGTCTGACCAACATCCATCCCTTCGTAACGACTGTCCTGCAGCAGATGTCTCTGATGGGGGTCTTATTCAAGTCTAAAATTAAGAAACTGTTAATTAATTGAGAACCCTATTCTGTCAGCGAATATTTTGATTTTATGGCGAATTCTCGAAATCTTACTATTAAGAGTTATTTTTTCTTTTTTTGACGTGTTATTTCATCTTTGTTAGCAATGATTTGGAGAAAGAAGAGAATTATTATTATTATTACTTAGGGAGAGCAATGTTCAATCGCCGAAAACCATCTTCAACTTTTCAGGAATTGTGTTTAGCCCTTCAGGAAGAATATAACCACATGCCTGAATATTTCATCAATGACTAGATTCGTGGGATCCCTTTGGATTCAGTTGTTTTTTTTCATTTCTCCTATTTCTCTCATCCTGCACAATGCAAAAAGTAACAAACGAAAACCTTCTATCAAATATACTGCACCACAAGAGTTAGGGATATCGTATTCAATCGTTTTGAAAAGTATGTAATCTTCGAGAAAATCGCTGTGAAATCATTTAAAACTCGATAACAACTTGAATCGATCCATTAAAAATCAGTATGATACATTTCGTCGATTTGGTCGCCTTTTTTCTGAAGTTTGGTTCTTTGCATATGCTTCATGAATGTTTTTATTTTGAAATGGAGTCAGTTTATCAACGGCTTCGAAAAGAAAGACTACATCTACGTGTAGAAGGCTACGAAATACTCTTCAAAATGCAGATGGGGTCCAAGTTTCCATCGAAACCATCAGACGACGTTTGAAAGAAGTGAATTTAGGTTCTAGACGTCCATTAAGAGGAGTTCCATTAACAAGTGACCATAAAAGCGTCAAAGACTGGAATGGGCAAGGCAACATATCAATCGGAACGATCAATGGCGTAGTGTCCTTTTCACTGATGAATCCAGATATGGAAGATTTTCAGATTCTCGAAGAATAAGGGTATGGACAATCCCACGCATACCCTGAATCGTCGATATGTCCAAGAAGTTCATCCATTCCGAGGGGGTAGTGTTATGGTATAGGCCGGGATATGTTTCAACAGGCGCACAGATCTACACATTTGTCCTGGGAATATGACCGCCTTACACTACAAGGAGCATGTCACTGACATATTAAAACAAAAAGGTACCTAGCTGGGGTTGGTGCAACACAAGAAAACCATACAGGTCTGCAGTATGATTAAATGAATAAAGGGAGAAACCTCAGCTGAAAATAAAACCCTTACCCCGTCCGTGAAAAAAAAAATTACTTAAGATATTAAATATCAGGAAAATCTTGAAAGATATCAGTGTGATCATCTTCATGTTATCCGTCGATGGGCTCAGATAAATAAATTCTTCACAAAACGACTTCTTAATCTGAAATGAAAAAAGACGAAAGCAGAAAAGAAACCAATTATTTAGAATTAATCAAATTATTTTGAAATTAACCACCCATTTTAGAAAGGTATTGTTACTTTATGTATAGCCTCGAAACCATCTTGAAACTTATAAATGAGACAACTATTTATAAGAGGTTCTATAGTCTCCCCATTCTCCCCACACTTACAACTAGGGCTCTCAACCGAATTCCATCGGAAGAGCATGCTGTTGCATCGTCCATGGCCTGTTCTAATACGATTTAGAACAGACCATATTCTCCTGGGGAGATCAAAACCAGGAACTCTGATGGAAGGATCAGAAATAAGATCTTTATTGAAAAAATTGGATACTACCATTCAGATTGCCAAATTTCTTTGTCGCTTCTATTCATATCGATCAGAAAATTTGACCAAAAAGGTTTACGCGACTTCAATCTGGGGACCTTATTATCTGGAATATGGGTGAGTATGGGAAATAAATTTGGAAAGGAATTGAATCTGTTCCAAAAATTTTAAGCTGTTGTCTCTCTGCAAATATGGGGGGGACAATATTTGAGAGGACTGGTAACCAAGGGGTAGGTTAGACATTAGTTGACTAATCATAGAGTGTCTCTCTGAAGAATCCATCGGTATACAGGGGGTGAGTTTCCAAAGAAGATTCATGGAGGACTTAAAGAAGGTTTAATGTTTAAAAAGTAACGGTGAATTTTAAGAAAACTACTTATATTCCTGCAAACCTCTCAAACATCCTTGAGTTGTCGGTATGGTACATAATACTTCTTGGGGCGTTTCTTATCTATCATTCGCAATCTACAGATTGCTAGATCCTTATCTCCAGGTCTGAATTAGCCCCATTCACCTCGAATACCAACAGCAGAACAAAAACCACCTCTTGGGGTTCTAGATCAATGTTGAATGGTCTGAGCCTGAGCAAAACTGAAAGAAACCCGATACCGATCTCCGTGCTCTCGGCCAGATTGTGCTATACACGATTCGCGTACGGCAGACAATCATTGTGACGCAACGGTCCGTCAAGGATAGTCATTGTTTATTGGCTCTTTATCGTTAAAAATACGAAAATGCAACTAGCGGTGCTGCCATTAGAAAGTTCCACTTCGGTTGGCAGGTCTGGCACGCCGTAACCGCTGCATTTCATGGCTCCGGTTTCTTCGATGCATTTGAATACTCAGCCCCGCTCCTATTCGATACAGGGAGAGGCGGAAAATATACCGCCTACGTCTTGTATACGTGTTCATACAGTTCTCCAGAATTTCTTCACATGATGCTTCCTTTGTTTTGCGAGATGATGAAGAAAACAAGCATCGAGGGATGCTGAGTATAAATGGAGATTGGGAAATGGAGTTCATAATACCAACTTTCAAAAAGAGCCGGCCAGCCGAAGCAAAAATGGTTTGGACCATGAGGTGAGAGGTAAGGCTCCGATGGATGCTGTTGGATTTTTCAACGCCATTGACGTGCTTCTTAGGATTTGAATGAACAAGTTGGGTAAGGAACAGAAGATCCTCATGGTAAAAGTTCCCAGAAGGCTGAACCAAAGATAATAAAAATAATATGGTTGCAATGCTCTACTATGGTACCATGACATTGTAATGTTGATAGAAATGAAGAAGCTGACAGATGCGAAAAGGGCATCAAAATAAACTCAACATCTGCTGGACGAGAACTTTCATCATGGAAAACATTGAGATGATTATAGCCTCGCCCTGAATTCTATTTACATTTACCTCAATTTTTTTTAATTCTTTCGATTAACCGTTTAATCTTTCATCAAGATCGTAACCGCCAAATTTTAGTAAGTTAAACTACGAATTTTCACGAGTTGTTCTTCTAATACATTCGTTCCTCAACAGGTGATCGTGGTTAACCTTGATGCATGCATCTCAAGACGTGCTCTTAGATGTTGCAATATGTTAAAACGTGCAAGGTTAGTTGGTGTAATTTGCCGACTTCTTCTTCGTTATTTCCTACAGAAAAAAGATTTAAGAAATAATTTTTGTTGGCAACTCACGTACAAATGCAGAAACGTATAGGTGCAATAAGCAATGGAGATTGCAAGGTCACCAATCTAACTCGGTCCAAGATCATCACCGCTAGTTATACGGAAAGATTGCTTCAGAAAAAGCGATCAATCAATCCTCAAGATAGTAATCTTCGAATTCTGTTTCAACACATTGAGTGTATCGTGCATCTGGGATCGCTAGATGGAGATCATTGAATGCGAAAAAGTAAATGTTAGGAGATTATGCAATGTGGAAAAACTGCTGAGGAGGTGAAGAACACAGGAAGGAAACAAAAAAACCACAAGCTCACTTGTGAAATACATCACAACGTTTATCTAACGTTACAATGATCCATAACAACCTAAGTTCAACTTTATATATAGACCAGGATGAAGCCTTCGAAAATCGTAAAAAGTGAAAAAAACAACTGAAACTATGAAACGAAAAATAAATTTATAAACTAAGTTGTACTTAATAAAAAAATCTACAACTTTTGATGAGTAAGTAAGTGAACTTTCACTCAGAAACTTTCTAGTCAAGAAATTATCACAACCATTTTTTATTATACCTTTCTCACATAACTTTAAAATTTATTTTCTGTCTGTCAATTCATAGCTGCAGCAAAGTTCTTTGCATTTTCTGAGAACATTCACCATAGTACTGTAAATTTTATATTACCATCAGAAAGTAGAGATTTCAAGGAAGAAAAAGTCCACCGACTTTTGAATCGAAAATTAGGCTGCTTCTTCGATATTGAATCAGAACAAGGTGGAGAAATTGAAATTTTGAATCGAAAAAATTGCATTGTGTTTGGGACAATAACTAGGATATTTGAATTTTTCACATATATTTTGCAGTTATGTGAGAAAAGTTGTAGATATTTTTATCACCTACACCTTTACCATTAAACTATTTTCCATAGTAACCCCTTTTCATTTAATTCTTGTTATATTTTCTCCTTTTGCCAATGAGTTTCAACATACTATTATTTTGTTTTTGTTCAAGAACTTATTGACCAAACGATTATCGTTGTTTTATCCAATGATATCAACGTCAAATAAACGTTTAATTGAGCCGGTATTCCAGAGTCGATAAGAACGTTATATTTTCGTTTTCAGTATAGACCTCCGATGAAATAAAAACGTGGAAATAACCTTGAATCAACGTCGAAAAGAAGCGTTAAGTTAACGTTACGTTTCCTCTCTAATTCTCCTTCAACATCTTATCTTTTCCTCGTTGATTCTTAGGATATTACCGATCACGATACTTCGATTTCGTTCGGGATTCAACTATCTGAATCAACTTACCTCAGGGTCGTACACAGGTTGCGTAACAATGCCGATTCCCCTGATGTTTTGTCTTACCTGAAAAAAAAATTATCAATTAACAAGGGAGTAAAGTACGAAAGTATTTGGAGAAATTTAATCGTAATTGAGTGCGCCAAAGTCATTATTTAGATAATTATTTCGACAGAATGGCAAGGATGTGATCCTTCTGATCTTGTGTGTGATGACATACTTGTAATAAAGGTCAAAAAGTCTTTCCCTCCCCCTGTGAACTCTTTGTGCCTACTGGTTTTATGTCAAAATCCAACTCTATTGTAGGAAAAATTAATTTCCTTTTTGTTCATTTTTTACGTGTTTTTTCCTGAATGTAACATTGTAAAAACTTCCTCCTCGATCTATAATAACCGTAATAAAATAGTTATTTATGATATGAGTGTAAAAAGTGACATTTTATTTTGTGAGTGAAAAAGCAGAGCGAATTGAACAATTTCACGAAAAAAATGAAATCACTTTTAACACAAATACCACACAATGTTTTTTGGACAACTGCCCTATTTTGATAATGAATTTGCAATGACAGTAAACTTCAGAATGCATTTTAATATTCAAATAGTCAAGAGGTTGTTTTGAATGGCGAACGTTGCCAACGTTATGATTACTAATGAGAAAAGACGCTGTCATTTGAATTTCGTTCCTGTCCAATTTTCGTCTTGGGTTTTTAACTGCTCAATATGTTTGTCGAGAGTCCAATTATTAATAAAAGTGACGATTTGGTGATTCCTCTGGATATTGAAGAATCTGCAAGAAGAGCAAATCTGGAACTCCTACCTAAAAAATCTGTTCAGCAGTACGATATTGCATATAAAAATTTCCTGGCCTGGTGTTAATTGAAAAATATAGAAGGGAACTTCAGTGAAACTGGATACTCAGAAGAAAAATCAAAAATATGGAGGTCATTAACTTTGAGGAGCAAATTTTCAATGATACAGTCAAGCGCCCTTGTTAAAAATGGAGTGGATGTTAGTAAATATTTTAAGGTAATATCATATTTAAAACGGAAAAATGAAGGATATCGTCCCAAAAAATCGAAAATTCCCACTTGTGAACAAGTTGAAAAGTTTATAAAGGAGGCACCAAATGAGAAATACTTGATGGTTAAGGTTGCAACTATTTTCGGATTATTTGGAGCTTGTCGGCGTGAAGAATTGGGTAATTTATGATTGGAAGACATCGAAATAACAAATAAATCATTGGTTATACAACTTCCAAATGCAAAAACGAAAGTCGGCCCTTCTTTCAGTATTATTGGGAAGTATGTAGACTATTTTCATAACGACTTTGCACTGCGCCCTTCTGTCATCAAACATCGTCGTTTTTTCCTGAAATACATGAATAATGAATGCACTGCCAATCCAGTTGGTATTAATACATTTGGGAAAATTCCGTCTTTTGTTGTCGAATTCCTCAAACTGCCAGAACCAAAGCAATATACAGGACACTGTTTTCGAAGATCCTCCGCTTCATTGCTAGCAGAATCAGGAGCAAATATCACGGATATAAAAAAACATGGTGGATGGAAGTCTACGACGGTAGCCGAGGGCTATGTTGATCATTCCATCGCATATAGAAGTTTCATTGCTGAAGAAATTTTCCCAACCTCAACAGATTTTGGGTCATCATCATCCAATATTGTACTTCCGGTTTCTACAAGTACCGATGGTGCTGAGGATTCTAATAATGTGTTGCGAAGCTCCCTAACGTCACAGGGCATTAATGTTAGTAATTGTTCTAGTTTTACGATTCAAATTAATGTTCATAAGTATTGATTGTTAAATATTGATGATAAAAATTTGCAATCGCTGAATTTTTCTCATCCGTTTGATCACTGTGCGTTTGAACTACGATTGCGCGATTCACCTACGAATCAATTGTCAGGGGAATTAGACGTTGGCAACAGTGTCTCCAAGCAAATCTTGCGTATCTAGGTCTTCGAAACTTCATCTTCAAGCTTGTTTCAACAAGTGGCGTTAGATTTCGCCGTTTTCCCTGGCTTTTTTGAAAGGCTTCTCGCCAAAATCATTCGACGTTCGATATTTACACTGCGTTGTAGGTTTTCTCCCCAAACATGACACACTAACATTGAAGTGTTTCCCCCTAAGAACGTCGATAACCGAACACCCCTCGAAGAGAGTAGAGTATCGATCGGTGCACATCCATGCGTTCGGACGATGGCGTCTGCAAGGGGAAGTGGACCGATGATTACTTTTCCTCTTTTTTTGTTCAGATTAGTGATGGGAAATAACGTTATTTTTCCATAACCGTTATCAACTGTTATGGTTATTTTCAAATAACGGTTGTTGATAACCGTTAATACGTTATTTGGTTAAACCGATATTATCTGAATAACAGTCCGCATTCATCGACTGTTATATTGATAACAGTTGACGGTCGAATTAAATTGTTATTCAGATACGGAGTCGACGAATGTCAAGCTGGACATGGGCGCCCGCAGAGGGGGGTCAGGGGGGGGGGGGGGTGCCCCCCCCTGAGATTTTGATTTCCTTCTTGTTTTTGAGCAAAACCTAATTCTGATTTCGCCTCCGCCTCATCAAATCATCATTTGGCCCCCCCTGAGAAAAAATTCTGCGGTCGCTCATGAAGGTGGAAGGATTTAATAAATAATAGGGTTCACAGGGTTTGCAACTATGAATTTCTACATTTTGTCATTGGGAAAAATATTGAGGAAACAATACCACTATTGCTTGATGGTATATTCTTCATTCATGTTGGAATAGAAAACTATCAATAATTATTGAAAATTATCTGCTATTAATTTCTTCTTGAAAACTCATGATAATTAACCTTGTCAACTTAACAACCTTAATGTACCAAGAACCGCATCCGCATTCGACGATAACGTTAGCTTAGCATGATAAATGATAACATTAATATCATCAGGTTATATAAATAACAGTTGTCGTTCAAAAAACAGTTGTCGTTCCAAAAACAGTTGTCGTTTCAATAACAGTAAGCGTTGAAATAACCAAATAACGTCATCTGATTATTTCATTGCTTTAACGGTGAGCGTTAAAATAACTAAATAACGTTATTTAGTTATTTTAACGCTCACCGTTAAAGCAATGAAATAACCAGATAACGTTATTTGGTTATTTCAACTTTCAACGCTTATTCGACCAACGACTGTTAGTTAGTGGAACTTGGAATCGTCAATCTTCGAGTCGAATCGTCAACAGTCGACAGCGACGGGCGGATGTTTGATATTTGATATTCCGCGCATACGTTATTGCGCAACCTGTTATTTTTCAAGATAAATAACAGTTAGTTATCGTTATCTATAAATAACAGTTGTTAAATAACAGGTTAGAGAATAACGCCCCATCCCTAGTTCAGATGAAGCCCGGCGAATGCTGGGGGTGGAACGAGGGGTGGATTAGCTTGCAAATGGACCTCCACGCGTTTTTCGTTCGAAGATTTCCCAATGCACGAGATTTAATGAGTTCGGGGGCTCGTTGTTTAGGTTATTTGCTCTTAACCTTGTACAAAAGGCAGATGATCGGCGTTTTAATTGCTGAATTTTGGTTTTATAATGTTGGTTATGTACTCACCGTCAATAAATTCCGGACAGGCAAAATTTTTGTCAAATTCAACACCCTGTATATTTTTTCGTGGTTCTCCGATTTTGTTGAAATTTTTACCATATATAGTATTGAGTCTCGTTATATTTACCTGAAATTTACTTTGCGAAAATACCTGTAGTTCATCTGTTATACAGGATGAAACAAAATCTTGTTTAATACCCTTCATTTCTGATCACCCTGTGGTGAATTTGAGGAGGAAATTTTGATATCATCAAGTTTAATTTGAAGTGTGGCCCTTTCTTAACAAAATGTTTTTTGATTTACGTCAGTATCTGCTTTAAAAAAAAAGAAAAAAAAAGTGTTGCAGTTTTTCAATTATAAGAATTTAAAACATTACAATACCTTATCGACTAGCAAACGTCAACGAATATCTGAAAATTAATAGCGTGTATTTCCACCTCGCTTTCTCAACACTTCTACCATACGACGCACCCTGCATCCATAGTTGAGAACGCGTACAAGGAGCTTGGTATTCCACATTTACCAATACCTCCGCGCTCACCAGATTTGAATTGCATAGAACGTGCATGGGATATGCTCCAAAGAAGATTAGATAATCATCAACCTACCCCAGAATCCTTAAATGATCTGAGAGAGCTTCTGTCCCGTTTATGGAACCAAATTCCTCAAGAAATGTTCAACAACCTCGTGTGTAGTATGTAAAGAATATGTCAAGCTGTTATTGGTGCCTATGGGCCATACATTGTATTGATAGTCTTAAAATGCTTGAATTCTCTGGGAATTCTCTGTATACGCTGCAGACCTACAGGCTGAAATTGATTTTATTTCCTGCAACTAGAAATCATATTTATATGAATTTTCATCACAAAGTCCCTAACTCATGTGGTGCAGATTACTTGGTTCGTAAGACTGATGGCTTTTACCTTCGTTTGAAATAAAACAAAAAGTAACTAGCTGAGGTGAGTAAAACAATTCTGAGTCACAAGAGCGCAGGAAAATACCTCAAAAGAAAACCTCTGCCTCCCCTTGTTGAAAAAATATTAATATAAAACAGCAATTTCGTACGGGCAAGTACAACTTTCCGCACTTGTAGGAAATAACAATTCTCTTTAGGAATGGTGAATTGGTCAAAGATACTATGTGATTTATTACCCCGTCTAAAACACGTATGTTAATTCGTCTACAATGGGTACTGCGTAGGTGTCGAACGCACCCAGAGGAAGGAGTCACTATGGGGGTCATTGATGATGTCGAAAGTTCCACTTTGACGTTTCAGAGTAGCTTTATTGTTATTAATTGTTCGGGTGTTGCTTTTAATGAAGCAACTTCCTGAATATATCGTAGGCGCTTCCTCACCAAATGAATGATCCACAGTCTGGACTATACGAGCTGACAAAGAAACTCCAAAACCCAAAAGGATCTGTTTGAATTTCAATTTTAAGCTATTGCATAGCTTTTATCTCAGGCTCTGATCGCGACTGAATGTAAAAATTCCGTAACGAAAAAAACCATCAGTCGTACGAACCAAGTAATCTGCACCACATGAGTTAGGGCTTTTGTGATGAAAATTCATATAAATATGATTTCTAGTTGCAGGAAATAAAATTAATTTTAGCCTGTAGGTCTGCAGCGTATACAGAGAATTCCCAGAGAATTCAAGCATTTAAAGACTATCAATACAATGTCTGGCCCATAGGCACCAATAACAGCTTGACATATTCTTTACATACTACACACGAGGTTGTTGAACATTTCTTGAGGAATTTGGTTCCATAAACGGGACAGAAGCTCTCTCTGATCATTTAAGGATTCTGGGGTAGGTTGATGATTATCTTATCTTCTTTGGAGCATATCCCATGCATGCTTAAGCAATTCAAATCTGGTGAGTGCGGAGGTATTGGTAAATGTGGAATACCAAGCTCCTCGCGCGCATTCTCAACTATGGATGCACGGTGCGGTCTAGCGTCATCGTCTAGAAATTGAAAAGTTTCACCAATAGCAGCGTGAAAATTTGGCAAAACCTTGTCAATGACATGCTACCTATAGTGTAAGGCGGTCATATTCCCAGGACAAACGTGTAGATCTGTGAGTCCGTTAAAACATATCCCGACCCATACCGTGATACTACCCCGTCGGAATGGATTGACTTCTTGGTCATAGCGACGATTACGGGGTATGCGTGGGATTGTCCATACCCTTATTCTTCGAGAATCTGAAAATCGTCCATATCTGGATTCATCAGTGAAAAGGACACTACGCCATTGATCGTTCCAATTGATATGTTGCCTTGCCCATTCCAGGCTTTGACGCTTATGGTCACGTATTAACGGAACTCCTCTTAATGGACGTCTAGAACTTAGATTCACCTCTCTCAAACGTCGTCTGATGCTTTCGATGGAAACTTGGACCCCATCTGCATTTTGAAGAGTGTTTCATAGCATTCTACACGTAGATGTAGGCTTTCTTCTTGCCGAAACGGTGATGAAACGATATTGAGCAGGTGTTGTTTTTCGTCGCTCACCAAGCCTTGGTTTTTCTCCCTGAACCTATTCCAAGGTCGAGATATCACACTTTGGCTGACTTGGAGCCTATCCGCTACAGCAACTTGAGTTAGGCCACCCTGTAGCATTCCGATAGCCCTATTAGCCTAAGCGTTTGTTAATTTACGTCTTGGCATTTTCAGAAAACTCGTTTCAAATCGAAGCCGTTGATAAACTGACTCCATTTCTAAATAAGAACATTCATGAAGCATATGCAAAGAAAGGGCGACCAGATTGAAGAATTGTTTCATACTGATTTTCATTGGATCGATTCAAGTTGTTATTGAGTTTTGAATGATTTTACAGCGATTTCCTCGAAGATTACATACTTTTAAAAACGATTTAATACGATATCCCTATTTCTTGTGGAGCAGTTTATTAAAGAATCTACTTCTACTACTATTTTGTTGGAAGAAAATAATAATCTGGTCAATTGTTCAATGTTGTACGTAGTAAATTATGGACGCTGCGTCCAAAAGAGGTTGCCTAAGAAATTCGACCCAATCTCAATGTATGATGAAGGTTTAGAAGAGCAGGTTTTGCCTTGGACGCACAATCCCTTGAAAATTCGAATAAATTAAAACGTGTCCCTGCCTTTTGAAAAGGTCGTAAGTTACAATTTTTCCTTCCGCACCCATAGTTGAGTTCCCCGAAATCCTAAGAACTTTGCAACATTGTACCGTACTAGCCACGACGAGCACAGAATAACCGTGGGCGCAAAAAACCATCGAGTTATGTTCAGCTACACCTGACCAGGAAATGACTATAAATATTTCTCGACAGTGTTCCGTAGCTGTACCTGTGTACCTTCATGCTTCACGGAGGATGACTTGCTAGTTGGCATAGTCGCGGATAACTAGCCGGAGGATGTCCTAACCTCAATCTCCGGCCGGTTACCGTGAGATATCAATTATTATTATTAGACTATTACGAGACGTGCAAGCTGCAGTATCTGTGTTCCCACGATAGAGGCGTGTCGCATCGAAAACGATATCTATTAATTAGGTGGCATTGTTACCAACTGTATCATTTGTTCGGACAAATAAACTGCTCCACGAGAGTTAGGGATATCGTATTCGATCGTTTTCAAAAGTATGTAGTTTTCGAGAAAAGCGCTGTAAAATAATTTAAACTCAATAACAACTTGAATCTATCCAATAAAAATCAGTATGAGACATTTCTTCAATCTGGTGGCCTTTTTTCTGAAGTTTGGTTCTTAGCATATGCTTCAAGAATGTTCTATTTTGAAATGGAGTCAGTTTATCAGCGGCTTCGATTTGAAACGAGTTTTCTGAAAATGCCAAGACGTGAATTAACAAACGCTGAGGTTAATAGGGCTATCGGAATGCTACAGGGTGGCATCACTCAGGTTGTTGTAGCGGAAAGGCTCCAAGTCAGCCAAAGTGTGATATCTCGACTTTGGAATACGTTCAGGGAGAGAGATTCTGTATTGGAAAGACCAAGGCTTGGTGGGCGTCGAAAAAAACACCTGCTCAGGATCTTTTCATCACCGTTTCGGCAAGAAGAAAGCCTACATCTACGTTTAGATTGCTACGGAATACTCTTCAAAATGCATAAATTGTCTAAGTTTTCATCGAAACCATCAGACGACGTTTGAGAGAGGTGAATCTAGGTTCTAGACGTCCATTAAGAGGAGTTCCATTAATACGTGATCATAAGCGTCAAAAACTGGAATGGGCAAGGCAACATATCAATTGGAACGATCAATGGCGTAGTGTTCTTTTCAATGATGAATCCAGATATGGACGATTTTCAGATTCTCGAAGAATAAGGGTATGGACAATCTCACGCATACCCCGTAATCGTCGCTATGTCCAAGAAGTCCTTCCATTCTGAGGGGGTAGTGTTATGGTATGGGCTGGGATATGTTTCAACGAGCGCACAGATCTACACATTTGTCCTGGGAATATGACCGCCTTACACTATAGGGAGCATGTCATTGACAACGTTTTGCCAAATTTTCACGCTGCTATTGGTGAAACTTTCCAATTTCTAGACGATAACACTAGACCGCACCGTGCAGCCATAGTTGAGAATGGCGCGAGGAGCTTGGTATTCCTTATTTACCAATACCTCCGCACTCACCAGATTTGAATTGCACAGAACATGCATGGAATATGCTCTAAAGAAGATTAGATAATCATCAAGCTACCCCAGAATCCTTGAATGATCTGAGAGAGCTTCTGCCCCGTTTATGGAACCAAATTCCTCAAGAAATGTTCAACAACCTCGTGTGTAGTATGCAAAGAAGATGTCAAGCTTTTATTGATGCTCGTAGAGGCCATACATTGTATTGATTGTCTTAAAATGCTTGAATTCTTTCTGAATGAAATTTCGTTATTTCACTCGATTTTTCTTAACCACCCTGTATACGCTGCAGACCTACAGGCTGAAATTAATTTCGCAATTTAAGTCAATATCCCTAACTCATGTGGAGCAGTTTGATTTCATTTCATGTTCTGGAAACAATTCTTGTGTAGAATTTGGAATTGATCCATCTGATTGTTTCTCAAAGGTCATGAACATACAGAATTGCATTATGGGAATTTTTTTTGTTTTTGACGATAACTGGATTCCTGATCATAATTTTAATATTGGTTCAACTTTTTTTCTTCAAATTCCAAATTGTTCTATCTTTCTTGAGGACTTTTGCATCATTATGATCAAAAACCTTGTTTAATTTTTTCCTGCTCGGTTCTCTATCAAATTCTTGGTGAATGTCTATCTATACAGCGTGTTAAAAAACAAAGTTTCAATATTTTTACGGTGTTTTCTTCGACTTATCGATAATCGTAAACTGTATAGGAGTGTTTGGCGTTCCGCCCATTTCTATCTGTTGTTTTGAGTGCTGTTGCCATCGAAATTACGTAAACTGTGACTAACAGCCTTGCAACGATGCACTATCTGCTGTTCGTAGAACTCTCCGCTAAGTGAAAATGGGAGCACATTACGAAGGCCATGTCGCAATTCGAACACCGCAAGTTTCACATGAAGATTTAGCGCTTCCACAACACTTTGTTTCGTTTTTACCGTTGACAGTTAATTGATAGAGTTCTGTTTTTCAGTTCCTAAAACTTTTCTGGAGCCTTGAACTATGACAATCGATAAGAATCATCAATAAGACGAGCCACCCCGTATATTTAAGGCTCTAGGATTATTTTCACTATTATCATTTTAAAAATTGAGATCTTTGAAAGATGCTTTGCTCATGATGAAGTAGAAGTTGTCACTGAAACTAATTAACCTAGAAAAGTATCGATTTGAAGAATCAGGTCCTTTCACATTCAACATTCTTCAAAACGTATCTCCCTTTCATGATGCCACAGCGATAAAAATGCACCTCTAGAATTCAAACGTTCTATTGCCGATGTGGATTGCAGCACCGTACAATATGCAAGGTCTACAACCTTATATATTCGTCCAAGGTCGGCTTTATCTAAATTTCTTATGATCTTTCCGTACGTAGATACCGAAGAACTGGACTGTTGACGCATACTGTACAATTTATACAGTTTTCCCACAAGCTGAATAGGTTCTGTTAACATTGCCAAGTACCTGTAAGCATACATTTCGAAAATAAGGAACACACCAGCAATATTACTAGAATTTCAGACCAAGAAAGAAGGTGAAAAAATTATGGACATTGCAAAGAACCTGTATTGTTTTTCAACGTGTATTCATCCTGAAAAAGGGATCGACTTCGATTCCAACATTAATCACGACTGTAATCTTCTGCTAACAAGTCGATAAGAGTATCAGCCATATGTTAGAGACTTCATAAAGCAGATAATATTTTCACGTCGATATCTGAAAGCAAACAAGAACGTATTGATGTCATATTATCTCGTTGTCAGTTAAAAACCACTATCAACACAAACCGTGGCGTTGCCTAGATAAGAATATCGTCGTTCTTCAACTGCAAACGTATAATTTGACGTTTGGTGAAAAGACAGGAAAATTTTTTCGCTACCTGCTATTTAATTTGTTTGTTTCATGCCAACTGAAAAAGTTCCATTGGAATGCGTTAAGAACGACTCCAAAACATATTAAAATGGTTATTAAACTATAAAATGGTTTGAAACTCCCTTTTATTAAACGCTTTTAAAATGATTTTTAGGAAATATTTTCAATCCGCAATAACCTATTCATTTCAGCTCTATGAGAAGTGTTCTTCTGAAACACTTATTTAAATGGTTATTTCTACCAGAAAATGGTTTTGAACCGCAATAACTTTTGTCACCCATTAATTTGAGATCAAAAATACAATTCCAATAGCCACTTCATTGGAAGATCGCTTTAGCAGGAGACTTCTTTTGAAAGACTTATTTAAATGGTTATTCGTACTGGGAAATGGTTTTTAACCGCAATAACTTCAATCGCCCATTACTTTCATCTCTAGGAGTATATAATGCTAAGAGCCTAGGCACTTTTAGGTCCTCTAATGAGAATTCTTTCTCTTATTTAAATGGTTATTCGGAGTAGGAAATGGTTTTAAACCGCAATAACTTTTATCACCAATTCTTCTCCCTGTATATAATTCTGTGTGTATTTAATTATAAAAGCCACGACTTTTCTGGACGCTTCATGAGAATTTTTCCTCCCAAACACTTATTTAAATGGTTATTTCTACCAGGAAATGGTTTTGAATCGCAATAATTTTCATCATCCATTCTTTTGATTTCTAGAAGTACACAATTCTAAGAGCCACGATATTTCAAGATCTCTTCAAACACTCATTGAAATGGTTATTTGTAATAGGAAATGGTTTTAAACCGCAATAACTTTTATCATCAATTCTTTTCACCTCTGGGGAAATATAACTCTTATAGCCACGACATTTTTTGTTGACTTCATGAAAATTTTTTCCCCCCCAAACAGTTATATAAATGGTTATTTTGAACTGGGAAATGGATTTAAACCGCAATAACTTTTATCACCCATTTTTTAACCTCTAGGAGTATGCAAATCTAAAAGCCTCGACACTTTCGGTCCTTTTATGAGAATTCTTTCTCTCAAACACTTAATTGAATGGTTATTTGTAGTAGGTTTTAAACCGCAATAACTTTTATCACCAATAAATTGTCTTGCCCGTATATAATTTTGCATGTAATTCTAAAAGCCTCGACATTTTCTGGAAGCTTCATGAGAATTCTTCCTCTCAAAAACTTATTTAAATGGTTATTCGTACTTGGAAATGGTTTCAAACAGCAATAACTCCTATCACCCATTATTTTCAGTATACAATTCTAAAAGCCTCGACACTTTCAGGTCCTTTTATGAGGATTCTTCCCCTGAAACACTTATTTAAATGGTTATTTATAGTAGGAAATGGTTTTAAACCGCAATTACTTTGATCACCAATTTTTTTCACCTCTAGGAGTGCATAATTCTGAAAGCCACTACATTTTCTGGTCTCTTTATGAGAATTTATCCTTTGAAACACTTATTTAAATGGTTTATTCGTACTAAGAAATGGTTTTAAACCGCAATAACTTCTATCACCCAATATTTTCATTTTTAGGAGTATACAATTCTGAAAACATCGATACTTTCAGGTCCTTTAATGAGAATTCTTTCTCCCAAACACTTATTTAAATGGTTATTTGTTAAGTAGGAAATGGTTTTAAATCCCAATAACTTTTATCACCAATTCTTTTCCTCTTGTATGATTCTGTGTGTAATTCTAAAAGCTACGACATTTTCTGGACACTTCATGAGAATTCTTTCTCCCAAACACTTATTTAAATGGTTATTCATACTAAAAAATGGTATTAAACCGCAATACCTTCTATCACCCATTATTTTCATCTCTAGGCATATACAATTCTGAAAGCCTCGATACTTTCAGGTTTCAGGTAGTTTTATGAGAATTCTTTCTCTCAAGCACTTTTTTAAATGGTTATTCGTACTGGAAAATGATTTTAAACGGCAATAACTTCTATCACCCATTATTTTCATTTTTAGGAGTATATAATTCTGAAAACATCGATACTTCCAGGTCCTTTAATGAGAATTCTTTCTCCCAAACACTTATTTAAATGGTTATTTGTTAAGTAAGAAATGGTTTTAAACCGCAATATCTTTTATCACCAATTAATTCTTTTCCCCGTATATAATTCGGTATGTCATTCTAAAGGCCACATTTTCTGGACGTTTCATGAGAATTCTTCCTCCCAAACACTTATTTAAATGGTTATTCGCATGGGAAATGGTTTTAAACCGCAATAACTTCTAACACCTATTACTTTCATCTCTAGGAGTTTACAATTCTAAAAGCCTCAACACTCTCGGGTCCTTTAATGAGGATTCTTCCTCTGAAAACACTTATTTAAATGGTTATTTGAAATAGAAAATGGTTTTAAACCGCAATTACTTAGATCACCAATGTTTGTCACTTCTAGGAGTGCATAATTCTGAAAGCCACTACATTTTCTGGTCTCTTTATGAGAATTTATCGTTTAAAAAACTTATTTAAATGGTTTATTGTTTATTCGTACTAGGAAATGGTTTTAAACCGCAATAACTTCTATCACCCATTAGTTTCATTTTTAGGAGTATACAATTCTGAAAATATCGATACTTCCAGGTCCTTTAATGAGAATTCTTTCTCCCAAACACTTATTTAAATGGTTATTTGTTAAGTAGGAAATGGTTTTGAACCCCAATAATTTTTATCACCAATTCTTTTCCTCTTGTATAATTCTGTGTGTAATTCTAAAAGCTACGACATTTTCTGGACGCTTCATGAGAATTCTTCCTCCCAAACACTTATTTAAATGGTTATTCGTACTAGGAAATGGTTTTGAACCGCAATAACTTCTATCACCTATTATTTTCTTCTCTAGGAGTATACAATTCTAAAAGCCTCGACACTTTCAGGTCCTTTTATGAGGATATTTCCTCTGAAATACTTATTTAAGTGGTTATTTGTAGTAAGAAATGGTTTTAAAACCACAATAACTTTTATCACCAATTAATTCTTTTGCCCGCATATAATTCCGTATGTATTTCTAAAAGCAACGACATTTTCTGGACGTTTCATGAGAATTCTTCCTAACAAACACTTATTTATTAAAATGGTTATTCGTACTGGGAAACGGTTTTAAAATACAATTACTTCTGTCGCCCATTACTTTGATCTCTAGGTGTATACAATTCGAAAAACATCGACACTTTCAGGTTCTTTAATGAGAATTCTTTCTCTCAAACACTCATTTAAACGGTTATTTGAAATAAAAAATTGTTTTAAACCGCATTTACTTTGATCACCAATTTTTTTCCCCTCTAGGAGTGCTTAATTCTGAAAGCCACTACATTTTCTGGTCTCTTTATGAGAATTTATCCTTTAAAACACTTATTTAAATGGTTTATTCGTACTGGAAAATGGTTTTAAACCTCAGTAACTTCTGTCATCCCTTATTTTCACCTCTAGGGCTTCACAATTCTGAAAGCCACGATAGTATCTGGTCCCTGTATGAGACTTCTTATCCACTAACACTTATTTAAATGGTTATTCGGACTGGGAAATGGATTTAAACCGCAATATCTTCTATGACCCATTATTTTCACCTCTAGGAGTATACATTTCTGAAGTCCACGACATCTTTTTATGAAGATTCTTCTTCATTTTAGGCCTCTTTGGAGTTTGAAAGCTCTGAAGGAAACTTCTTCTAAATGCACCTGACATTGGGCGACTGAAATGGGCAGCTATTAAATTAATCCACTTATGCTAAGCAAGAATATCAAAATCGAATACATTTAGAACGACATCGACCTACTGAAATAATAACTTCTGCGAGGAAAAAATTTCAATCAGCAATAACTTCTATCGCCTATTTATTTCACGTCAAATTTCTAAGGCCGCGACATTTGCAGAATTGCAGATCTGAGTAATCTGCGTAACTCACCATTTTTCGAAAGGACAAGGCAAGGCGAAAGAATTAAGGCCGGTTTTATTCTGCGAAGACGCAAAAATGTTCAACTAACGAGGTCGTTTCCGTCATGTGGGAAAGTGGCATTAGAACTAATTAATCACACGCTCCGTCGCACGGGAAACGAGAAAGGGTCAAGTGGTGGTAGTTGGAGGAGTTTTAATCGGCATAATTTGAATTAATGGTCATTTGTTGGCGGGATATTTTTCGCTCATCATGCGATACTTTTTTTTTATTGGAGCTAGGCACGTTGGAGAGTTGGTCGAGTTTTCGTGAGCAGAATTGATAATGAGAAAAATAGGAATTTGTTTGATGAGATTAAGTATTAGAGATAAAAATGTGGCTGTAATTCTGTGGAAAGCATACATGATGAGGAAAAAATAAAATAAAACCGCACACTTATGTCTTTTGTCATTCTGAAGATTTCGACACTTCTATAGTGTCTAGCACCACTCTCAATGAATCACCCTGTACAAAGTACAGGCTCTATAGAATATTTTTAGGAAAGACACAAGATTCAAGATTGAAATTCCAAAGGTGAGGTAAGAAGAAGACTTCTCGTATATTTTTTGAAGGTTCGTTTTTAGTTTTTCAAATGGGAAGACCCATTTTTATTGCATTAATAAATTCTCCATGGAATTCTGAGTGTTTTTGATTCCAAAAGTTTGAATTTTCCCGAGAAAATTCTCTTTAAATGAGGAAATACGAAAAAAAAATCTCAAAATTGTACTCTGTTGAAATACAGACAACTTCGAGGTTTTTTCATTGAAAATTCTCATTTTTGGGAATCTCCGAGAAGAAAGGCTGATTCTTCTTTTCCGAAAGCATAATTTTCAGAATACGATACAGAAGGTCACAAATTTTTTGTCAAAGTTAGAAGTGACGAAACATCAAAAAATCGTTTTTTTCAAATTGGAATACCATTTTTTCGAAGCATTTTAAAAATATTCGTCAAAAATAGTAGGAACATACGTCCAAGACTTTTATCCCAAAATGAATATTTTTCGAGATATTCGGGAAAAACGATTTTGTCTTCAATTCTCAATCTCATTCCGAATGTGATTTTTTACTGGAAAAGAATTTGTTATCAAGAAAATATTTTCTTTTGGTTCAGACGAGTTCAGTTTTTCTTTATTTTTTAAAGCTTAGGATAAGTTCCGCAAATTATTAATTCTGGAGAATTTCTTTTTGTCATGGTATTGAAATTTGAATTTTCAGAAATAAAATTGTTACATGTTCTGTTAATTATTCTTTTAAAAGCATTAAAAATCATTACAAATATTTTTTTCTGCATTCCTGAAAATTTTTTACGTTTACTTCACTAATACTAACATTGAGAACTTCAAACAAATTGTTGCTCTCGCAATACAGATGATAATTCAAGAACTGAACTCGTCTAAACTATAAGAAAATATTTTCTCGATAACAGAGATTTCCAAAAATTTCACTTGACCGCTAATTATTTTCCAGTAAAAAAACACATTTGGAACGAGATTGAAAATTGAAGACAAAATCGTTTTTCCTGAATATCTCGAAAATGTTCATTGCACCTATTAATTTTTTTGACGAAGATTTCGAAACTGCTTCGAAAAATTGTGTTCCAATTTGAAAAAAAAAAACGATTTTTTGATGTTTCGTCACTTCGAACTTTCACACAGAATTTGTGACCTCCTATATGATATTCTTGAGAATCACCCTATCGGAAAAGAAGCATCAGCCTTTCTTCTCGGAGACTCTCAAAAATGGTAGAATTTTTTCGGGAAAATTCAAACTTTTGGAATCAAAAAGACTCAGAATTCAATGGAGAATCTATTTATGCAATAAAAAATGGATCTTCCTACTTGAAAAACGAAAGTTGATGTCACTTCCGGAAAAACCGGAAGTCCTAGAACCTTCAAAAAATTTACGAGAAGTAGTCTTCTTACCTGAAGCTCACCTTTAGAATTTCAATCCTGAATCTTGTGCCTTTCCTAAAAATATTCTATAGAGCCATATTCGTAAATAACACTGAAAGATTTAAATTGAAGGGTTTTTAATATGCCATAATTTTATTTTAATCCTCAGCTTCATCGCTTCTCTTCTCGACGTCAGGTGGTTTAATCACCAATTTAGATCATTCTTTTTCTCCAAAAAATCCCTGAAACAAAACCCCAAATAACCTAAAATCCGAAAGCTCGAAAAAATCTTGAATTCGGATAAAAATCCGCCGATTGGCAACAACGCTTGGTAGTCCACGCAGCACTGTCGAGACGAAACATGCATTCGCGCTTCAAGACACTGTCATCAATGCGAGAATCGCCCCACTGGGGCAAATTGCCACCAACAAAAGTATGCAACGTCCTTGTGTTATAATACAATTCGCAACCCATTGGCCACGTGGCCGCATCCCTTATGAATCGATCCCCCCTCATTTGACTGCCGAATTTAACCTTTCCCAACAAACCTCCCATCTCGCTTCAATCCTTTCGTTTGGAACATCCGCCCCCTTCGGTGGCACACGTGAAACCACCCCACACCCCCAGGAGAACTAACGTCGTCGCTAAACCCCGAGATGTTTACCGCCGGCAGCCATTTTGGTGCTTGCAAATTAGGTTTGGATGTAACTGTGGCATAAGGCGGATCGATATGAACCGGGCTTAGCGAGACTCGTGTAATTTTAGCGTTGAAAAACGTGGCGTAGGTTGCAAGAAAAATCGGGAGATTTGGCAACGCTGCAAATCGGCGAACGCGCTTCATTCAATTCCTTCAATCTGGGGAACGAAATCGTCTGTCATGTCTCAGTTTAGATTTTCTGATTCTTTGTTAATTATTGTGTTGATTTTAAGCTATTGCATAGCTTTTATCTCAGTCTTTGAGCGCGGCGACCTAATGTAGAAATTCCGTAACGAAATAACCTAACACAGCCGTGTATCGTCGGTTCAGTTCGGCAGACTTCGGCACGGTGTTTGGGTGCTTGCGACTAGACGGATGCGTGCAGCCACTCTAGCAGTGCAAAATGGAGTCGGCAATCTCGCTGTTCCCATTGAATTACGAACGGCGAATATTTCATTAACATCGGATAGAAAATGTATAGCCAAACGCACACATTTTCCATTAACTTCAGCTCTTGCTCTAACTATACCTAAGTCGCAAGGAGGAACTTTTGACGAAATAGTATACGCGTATAGTAAATCACATTCTCAGGAACTCGCCTATGTTGCACTCTCTCGGGTGATTAATATTGAAAAATTGTATATTACGACAAAAAATGATAATTCTGCATTCAAGTTTTATCATAATCGAAGGCAAGCTGCATCGACTGCATCTTTGTTGCAAGAATTCAAAAGACTGTCTTCAAATAGTGTTCAGACGATAGCTCAAAGTGCCTTAGTTTTCATTAGTAATAGAAATGGCATTTCAATAGCCAAAGTCTACATAGTCACAAATACGATTTACAAGATTCAGTCACGAGACAAACCAATGTGTTACTTCTTACCTAAACATGCATGACACGTGATAATCCGATTGAAATACCTTATGCCAATTTTATTGTTCAATTCAAACGAGATAGTGTTCCGAAAGGTGGGGTAGATATTTACCAAAATAGTAATAATGTTACTAATATTATAACTCAGAATATTGAAATACATATTGAAGAAGTTAGCGATGTTAATGTTAGACGCTCATTTGTTGGAGATATTTGTGCATGCTTATGCAAACTTAGAAATGGCCTACATAGTCATGGTAGCAATTTACATTTCTCCGAATCCAAAATTGGACGAGGTAGAGCATTTTATTCATCGCATTTTACTGGAGTACACTGAAGAAGGATCGAAAATACTTGGTACAAATGGTAAAAAATTTCCACTTATCTTGGATGGCGATTCCAACCTTAACTTCGCTGATAAAAAATCAGGGCGGTTGACAACTTTTCTTTCGGAAAACTTGAATTTAAAAATGAATAATGATCCACAAGAATCCACAACAAAAAATTGACGCGCAAGTCTCAAACTTATGTTTCTTATTTCAGTTACCATAAACCTATAGTTTCAATGATAAACATTCCTGAATAACTGACATGTATTGTAAGATAAATAAAAAAAAATATTCTGAATCAACAATATTATCTTCATATTTTTGAATAGATGCTATGCAATAGCTTAACCGCGGCAGTCCTCGAGTGCCACACGTGCTCTTTTTTTCTTCTCTCCTTATTTCATTTCAATTGTAAGCAGTAAAAGGATTGTTCCACAGTATGGCAACAATGTTATTCTTCATATCGCTGACGTCATGCCAAACCTCTTCAACACCGCAATAATCTTATTTCTGAAAATGTAGGACAACCTCTTTCTTGTAAAATCCGAAAATGTTCTTCAAGCGAAACCTACCCACGTTATCTTGAAAGAAGGTCCATTCATAGTCCGTCCAATGAACTTCCATAACCCAAGTCTTGCGAGCCTTTTTCAGGATAACAATAAGAAGGTTCAACGGCTGCAGTTCCTTCCTTATTTGTTATAGTCGTATTCCAGAATGGCGGGTATATTTTATTAATTATCTAGAAATAGGCGTTAATAACGATGCTGTATGTGATAGAGACCGGACTGTATACGCGTCCCAAGGCCTACGATCGGTCGTTGCAGCCTTAATAGCGCATATTGTGTACTTTGAATGCGAGTGAACGTGGAAGTAATCTGAACTCTCCATTATTTTTTGCTGAAGAGACACCAATCCATATGAGAACGACTGTCGAGAGTGTGGATTTTTATTGCCTATCTTGGAAGATCCGATGCTAAGCATCGTTTTATGCCTTTCAATGGATGACACCGTTGTTAGAAAGAAACACGCTCATTTTTCCATTGAAGAAAAAAAATATACAAATTTTTTACGATTCTCAACGTTGTAATAAAACTTTTTACGAATATGTTTTGGAAGCTGATACATTCAATGAATTTGTTTTGATTTCTGACTCTCAAGAGGGCGCTAGTTACAGGGTTCGTACCGAGTATTGAACATAACTTTTTTAGTATTAGATTTATAAAGGTGAATTTGAAGTGAACTTAAACATCGTTGGTATAAGGTCTTGATAAAGTTATTCTTATTACAAGAAAGCACGATGGATCTCCACCGTATTTTAATAAAAGTGTCGTAATTGGTTGAGCAACCATGCGATTTTAATCCCTTGCATCACACTGTTTGGTCGTATCTTGAAGAAAGAGTTCATGCTACATTGGTGAATTCAACTCGAGAATTGAAAGATAGAATTCAACGTCACTAGCTGACTTCCAACCGTTTAGAAAATTGATAGATTCTCAAGAAAAGAAGGGTAGACTTGTATATTTGTTAAAACTAAGGACATTTTGAACAAAAAACTCTACTTGAATTCTATTTTTTCTTATTAGCCTTTTTTTTTTCAATTTTCATCTTGTGATTTACATTTATTATTATTTCATACCAGCAACGTTTATTACTTCATAATTTCCCAATCAGAATATTCCGAAAACAGACGGAGTATCGAGTTTTATCAAGCGTACCTTTTTGGTGAAGACTCAAATGATGTTCGAGTGCACTTGAAAGTTTGCTTAATATATCTAATATTATAGTTATTTTGATATGGGTGTTAAAAGTGATGTTTTATTTCGTAAGTATTTTGTTTCACGAACAGAATAAAATCAATTTCAACACATATGTTTTCTGTACAACTGCCCTATTTTGATAATGAAATGGGCGAATTTGCAATGACAATAAACTTCAAAATGCATTTAAATATTCAAATAATCAAAATGTTGTTGTGAATGGCAAACGTTGCTAACGTTATGATTACTAACAAATGAGAAAAGACGCTGTTATTTGAATTTCGTCCCTGTGCAATTTTCGTCTTGGGATTTTAACTGCTTAATATGTTTGTCGAGAGTTCAATTATTAATAAGAGAGACGATTTGGTTGTTCCTCTGGATATTGAAGAGTCTGCAACAAGAGCAAATCTGGAACTTTGTGGAGCAAATTTTCAATGATAAAGTCGAGCGCCGTTGTTAAAAATGATGTAGATGTTTAGTAAATATTTTAAAGTAATAGAATATTTAAAACGGAAAAGTGAAGAATATCGTCCCAAAAAATCGAAAATTCTCACTCGTGAACAAGTTGAAAAGTTTATAAAGGAGGCACTAGTTGAGAAATACTTGATGGTTGAGGTTGCAACTATTTTCGGATTATTTGGAGCCTGTCGGCATGAAGAATTGTGTAATTTGTCAGTGGAAGACACCGAAATAACAAATACATCATTGATTATACAACTTCCAAATACAAAAACGAAAGTCAGTCGTTCTTTCAGTATTATTGGAAGTATGTAGACAATTTTCATAAGTACTTTGCACTCCGGCCTTCTGTCATCAAACATCGTCGTTTTTTCGTGAAATACATGAATAATAATGCACTGCTAATCCATTTGGTATTAATACATTTGGGAAAATTCCATCTATTGTTGCCGAATTCCTCAAACTGCCAGATAAAAAGCAATATACAGGACACTGTTTTCGAAGATCCACCGCTTCATTTCTAGCAGAATCAGGAGCAAATATACGGATATAAAAAAACATGATGGATGGAAGTCTACGACGGTTGCCGAGGGCTATGTTGATCATTCCATTGCATATAGAAATGTCATTGCTGAAAAAATTCTCCCAACCTCAACAGATTTGGGATCATCATCATTCAATATTGTACTTCCGGTTACTACAAGTACTGATTGTGCTGATGATTCTAATAATGTGTTGCGAAGCTCCCTAACGTCACAGGGCATTAATGTTAGTAATTGTTCTAGTTTTATGATTAATATTAATGTTCATAAGTAAAATATTTTTCACACTAATGTTAAAAATAATTTTAATACGCTTCCACGTAAACAATCAATTTTAACATTGTTTGCTGTCATTGATCTCAATGATCCCATCTCATTAGATGTTACAGTTTTCCAACACATATTCGTATAGAATTTCGTTACAATGTTGCCAGTAGTCTCGGCAAAATCGTATAAAATGCTTAATTTTTTCTTCAATATCTTGGATACGGATCTTTGTGATCGAAGTTCTTGATGGATGAACGTTAAACCAAGCTACAACGAGCCTCGTACAGGAAAATAATAATATCAATTTCTGGTTTTTGGTGTTGCGTTTTGTGACATTATGTACCTAAGTTCCTTTCATTTTTTCAACTATGTTATTGTATGTTATGTTATTAGAAGTACACCAATAAACTATCTGCCTCTCTTGATCATTCAATTGAATAGTAAGTTCATCAACTTACCGCTGCAGCTTCCATTTCCTACCGCCTTGTCGAAAAACTCGACATGACGAAACAACTTACGACTCCATTCAAATCCGCTTTTTCCTGCGACGTTTCTGTAAACATTAGGCACGCTTTTTTGACTCGCTACGACATATAACCGGTCGACGAACCACGCGAATCAATTATACATTACTACGATCGCCCGTGCCTAGACTAAAACGCGAGGTATGAGCGTCATCTCCGTCGGAATCGTTCACCTATTTTTTTTTTTTTTTTTTATATAATGACTTCGGCGCTTCGACGGCTTATCTTAGGCGGAATCTTCGCGAGTGAGGCTGATTGGGAACTGCGGAAGACTGACGGGTCTATCTCGGTTTTAATACGTTGAGATGAATCACGCTGGGAAATCAAGGAATGGTTTCCTTCCGATTTTTTTTTAAGTTGATCGAGCTGCGCTGAGCAGAATGGGAGAATTGAGAGAGTGTTTGCTGTGGGTAAAGCAACAAGTTGCGATAATTCAGTACAAGCAAGAGGAGGCAGGAATATAATACTAGGTTCATTCTTTATACACTCCCGTCAATAAATTCCAGAAAAGGCAAAATTTTTGTCAAATTCAACACCCTGCATCTTTTTCGTGGTTCTCGATTTTGTTTAAATTTTTTACCAGGTATAGTGTTTGGGTCTCGTTATATTAACCTGAAATTTACTTTGCGAAAATACCTGTAGTTCATCCGTTTACTGGGAGAAACAAAACCTTGTTTTATACCCTTAATTTCTAAACACCCTGTGGTGAATTTGAGGCGGAAAATTTGATATCATTCAGTTTTAATTTGAAGTTTGACCCTTTCTTAACAAAAGGTTTTTTGATTTACGTCAGTATCTGCTTTAAAAAAAAGGATACACATTTTCAAAGAAAGTGTTGCATTTTTTCAATTTTTATAACAATTTAAAACATTACAATACCTTATCGACTAGAAAACATAAACGTGTATCTGAAAAATAATAGTGTGTATCTTCTTTTTAAAGCAGATACTGACGTAAATCAAAAAAAAATTGTTAAGAAAGGGTCACACTTCAAATTAAAACTGAATGATATCAAATTTTCCGCCTAAAATTCACCACAGGCTGTTTAGAAATGAAGGGTATAAAACAAGGTTTAGTTTCACCCTGTATAACGGATGAACTACAGGTATTTTTGCAAAGTAAATTTCAGGTTGATATAACAAGACCCAATACTATACCTGGTGAGAATTTCAACAAAATCGGAGAACCACGAAAAAAGATACAGGGTGTTGAATTTGACAAAAATTTTGACGGGGGCTATCTTATTTTGACAGTTTTCCCAATCTTCTTTGCAACAACTTCTCACCACTGACAAAATAAAGGAGAGTCATGAGAGAGTTTTCAAGAAATATATATATTCTTGTGATTGCGAGAGTCTAAAATAATACAATACATATTGAAACAAAAAAGTACCTAGCTGGGGTTAGTGCAACACAGGAAAACCATACAGGTCTGTAGTATGATACAATGAGGAAAGGGAAAAAACCCAGAGAAAAACAACCCTGACCTCACACGTGTTAGAAAAAAAATTACTAAAAATATCATATCAGAGGATCTTGGAGGACATCTACGTGATCAGAACATCTTCATGTAGGTCTTCTATGGGCAGCAGAGAAAAACAAACTCTTTACCAATCTAACCGAAATTCTAGATCTGAAAAAAAAAGACGAAAGCAGAAAAAACTCAATTAAATAGTTTTTGAATTAACCACCCATTTCAGAAATTCTTTCTTCATAAATTAGTTATGACAGAAATGTTACAATGTTTGAAAGAAATGAAAAAACCCAATCAATTTCCCCTTCTCGAATTGCTAAACATAAGAAAACTTATAACACAACAAGCTAAACCGTAATTTGGACTGAGTGTGAAAATCAATGAGTACATAACTCAATTGTCCTCCCTCACGAAGAAGTTCCTCTGTAGCCATGTGGGTTTCTTAGAAGATCTCAACACCATGTTTAGTCGCTAATTTCGGAACGTAATCACTCTTCTCCTTCCAATTCCTTCAATATTCAAATTTAAATTCTCAGCCTTGCTCTCTGATCGTGAGGGTTCTTTCGAACCAGGTACGACCATCCCAGTGATGATTTTTCGGAACTTCAGATGTTTGAAGACCGCTACAGGACCCTAATGAAAGGAAATCATCTCCCATAGATAAACCAAACAGCTTATAACACAAGAAAACAGAATACTTTTCAGGACGAAAAATTACGACATATTCCGAGAATTGTCAAAAATGACGAGAAATAAGTCGTATCGACATCTCAAATATCTGACCAACGTTAAGGGATCTTTCATTACAGGATTCTTCAATGAAGAAGGGGAAGTATTTGAGTTTCCATAACTCCCCAAAAGCGCCCATCAAGATAGACTCAGACTCGAAAATACGCCTTCTCCGAAGTTTAAAACTGTTTTTGGCGCACGTACCTGATAGCTGCCTTCAGCTGTCGGTGCCCACCCCGAAAACGTCGGTTCAAGTCCAAGGTTGAACGAAAAGAAGGGTCACGACCGTATCGAAATATATAAAAAAAAACGAGGTATCTTCAACCCGGCC